>LPNX010140163.1:341244-387945 GCA_001517045.1 Pseudotsuga menziesii | reverse complement strand
AGTAATGATGTAGGTAGGTAGATAGATGTAGCGTGAAGTAGGGGTGAAAACAAGATCTAACTATAGGTGTGTAAAACCCTTGATGAGTATGTGTCGTAAATCAATGATGTATGAATTGTCGTAACATGGATTTCAGTAAACTAATGCATCATAACTAGTAAACTATACTAAAACATTTGTCGGTAAATAATAAAGTTCCTTGGTTATGATTGATGTATGTGAATTATTACTTTTAGTGTACTTACTCGAGGAATGTAAGCAGTAGCTACGCTTACATAACTCGCCTACATATGATGAATTGCATGAAATGTTGTTGAGTAATAATGTCAATTAGTGTCGCTAAATATTAATTACTGTCGTTAGTAATTAACTATTGTTGATCAATGTAAATGATGTCGATTAAAGTTAATAATGATGATTAGGGTTAATTAGTGTTGATAAGACTGCTATTAACTTGATTGTAAGTTCTAAATAAATGATCATAATGATTAGTCTCTTAATAATATTATTATTAAAATAAATGTAAATTGAGTGTGAATGTCGATTAGTTAGTCCTACTAAGGCTAATATTAACTTGTTTATAAGTGTTAATTAATTATGAGTTATGTTAATTAAGTTTAACTATAATTAAGGTTTGATTAATGAAGGTGGTAAATATTTCCATTAATGATCATTAAGATTAATTAAAATTAATTTGGATAAGGTAATAAATAAATATTAAATAAAAGGGATTAAAGTCAATTGAATTAAAAGTTATGGTTGGGAAGTGACCCAACCAACACCTTGCAAAATTAATTTAATATTTAAATTTGTCCAAGTCAACTTAAATTAATTCAAATTAACCCAAGTCCAAATTGAGGGCTCAAATGGTAGATGGAAGGTGGATGGGGGTTGGATAGAATTGATGATAAAGATAGGGGTAGTAATGGGGGAGGTTGGAGAACATGGAGATAAAAGGGAGAAAGGAGGGAGGAGAAAGGAGGATTCTTATGCTTAGTTTTTTTGGAGAGTTTGGGAGAGAAAGCTGCAAAGAAGGATTTCTTGTTGGAGATTTTGAAGGGATACAACAGTTGGGGGCCTTGTACTCGGTTTGGGCTCGGGGGTCCAAAGGGGTACCTTTGGAGCTGGGTGGTCGGCGAGACCTCGCCAGTTGGCAGGGTGGAAAAACTAGTTTGGGCTGGTTGAGTTTCAGAGCTTGGGAAGGACTTTTGGCTGCAGGGAAAAGCAAGGAGAAACGGCAAGCAAGGACATCAACAACGGTGGATCTACTAGCTATCTACAGGTATTTTCCAGCAGTTTATATGGCAAATTCTGTTTATTAAATATTAAAGGTTTACATGTTGTAATCATCCTTGCTACCTGCATAATTAAAACAGTAAATTGTTAGAATAGATCAAACAACATTTTGATTATCAAACTGTATATGTATATATATATAGTTAAATTCTTGACTGTAAATAAATCCTAAAGGAGACCCAGTAGGGGCTCTACACTGAGCCGCTCATTATATCTCATATCTGACAGAATAATTATGTTAGGGATTTTAGCCCTAGAAGGAAAACCTCTTTTGTGTGAGGAATTGTATTACAATTGTGTCTTGTATTGTAAAAAACGAGACTGTGAGAGAAAGTGAAGAGGAAGTTGCACTGGATTTGTTTCTGGTTATATCCCTTCATTTTTCTGGATGGTTTAATAGAAAGGAATGGCAATTTATGTCTGGGCATATGCCATCTTGGGTGAACCACATTATATTGGAGTCTGGGTTTTATTGTGTTTATGTGTTTTATTTATGCATCTTGATTTATTCTATTGTTTTGCAATCTTATTTTCCAACACAATTGATACCATGTTAGAATATTAAAAATATGCATAAACATTTGCTAACATGCAAAGCAATAATCTACTATTCTACCATTTTATCCATACAAGCGACAATAATCAAATAAACTACTTACAAGGGAAAATAAATAATACACCAGATATACGTGGTAAAATCCCAAATGGAGAAACATCCATAAGAAGGTATTGTCTTCTTATTCTTCATAAATATCCAATCTCACTTCTCCACTATACATATGCTTCCAAACTTTACAAAAAAACATAAGAATGATAATTCTCTCCTTCACCTCTATTATATAGCTAGAGGTATGGAAGAATTATGTCCCATACTACATTTGGGATAAATTATTTTCCACCTCCTCATATAATCATAAAGGTAATAGAAGAATATTAGTCCATTATGCATGTGGTATAATTCCTTTTACATAATATAAGAGTTATTTATGCCTTCCTTTTCTAGATAAGACAGCTTATGACATCATACTAGACATCACTACACATGTAACATTAAAATTACACATTCTAACACTCCCCTTTAGTGATGATACGAGAAAACAACACATATATGGATGAAGATGGAATTACATTAGCATTACCCTTTGATCACAACTTTTTGCATTTCCAACAAACTTCAAAGATACACAAACTTCACTTTTATCATGGATTTGGTGAAGATATCAACTACTTGTTGTTATGTGGGACAATATTCCAAACAAATAACACCATCCACCACAATATATCAAATGTAGTGAATATCAAGATCAATTTGTTTAGTCTTGGAGTGATTGTCATGTTCCCTCATATTGACCATTAAAAGTGTTGACCATGCTAAGTTCCTAGGGGCTCAAGTTGTTATTAATTATTCCTCCTAGGATAAATTTTTACTAAATAATTGTACTAAGGCATGTATTTAATTTTATTTCAGCAATTTTATTTATTATGCACAATAATGATGTGGAATTAAGGCTTCCATGTCAGGAGGGTGCATTGGGGAAAGCTAGTCAACTTTCCTTGGTAAAAATAAGAAAGTCCATGACAAAAGCAAGCAAGAGAATAAAGGGAAGTTTCCTAAAAGCACAAAAAGTAGAAAGAGGTAAAAGCAAGAAATTTTTTTAAGGAAAGAAATAGTTTCCTTATGAGCCAGGAAAAGCAGAAAGTTGTCATAACTCAAAAGAGGCATATTTTGACTAAGGGAGGGCGTAGTTTCTAATTGTGAAGGATGATTTGGAATTAGAAACAATTCCACATGGTCCTACTTTCCTAATTTTCCAAAGGGGGTGCTTTTGTGGCTAGGGTTAGGTCACCCATGGGGTTGACTTGCTCTCACAGGTCACCATTGGCCTCAACTTACTAAGCAGGTCATCCATAAGTCTATAAAAGATAAATTCAAACCCATTGCTTCAGTTTGGTTGATGATTTGATATTGTGGTTATGCTATGTGAGCATACTCTCTGAGTGTTGTGCCTCAGACCATTGGGTGATGATCCCCAAACCCCTCCTCCCTTCTCTTCCATCTCCCTTTCTCTTCTATTGTAGGTATGGAGTGCTACATTGCAGCCATTGAAGTATGATCAGAGTTATTTTCAGCCTCCAACACGTTCAGGTTGAGATACAGTGAAGCCCATGCTTCACCTATGCTCACAGCCGCTTTTGCCAGTCATGTTCTGGGCCTCCTACCCCTTTATTTTGAAAGCCTCTTTGTAATGGTAAGTCAATAATGTTATTTCTGTTATGTAATGTCAATATCTTCTGAACATTGCATTTATCAAGTCGAGATATCTTAGACCCTGAAGAATATTATCTCAGCTTCATAAAAATATCCCATTTTATCAGTGTATGGGGGGATTGAGTGAATATGAGTTTTGTAATGAATATTTCATGATGGGGAAGGGATTGAAATAAGTATTCATGTTTAGAGAGATCATATTTATCTCTTTTATAAATATCAGGTTTCAAATAATTGGATTTAAGATGATTGAATAGTTTTTTTAAGACCCTAGCTAGATTACTAGTTTTTAATAACTAGTTTTACTGAAATTGATGCAAAATAGGTTCTGTTAACCCAAATTGAGCTCTGTTAGTTCTTGTAGATCAGTAACAGACCCAAATTCACATATAAATCTCTAGAACCATTTTTTTTTTGGGTTGTACCACCCTTTTGCATCCTCCTCTGTGCAAGCTCTCTCTTGACCAAAATAGCTAGAAATCCCCAAATTCACCCAAAAAACCTATAAGCTTCCAGAACTTCAGTAAAATATATAAATACCTTTTATATAATAAATTAATTATGTAACAAACCTCTGTAATTTTTCTTAAGCCTCTGGTTGAAGCAGGCAAAATTACTCTCCTTAGTTGCACGGTTTGGCTGCCCAGAAGCGTGGTAGTAGGTTTCCGTGGTGCGGATTCTGAAACCTAAATGGCACCAGATCTAAATGTTTTAGGGGAGAGGAAATTCAATGTCTAACATCCCTTTGCTTGCTACTCACTGATCACTCTTGTCCTCTGCAAAATTTTCCTGAAGAAACCATTGTTTTTCCAATCCGAGAAGGCTCTGTGTGGACCCCTTAAACTTCAGAAATATTTAATATAATTTATAGAATTGAAGAGTGTTCAGGTCTATACCCCAGACTTGGGACATTATAGTGGTATCAGAGCTCTTTCCTTGGATCATCCTGTGGAAAGAAATCTCTCACAGAATAAATTTGCAGCCATGTCATACTATGAGGATGACTATGATGAGCAGTATGAAGAATACTGCAGAAGATATGAAGAAGAAGAAATCCTCTATGTTGATGGAGGCATACTAAAACATGAATATGATGAAAACTATTGGACATCAAATGGGGAAGAGATCAGATCTGATTCTCCAATGGTTAAGAAAAGCTTGACAGAGATTTTTGAAGCATGTGAGAACATATCTCACTGCTATGAGGACTATCTAGCGTTGGGTAGGAATATTTGTGCAAACCTTTCTTTTGGAGATTATATTTATTTCGAGTATGGATTCCAACTGAAGCATGATTATGAGAATTATTTCAAGAGCAGCAAGCTATCCAAAGAGGAACCAATTTGTTCCAACTCTCTGAGAAAAGAAGAAGAAGACAGAACCAAAGGTGAATATTCCTCCAAGCCATCAACATGTTCAAGACTTAAGAGTTTGTTTGGTTTTCCTTCAAAAAGAGCTTCTAAATATTGTGACATGAGTACCACTAAAGATGAAAAATTCACAAGTTTCTTGGAGGAGAATAGAGATGAAGTGGACACAGATATCCAGGAGGTGAAGTGCAAATCACCACAAGCTGGTTGCATAAGAGAAGAAGTTGAAGAGGAATCCACTTCAAGTTTCTTAGTGGGTGATCTCCGGATCACTGCTCAAGGTTTTGGCTCATGTATGGGTGGTGAGATATCTTTTAGATCTGATCCAAATGAGAAACACAATTCATATTTACAGTCACCCCTTGAGCCTCGCAAGGAAGAAGAAATTGAGCACATCTCAGTACGGTGTGAACCAGAGAAATGGGTGGGTGAACAAGCCACCATGATTCCACCACATAAGGAGGAGAACATAACACATGGCGAGTTAGTAAATTCTGATTTTTATGTGTCATTGTGTAAATATGATATGGAAGGCACTTCTAGTGAAAATTTCAAAATGGTTGAGGCCCTTACTGATGAGGTTCACAATCCTGGTGTAAAAAATGAATGCAGTATGAAGGATGAAAATTTGAGAGAATATCTTTCTGGTGCACCAAGGATGAAAGAGCACTTAAGTTGCAGCCCAAATTATGTTGTTGAGGACTTAAAAGATGAATATATTGTAGAAACAACATATGGATCAGATTTCAAAACCTCGAGTGCACTGCATGAAATTGATCCGGTGATGGAAAATGAAGAGGAGGAACATCTACAAGAACCTCATCTTCTTGCAGGGTCATTGAAGATGGATGAACAGAAGATCCAAGAGGCCCTAAAAATTCTCCATGAAACTCATGCTTCAGTTTCAAATATGTGTTGGGAAGCTGCTTTAATGGAATACCAATCTTCCTTTGAAGCCATGGAGAATATCCAGAAAGCAATGTCCACAATCAAAGGTAATTTCTCACAATTGCTTTCAGATAGAAATGACATGTTTGAGCTTGTTGAGTTATTGCGGGAAGCATTACTACATAATGAAGAACGTATTTGCATATATGAAGAAGAGAACTACAAGCTCAAAGGTGATTTGTTGGCCACCCAAGATTCTTTGAGATAAACTCAAAGTGCCCTCTTAGAATCACAAATGAAGATAGAACAATTCCAACAAGAGTGGAAAGAATTGATTGAATCCTCAATCTTTCCTAAGAGTCATCCCTGTTGGGTAAATGGCATGGAGGAACCTCATGATTGGGTGGACCATGAGGAGCATTCTATTCAGTATGTACTTAAAGAGTGTGTAGAACATTTTTATGAGAACCAAGCACTTGATTTCTTTCCAAGGAAATGTGAGTTGTTCCTTGAAGACAGACACTCTCCCATGGAAGAGTGGGATGAGAGCACCCAATTTGGTCCAGCCAATAATGAAAAAGTTGCAGCCATAAGTATGATTACTGAAGGTTGCAAACATGCAAAGAAGGTTCACAGTTCTTTCCCATATGTCATAGATTCAGAAACACCAGTGGGGAATGAACAGTGAGTGAAGAAATTTTGCTGGTTTGTGTCACATGCACAACAGGGGGATCATGATTTGTCCCCATGGGAGATAGATCCTATTGCAGAAGCTATGGATCATTATAGATCATATAAATCAGCAATAAATATCTCTGATTCACCCACTGGATGGTTTGATAGAGGAATCATAGAAGAGGAAAATATGGAAGGTAAAATTTTTATGTCTTGTTGCAAGAAAATTGTTTTTAATATTGCTGATTTTTCTATGATTTACAAGCAGCAGAAAGGGCATGTGTGTGCAGCCACTTTTGAAAAGAAGGCATCAAATCTACACATACATTCAATGTGTGGGTCAATTGATGTATTTTTGCACCCTTGGATCAATGGCAGAGAGTTGAGCCATTGGATGAAGAGGGGAGCACCTGTTGAGTTCCATAGAGACATATTTGGAATGAAGACCTTGGGAGGGAAATTTTTTTATTTCTGCAATAATTCTTTTGTTGTGACTGACATTGTCTTGACAAGTGAACAGCAACAAAGACTTATTTTGCAGCTATTATATACCTCTCGTATACATGCACATGAGGTGCATTCCAATTTTCATGTGCTTGAGAAGTTTGAGGTCAAGCAATATGAAGATCAAGCACATGCATGGTTCCTAAGAGATTATGAGTTGCCTCTAGGAAAATGTTGTACAATTTTGGAGGAGGCACATGATCACACTGTCACTTAGAAAACTAATGGAGGAATTTGTGGATCCATTATCTTGATTGATGAGCATTGTAGGGATTTGGCTCACAATTCTTCACCCCACACTTCTGTTTCAGCCACCTCATGTGGGGATCAAAATTGGGTGAAAGGATTTTTTCTGTTGATGCCACAAGAGGAGCATGATACTTCCACTCTTCCAGTTGAGGCATTGATGGTCAAACCATGTGGTTTGACAAGTGAATTAGTAGTAGCTGAATTATTCCCACCTGAATCATTTAGCATGAAAGTTTGTCTATCCATTGATTGGGTGGCTAGACACATAATTGAGATATGTGCACTGGAGGGTAAACATCTTGCTTGTATCAATGGAGAGACCTTGGACACAGCAAAAAAATTGTATGAGCAATGGCATGAGAATGTATGGCTTCTATATGATGCTTTCAGTATACATGGAGGAGCATGGGATAACCTCCTGTGTATTCATAACAACAGTAGCCTAAGTTCCAGTGCTAGCTTGCACATGGATTTTCATACTTTAGAGAGGCTCAAGATAATTTGGTCCCGCATTAAGGAATTCCATGTTTGGTGGGAGAGTTTAAAAAATGTTCAGTTTGGCATGGGGAGAGATGAGGTCCCAATATGGTGGTATGATTTTCATAACCTCATTTTCCTCCTCTACAATGATAAAATTCTCTTGTTTTTATTGATCGGTGGAAGGAGGCAGATAAAACCATGGGATCCAGGCATTCTTAGGAATGACAGAGTTCAAAAGGTGGCAGAAAAAGTTGGGTCCTTGCAAGTGAGGCAATGGGATCCAGGAATTATGCTCAGTTACTTTAACTGGGTTGGAAATTTTGCTAAAGAAAGTGGTATAAAAAAAATGGCTATGATCAAAGTGGTGCAGCAAAAACATGGTGGAAAAATTTGCAACACTATGTGGTGCTTCTGCTTGAGGACAAGCAAATTTGGGAGGGGAGGACTGTCATGTTCCCTCATATTGACCATTAAAAGTGTTGACCATGCTAAGTTCCTAGGGGCTCAAGTTGTTATTAATTATTCCTCCTAGGATAAATTTTTACTAAATAATTGTACTAAGGCATGTATTTAATTTTATTCCAGAAATTTTATTTATTATGCACAATAATGATGTGGAATTAAAGCTGCCATGTCAGGAGGGTGCATTGGGGAAAGCTAGTCAACTTTCCTTGGTAAAAATAAGAAAGTCCGTGACAAAAGCAAGCAAGAGATTAATGGGAAGTTTCCTAAAAGTAGAAAAAGCAGAAAGAGGTAAAAGCAGGAAAGTTTTTTAAGGAAAGAAATAGTTTCCTTATGAGCCAGGAAAAGCAGAAAGTTGTCATAACTCAAAAGAGGCATCTTTTGACTAAGGGAGGGCGTAGTTTCTAATTGTGAAGGATGATTTGGAATTAGAAACAATTCCACATGATCCTACTTGCCTAATTTCCCAAAGGGGGCGCTTTTGTGGCTAGGGTTAGGTCACCCATGGGGTTGACTTGCTCTCACAGGTCACCATTGGCCTCAACTTACTAATCAAGTCATCCATAAGTCTATAAAAGATAAATTCAAACCCATTGCTGCCAATGGTGACCTGTGAGAGCAAGTCAACCCCATGGGTGACCTAACCCTAGCCACAACTTACTAAGCAAATCATCCATAAGTCTATAAAAGATAAATTCAAACCCATTGCTTCACTTTGGTTGATGATTTGATATTGTGGTTATGCTATGTGAGCATACTCTCTGAGTGTTGTGCCTCAGACCATTGGGTGATGATCCCCAAACCCCTCCTCCCTTCTCTTCCATCTCCCTTTCTCTTCTATTGTAGGTATGGAACGCTACATGCAGCCATTGAAGTATGATCAGATTTATTTTCAGCATCCAACACGTTCAGGTCGAGATACAGTGAATCCCATGCTTCACCTATGCTCACAGCCACTTTTGTCGGTCATGTTCTGGGCCTCCTGCCCCTTTATTTTGAAAGCCTCTTTGTAATGGTCAGTCAATAATGTTATTTCTGTTATGTAATTTCAATATCTTCTGAACATTACATTTATCAGGTCAAGATATCTTAGACCCTGAAGAATATTATCTCAGCTTCATAAAAATATCCCATTTTATCAGTGTATGGGGGGATTGAGTGAATATGAGTTTTGTAATGAATATTTCATGATGGGGAAGGGATTGAAATAAGTATTCATGTTCAGAAAGATCATATTTATCTCTTTGATAAATATCAGGTTTCAAATAATTGGATTTAAGATGATTGAATAGTTTTTTTAAGACCCTAGCTAGATTACTAGTTTTTAATTACTAGTTTTTAATAACTAGTTTTACTGAAATTGATGCAAAATAGGTTCTGTTAACCCAAATTGAGCTCTGTCAGTTCCTGTAGATCCATAACAGACCCAAATTCACATATAAATCTCGAAAACCATTTTTGGTTTGGGTTGTACCACCCTTTTGCATCCTCCTCTGCGCAGGCTCTCTCTTGACCAAAATAGCTAGAAATCCCCAAATTCACCCAAAAAACCTATAAGCTTCCAGAACTTCAGTAAACTATCTAAATACCTTTTATATAATAAATTAATTCTGTAACAAACCTCTGTAATTTTTCTGAAGCCTCTGGTTGAAGCAGGCAAAACTACTCTCCTTAGTTGCACGGTTTGGCTGCCCAGAAGCGTGGTATTAGGTTTTCGTGGTGCGGATTCTGAAACCTAAATGGCACCAGATATAAATGTGTTAGGGGAGAGAAAATTTGATGTCTGACATCCCTTTTCTTGCTACTCACTGATCACTCTTGTCCTCTGCAAAATCTTCCTGAAGAAACCATTATTTTGCCAATCCGAGAAGGCTCTGTGTGGACCCCTTAAACTTCAAAAATATTTAATATAATTTATAGAATTGAAGAGTGTTCAGGTCTATACCCTAGACTTGGGACATTACAGTGATACACAAAATTTTATGCAAGTTGAAATGCATTTTGATTTTCACATCTTAAATCGGTAGGATACTTCTAAACCGTTCCAAGCTCTGTAAGAACATATCGCATCCACATTGTTTCTTTAATTTCTTCCTTAGATTCCATGTACTCTACTTCACAGAAAGAAAGAGAAAGAGTTTTCAACTTCATACTAGACCATGAAATCAGACCTACCTAAGCTAAAAGATGTACCCTACAGTAGACCTTCTATCTGAAGCATCTCCTTCCCAATCATAATTTGTATAACCAAGAAGTCAAATTGTAGCCCTTCTAGAATAGAAAAAAAGATAATGCATTGTCCCCTGTAATATTTGAGAATTATCTTTGTTGGTGTCTAATGACTAACATGAGGATTTTGCATAAACCTTGAAACCATGTTGACTGCAAAAGAGAGATCATGCATGTTGTGTGTCAAATATCACAAACTCCACACAAGTTGATGATATAATGCGGCAACAACAAGAGGAGTATCACAATCAACAGTTAACTTTACACATGACTAAAATGGCATACAAGAAGGCTTACAATCCCTCATATAAAACCAAGCAAGTAAATCGGTAGCATACTTACCCTAAGACAAGAATATATCATCAACCATATGCCAAATATGTAGACCAAAATCTGCAGACCCAAAAAATAAGGCAATTTATTCATCAATCTAGGACATAGGACTTAGTAAACACTATATGTGAAGGTAAGTTAACAGAATCTAAGTTATCTTATCTAAGAGAAGTATTCAATCCAAAAGTAAAAATGCAATCAAATATAAAACACTTAGTCTATTTAAAATACAAAAATCAATTCAAGCACACTTGAATTGGTTCGAATAATCAAAAGCAAAGATCTTACACATTTTGTATGTTCACTCACAGAGTTATGATAAGATTTTCATACTATAATGCAAATATGGATTTGTGCACCGCTATGGATTACTTTATCTGTATTTCTATCAGTGAATTCTTTATGCCCGGTGTATATAGTAAAATCAAAATACGCATAAACAGAGATTAAATTCAAATATAGTTAATAGTTTTTTAGTTCGAATCTCATTAACAAGATCATATAACAGTCTCTCACAAGCATATCCAAATGATTTTATGACTATCAATGATGATTAATTCAATTAATTACTAAAGGATTCTAATAATTGTGTAATCTTAAACAAAAGGATTATAAGAAATCATCAACAAGAATCAAATGTATAAATAGATTGCAAATGAAACCATTAACATAAATTATTGCTCAAGCTGCACACTATTACAAGTTATTGAGTAATTTTTACATGCAAAAGGAATGTAAAACACTTGAAAATGATAATCAAACTTATCCAAAATGACTCATCAATAATAGTCCATTCATCCATAAACCATCAGTAGATTACTTATCCATTCGAATCTATCAACATTACATTGGTTCACAACAAGGTAGTGGAGAAATGACATTGTTTCTTCATTGTTTAACATTTTTACATGAAATATTTTGGTATTTCAACCTGAGAGTCTTCTGAACTTGAAATATAGATCATTTACATCAGAACATAAAATAATGGGGCATTAGAAGCTCCCCCAAAGAGACCAATAGCTCACCAAGTGCGCCTCAATCCATAGAGCGAGAATATGATGAGAAAACTTGGAATAGATGAAAGAACAAGATGATTTTGAAGTGTCTGGCAAGCTTCCTTGTATCTTGCCCCTGTAACTTATGACAACATTAAAGCTCTATGAAAAACCTAAATGGCCTTTCCACAAACCAAATTGGATGGGAATCTTTCACCCTCGAAATTGGCTAAGGCAAGAAACTAGTCATCCACTAGCTCTCTCTCTTCACAAATGCAAATTTTCAAATGATCAAAATCTGCCTTCATTCTTTCTTCTTGACATTTATAAAGTTTCCAAGCTCTCTATGGGTCGAATTCCTTCCAAGAGATGCATTCCAACTCTAGTTGGGAAGAGATTCTAAATAATGCCACTTGTACAACAATTCTTAGTTTCCCACTTCCACCAAATCATATGTGGAAACATCGTAGCTACCCTAACTCCCTTGAGCGCCCTCTTGGAGCTATTTTTATCCCCGACATGTCATATATGTCATATTTTTTCCTTCAAATCCGATTTGTGTCATAGTTTTCATAGCATCTTCATCATTGTTGTCATAGAGCTAGGGAATCTAGTCCAAGTAGTCTCACTAGATCCAAAATGCCTCTTCCTCTTCCATGGGAGTTGCTCTTCCATTCCAATTCAACCTTAATTGATTCATGCCAAGTATATTGACCTTCCAACTCATCCCAAGACCCCTGGGCTTCTTATAGATTTGAAATGACAAGAGAAATATGCCATCTGCATAGAAAATCTAGCTTGTGTGGGTCCCACATCCTCCATGTGTCTTCATGATCAATTGCCACTTTGATTTTCCCTTGTATTTATTTATTTGGCTCCTTTATTAAATATTTATGCCATTTTAATGTTCAAACATCATTTATTGTCCCCCTTATTCCAAATCCCAAAGCTTCCACCCCCAACCTAGGAAACTAGTAATTTTCCTCCTTGGAAAATATTTGACCCTTAGCATCGATTTGACAAACTCTCATGAATATGGGAAATGTGATTAGGCCATTGTGACCCAATGCAAAATTTGGGACATGATACACTTGGAGGTTATAATGGCCACATATCAAAATCGATCATGTGCCATGAAAATATGAGCCGAGTCCAGTTACTAATTCCTCCTAATACAAAAAAAAAAAACATTTGTTTGTTCAAAACAACCTTATTATTAAAAAAACATTTATTAGTAAAAATATTTAAGAAATCTTATTATGATGAACACTTTATACTTTCAAACTATATGATATCCAAGAATTTCATACTACATTGTTTAGTTAAGTATCCTTTGAAGATAAGACATTATTATTCCATACCTACGACAAAGATCATACATTTTCCTATGTGGCGAAAATCTATTTTTTCATTAATTGAAAATTTTGACACTCCTATTGGTGTCATATACATTTAGTCATGAGTTTTTTCCAGGAGAAAAATAACAGTTCCTTGATATTCATTAGAACCAAAGGTAACTTGTATGCTGCAGCGGGTTTACATTACATAGAAAGTCCAAAGTCGTGGCAAGAGCTCAGCACAAGAAACCATCAACAGGAGGACATAAGGTCAATCAATACAACCAACATAAGACTCCAAATCCTATCCTGGGTCACCTAGCTACAGAGGTACATCAAAGCCTGATAAATTAGCTAAGGAGGCACTTCAGGGTACACCCACAGTCATAATAAGTGTTGGACTATTACAACAATAACACCAAGGGGTGTGTCATCAAATCAAGCCAAAGTGGCTGATAAATAAGTCTATGACTAATAGAACTGAAAGTAGCCCATCTCACTGCATTCACCCTCAGTGAATTCCAAATAATGTAGGTACCCTAAAATCAATCCAAGTGCCTCCTTAGATAAGCAATCCGCTTTGGTATTGTACTCCCTATAAACATGGGTAGCATCAAGATAGGAGAAGGAAGCTTGAAGGCTTCTGATATAGTTGTACCAACCCTCTAGTGCAAGAGTAGATAGTTCAGCCAGTCCATTAAACCAGTTGATGATTGCATAGGAGTCTCCACAGATGTGTAAATATGGAAGCCCAACCAATTTTGAAAAGGCTAGAAGTACCCATAGTGCAAGGAGTCCTGCACGGGTGTTGGTAATTTGGCCACATCCCATATTAATACAATAAAAAGGCTCCTTTCTTATCATAAGATATACACCAGTACCTCCAATTTTCTTAACAGAGGCCCCATCAAAAAAACCTATAGGATATACCAAGCTCTGATTCATACCTCTCAAGCTCCTGTTGAGTTTGGTGTGAACTCTAACCTTATGAAACTAGAACTGCTCCTGTATGCTGAAAATGATCATATTTATAGCTGGTTTACGATCCTCAAAAATGAATTTGTTCCTGGAAAGCCATATGTTCCACGCTATTAGTAGAGGGAGATATAACAGCTCTTTTTCTTTTCTTACCCAATTTTCCCAATTGTTCCTAAAGGAGGATTCATTCCAGTCGATAGGACGATGTAGTGCCAAACTGAGTCCTCAAATAATATTCTTCATGAATCTGCAGTTTGAGAATAGGTGATCCACTAATTCTGCCCCTGAGAAGCACAAGCAATAGTAATTTGGGCCAATCCAGCCTTTTTTACACAAAGTATCCCAAGTGTTGATATGATTGGAGAAACAGAGCCATGCAAAACATATAACCTTAAGAGGCAGATTATAATACCATATTTTGTAGTATGCTGTCAGTAAGATCTGGATTTGTGCCAAACGGAATCAATTCATATGCCAGACATGCAGTCACCTTCCCCGGTTGCTTGTTGAACATCCAAACCAGTGAGTCATTATCATTACACAGCTGAATACAGCCATGGGAGAGACCTTTGATGTAATTTTTCCATATCTGTTTCTAGGAGCCGTCCAAGTCAAGGTCCGTGGCAGTGAACCAGTACTGATGCCCATAGTTTGTGTTATGTGCATCATGGAGCATAGAAATACCATAGTCTTCCAGGTAGCTGCGAAGCTCCTCAGGAAGAACAAAATTTTCATTTAAGCCAGCAATTGGATCAACACCTATCCTTATGCTGCATCCATCACCAAATTTCCATCGTAAATGGCAGGTGATCCAGGACAACACTCTGACAAAACCATTCCAAATGTAAGAAGTGCCTTGAATATTAAACTTCTTGTTTCGAAGCCAAGCATCAACAGTCCAATCCCTTAGATACTTGAACTTGACAATGTGAGACCAAATTCCCTCACTAGTCAGCACCAACCAAAGACTTTTTAACCTCAGGGTTGTGCTAAACCAATCCAAATTTTTTATGTTCCAACCGCCACGGTCATAGGGTCTGGAGATTTTTTGCGAGTCCACCAAGTGAGATCTATGATTCCCATAATTATTTCCCTAGAGGAAGTTAAAAATGACACTTCTGAGATAGCTCATAATAGATTTTGGCATACGTACTAAATATATCCAATAGACAACCGACCCCATGAGCACTGATTTGACCAAGATCAGTCTTCCACCAAGTGAGAGTAGTCTATAAGTCCAGTTGCTAATTCTTTGATCAAATTTTTTGATAAACCACCTCCAGTCATTGACATTATATCCCAATGATTTTATATAGAATCCCAGATATTTGATACCTACAGACAGAGCCTCCATCTTATAAAGGAGAAAAGATGCAATGTTGTTCCTGGTGAGATCGTCAATATTATTGTAAAGAAATGAAGATTTTTCCAAACTAATTTGCATGCTCCTCGTATAACGGAACAGATCCAAAAGTTGTTTGTAATGCTTCCATTCATTGATAGTACCCTCACCGAATAATATAACATCATCAACAAAAAGTAAGTGTGTGAGGTACAGTGAGGAAGTAACCTTGACACCAGTAATGTTCCCTCTTTGCTGAGCATCTTTGATAAGCATACTTAGACTTTCTATGATCAATATAAAAAGTAGTGGAGAGAAGGGACAACCCTGTCTAATGCCCCTCGATACAGGAAAGAATATAGAGGGGGTGCCATTCACCAGGACAGCAAAGTTAGAGGATTCTACACAGCCTAAGATCTAGTTTACTGCAGCAGTTGGCAAGCCAATTTGTAAGAGGACAAGTCAGAGAAAGGTCCAATTCACTCTATCAAAGGCCTTTACCAAGTCAAGTTTGAGTATCATGACTCTTTTCTTTTCAACCTTGATGGAATGCATAACTTCTTGTGCAATACCAATAGGCTCTATGATTTGTCTATTATGTAAAAACCCAAATTGATTCCTAGAGATAGATCTGTCCAATATAGGTTTAAGTCTAATAGCAGCCAGCTTAGAGAAGACCTTAAAAACAAGATTGCACAGGGATATTGGTACGAAGTGTGAAAAGGAGGTAGGCTTATCACATTTAGGGATAAGTGTAATGAAATTTGAATAAAGGGCACCAGAAACCCTACCCTCTACCCTAGACTGTGAGACAGCATTAAGGATATCGACACCAACAAGCTCAAAGAAGTGAAGGTAAAATTCAATCGGCCAACCATCCGGTCCAGGACTCTTGTCCTTTTTGAATTTCTTGAGGACCCCTTCAATTTCAGAGAGTGTGAAGTTAGACAGAAAGTAGGCTTTGTCTTCCTCAGAGAGATAGGAAGGAAAGAGTCTAATAACCTTGAGTTGGTCCTCAATGTTGGTGGAACCATCATCAGTGAAGAGAGTGGAGAAATGAGAGGCTCCCAATTCCTTGAGCTGGGTTTCATCCTCAATCAATGTACCCTGATGGTTCTGTAACCCCCAAATGGATTTTGAGTTCCTCCTAGCAGATGCATAGGAGTAGAAAAAATTAGTATTAGCATCCCCTGCATTTAACCAGTTAACCCTGCTCTTGAGCTTCCAAGTAAGGATTTCATGAGTCAGTAAAGAATCCTTACGAGCTTTCAGCTGAGAAAGTTGGGCATCTTCAAAGGCTGATAAAATACCAAAGGTTTGAACATTGAATAGTTTTTGAATGGCCACGTCTACTTCTATTGCTTCCATCACTTTACTTAGTTTCATGTTTTTTTCCCAGACTTTGACTTTATCCTTGAGTCTAAGGAGTTTAGTAGTGAGAACCGACATGGGATCTAGAAGAGGGGAAACCTGATCTATCCATGAAGACTAGACAATATCACTGAAATCTTGCTCCAATATCCAATCCCTATTGAATTTAAAAGGGTAGAGATGACAGTGCTTAGAGTAATTCCATTCAAGACATACAGGGTAATGGTCCCAAATCTCAGAAGGATGGATCCAGGATTTGTAGTTGTTAAGAGCGGGGAGAGTGAGCTCAGAAGCCAAAAATATATCCAGACGCTTAGTGACACCCTCTGTACCAGACCTGCCATTTCTCCAGGTAGGGCCCAGATACTGTGGGACTAGGTCAACCATTTTTGCAGCATTCAAAAAATGGATGAAAAAATGAACCATGTGATTTAAACAGGCCTTGTTGCCCCATATCTCCGAGTCAGATATGGTAAAGTTCAGGTCACCAGCCAGAATCAGATTAGGATAATCAAAAATGCCACCAGCAAATACATTATTCCAGAAAGAGGCTCTGTTTGTATAAGGTCCATAACAATTCACGATGGAGAACACAGAGTCACAGCGTTTGAGTCTAGCCTTAATAAGGATACTAGCAAATGAGTGAAAGGCCTTACAGTGAACAAAACGTGGGTTCCAGCCAGTTAGAAGACCCCAAGATAGGCCATGAGAATCCAAAGCACAAAATTCCCAGCCTGGTTTTAGCTTGGAGAAGTTGAGGAGGGAAGAGAAGTGATCACACATAGTTTATTGAATCAATATAATGTCAAGATTGAGGGAGGAGAAGAGGGACATGAGGGATTTTCTTTTGGTGAGCCCCCCGAAACCACGAATGTTCATGGAGATGATCCTCATTATTCAACCTAAGAGTCAGGTGACAAGGATCTAAGTGCCTGTGGAGAGTTTAATGATCTGGCAGTTGCTTTAATACAAGCTGAAAGAGGAGTAAAAAGTCTCGAGGTACCAAAATTCTCAGTAGTTATGTTCCTCCTAGACTTCCTAATGGTTACATTCTAGAATCTGATAGATTCTAAGGGGAGAGTGGAGGGAGAGATAGGGGATTTGTCAGTGAAAATATCCAATGATTTTAGAAGGGAGGGATCCAAAAAGGAGGGTGAAGTTGTAGGACTAGAGGGGTCAGTAGTAGTGACAGGTGCTATGATTCTCTGGAGAGGAGGAAACTCCTCCAAAGTAAAGGGAGTAGGTGATGAAGAGACACAGATGGGATGAAAAGGAATGGTGTGTTCTGGTTCCAGTACAGGCAGCTCTACCAAGGGGTCAAAAATAGGCAAGGTCACAGTATTCAAGGGAGGGACCTCCATGGAACCCTGAGTCATTAATACAGGATTATGAGGATTCTCGATGGCAGTCAGGGTTGAAGTAGCTCTAGCCAGAGTTTCAATATCGTGTATGTACTGTAGCTCGCCTTTAGTAAGGTCACCAAAAGAGGTCGACAAAGAAGATTCATAGGGACCAAGAGGGATAGGGGAATCAAAAGTATCAGCAGAATAAGACCCTTCCCCAGGGAGAATGGGCTCAGGATCCAACTCAAAGAAACCATGATTAAAAGGTGAGCCATGTCTCAAGGAAGTACAGTTTTTTTTCAGGTGGCCCGTATTATGACAATGGTTGCATCTAAATGGTATATTTAGATAATCTAATCTCTGGTTTATAACCAAGCTGCCACAGTCAATTTCAATCTCTGGTAGAATCCCCTTGGACACATCTAACTCAACCAGCACCCGTGCCATCCTTTTGTCAAAAATAAGGTGGAAATATTTTTCCAGGGCAACAAATTTCCCAAGAGAGTTTGCAATGCCAATGAGGAAATCTTTGTTCCACAGAGGGAAGGGAAGAGCCGGCATCAGGACCCATAGGTGTCGTTTGACGACTCTTTCTTTGAGCGTATCAAACCTAGCATGCCAACGGCTGAGCACCAAGGAGCCATTCCCAATAGTCCAGAGAGAGTTGAGGATGCGGGTGACATCTAAATCCTCGATAAAGACAATAACCAACCATCGATTGGCCAGAAGGATAATGTTCGAGGTATAGTTAAGGATAGGTTTCCAATGAGTCGTAGCCCAAGATACCCATTCTTCCTTATTCATATTGCAGTATTCTAGACGCCCTATCAACGCCCTACAACAAAGTTCGGATACCCTCCCAAGCATCACGTCCCTTCCAAGAACATAACGACCCTTCGAGCCAAGGGCTTTCAGTATTTTAGCTTTCCGACATTGGTGGTGCCAGGAAGAGCGTTCAAAACCCCTCGAGGGGCCATAAGGAGGACAGAGCTCTCGGGACTCCCTGCTCGCTAAACACAGAACAAAACAAAGGAGGGTCAAGACTTCCACTGAGGGTAGACAGGAGAAGGGCTCTCAAAGTCCGATCTGTAGAAAAAAGGAGGTAAAATACACCGAGACCAGGTATACCTGACAAAGATGGGTGACAATCAATATACATGTACATGGTTATTACTAATAAAATAAGTGTTGGGTTTGAGATGAATGGTCAAATACTAAAATGTAAATCAAAAACTACAAATAAAAAAAAATTACTCACGTTTCCACTTGGTCTTGGTATTCGAGCACACAAACTTTGTGTGTTTTTCACATTTATTAGCAATTTATATACTTATTGGAAATATTTTCAATGTGCCTTTCGAGAACATATTTTATGTGCAACGTGTTTTGATCAAGGATAGCCACCAATACTAAAATTTTGTATGAGATGGTTCCTCTAGTTTTCAACATAGCGACCCCTAAACAAAAGGGGAGGAGCTTGGATTTGGATATGTTGTCATTATTTAAACCTTCGCTAAAGATTTCAGGTGAAAGTCAACTTTTGGCAAAAGCCAAATAACATTGCAACAATTTTTTAACACAATGTCAAATGTTAGTATGTGCATGTTAATGGCTTGTCAAACTTCAACACCTATTTTATTTAGTCAACAAATTAGTTTCGAGAGGTTTTATTAGGTCTCTAAGAAACATGGCTCCATTCTCAACGTATGGGGAGGAGCTTAGATTTAGGCATGTTGTCATTATTTCAATCTTTGCTAAATATTTTAGGTGAAAGCCAATTTTAGGCAAAAGCCAATTGACGTTGTAACAATTTTATATTTACAATGTTGAAGGTTACTATGGGCACGCTAATGGCTTACTAAACTTCTTCGACGCCTATGTTACATATTCAACAAAATATCTTTGAGAGTTTTTGCTAGATCTTTAAGAAACATGGTTTTATTTTCAACTTATCGAAGGAGGAATTTGGGTTTTTTCTTTCAATGTTGTTATTATTTCAACCCTAAGGTGCACATGAGTTATCTTAAAAAATTTAGAATTGATGCAAATTTTAGAATTGGTTCGGTCGCCATACATCTTTATGATTAATGTTTGGACATATAAATCGCAACAGCTAAAGCACATCTGTTATCTTTACAAAGATGCAAAGGATAATATTGTTATCTTTACAAAGATGCAAAGGACAATATTATATGGATGCAAAACTTAGAGTTGGTTGAGTCACCATACCAATACCAAGCATAAGCTTTAATAAATTAATGGTATCAATAATTAGAAGCTTTAGTAAATTAAGGGTATCAATAATTAGAATAAAGTTAAATGGAGCTTTTGCTCATGATTGTCTGTATGTTTTTATGTTTATTATTTAAGTATGCTTTAGGTTTATGTTTACAAAAGGGCATTGTGTTGTGTATGTAGATAATGGGTATGTTTATAGATTAGAATAAAGTTAAATAGAGATTTTGCCCATGATTGTCTGTATGTTTTTATGTTTATTATTTAAGTATGTGTTGAGGCCTGGAAAATCGCAGGCAACAACAGTAAGGGATTCTCCCCAGTAAACGTTCTCAACTAGCCCGTGACTGTTTGGTATAGGGAATCCGTCCGGTTTGCGGTCCAGCTACCGTAGGTCAAAGTAACAAAAACAAAGGTTTTACCAGTTGCGGCCGCGTCCACCGTGTATATTTTTGTATTTTTGACTTAATGTATGAGATGCACGTGCCTTACTAAATGCAGGGTGATAAGTATGTAGAGAGCAGTCACAACATGATGCGCAGGTTCTTACCTCTCGTCTTAGCACTCACAAGCATCTAAATCACTTACAACAAGAAATTAAAACTAACTACCTAATCTATCCCTAGGGAGCAGGATTATCATTCATTGGTGAGTAATATATTTTGTACATGCATTATGAAAAGTTACAGATAGCTGATACTTCTTTCAAGACACATGAACAATTACAGATATTTGAACAACCAGATAGCCAATTGTTTATGAAGGACATTCATTACTCACAGTGGAAAACATCACAAAATATACTGAAGAACATTCAAACAAGAACATAGGTGCAGGAAGTTAAAACACTCTCACAGTTAATGAAACACAGCTGAAAACGAAATAGTTCCTCTTCAACATTGCTCATTTAATCACATTGATACATTACACATTACGCTTTCTCCAACAAGCAAAAGTTGCAGTTTCTGATTGTAAAACGAAATAGTTCCTCTTACAAGCAAATGGTTTACAAGTTTTTCTAGGGAAAAAGTCCATGTAACTTCTAACTTTCAAATATTTAAACAAATCAGCAGACCGCTTGGGTTCCCCCCAAACGTGTGACTCTTCGGTTCTTCAAGCGTTTCATATTCCTCTCTCCATCTTCTCTTCGTATGCTAATGATCAGTTGAGTAACTGCTGGACCTTTCAGATCTGCGTCTTTTGTTGCTTTCGATTTTTTGTCTTTTCCTTCGCTTGTCTCCCTTGCGACTCTGCCGGTTTCGATTTGATTTTTTACAAACTGTCAAGCTACGCCTTCACACCGTGGTCACCCCAACAGTCCCTTGAGTTTTACCTGCAATCAATTACAGTGCATCATTCGTTGAAATGGCATTTTAAACGTTAACTTAAAACCACCTGAAATGGCTAATCCACAAGAAAACGGCCAGGTGCATCCCTTGATCTGAGAATTTTAATAAATGGAAGAGTTTTGACTAAGCCTTGAGCGAGAAAGTTCTAAATCAAAAGCCGGAAGGATATCGACATCGGACGCGAAAAGGCTTTCCTAGCCGCAACGACGAAAAAGGAGAGGTTAAGGATACGTGACCCGCGGACGAGAACACTCTCAATCGGAATTCGGAAGGCTTTACACTTCGGAGGCTTAACTACTTTGGGAGCCGCAACGGCGGAAGAAGAAAAAGTTACGGGCAAGCGACTAAAAAACTGATGCATCGGATGGCGAAGCGTTTTGGACTTCGGGCCCTTAGCCGATTTGGGAGCCGCAACGGCGAAAGAAGAAAGGTTAAAGCCACACGATGCATATCAGAGGGCGGAGTGCTTTAGTCAGAAGTCGGAAGACATCACATCGGAAGCCAAATGACTTTCCCAGCCGCAACGGCGGAAGAGAAAAGGCCAAATACACGCGAAATGCGGGCGGGAAAAGCTTTAGTTGGAAGTCGGAAGGCTTTATACTTCGGGTGCTAACTGGTTTGGGAGCCACAACGGCGGAAGAGAACAAGACTACGTCTTCCGATTAAACAAAAAAAGACGTCCGATCGATGGAAAAAATTAAGTGTTCGAACAGCTTTAAAACTTTACAGCGGTCAAGATCCACTTCACCTTCGAAACAGCGGCCCATCAAAGAACAATTAGCAACACTAAACTCAAATCTGCGACCCGTAGCAAAATTCAAACACAAACAACCTCCGGAGACAGGCTGCAAGTAAATTGTTAAAATCATCCAAAATTAAAACATGACCGAAAACAATTCATGGATCCAAACGATTAAAACAATGCTAAATCATGAGGAGGGGACAAAAAATTAAAAAATTTGGGGAGAACAGTTGCAGCTGCAACAATTGGCGACTACCTGGTGAACCTAGATCTCTGGACAACTACTTCCTTAAGTAACAGACTGTTTAACAATAAAATCAACATGTTGAATTCTTCTAGATGTATGGATTTCCCAAATGGCAGATACATGAACTTTGAATCATTGAGGGTAGTCCTATTTAGGAAAATGGAAACCAAGGTTTCAAAGTCAAGATAACTCTTTTGAGGCCAGAAGTATGAGTTTCATTTTTTACCTCTGTCTTTGGGTAGCCTCCAGCTTGGACACCACAGGATCGTAACATCTGGTAAACATAAATATTCATTTGTTCCTCATTCCCATGCCATTTTGCACTTTTTTGTGTTTTTTTGGACTTTTGTCCTTTTGCATATGAGTCCTCCTGCATGCCTTTCTTTCTGAATTTTAATTCAGGCTCCTCTATCCCATAGTGTCCTTTTGTGTGAGCGGTGTACTTCATGTTTCAGCTCACGGATGGAGAGGAACTTTCAGCAATTTAGTACTTATGATTTAGTATTTGCTTTGATGTATGATGCTTTCATAGGAGTTTTGACTCTTCTTAGCCTTTTGGCTTTCAATTTTTGGCATGGGATCATTTATATATAATATACTATTTACCCTGCTTCATTTCCATGGGTCTTTTGCTGTCACTCCCCTAGGTCATTTTTAAGTGTGAGATGGATGGAGCCTCGAAATAGTATTCCAGACCTTTTAATCTTGAGTTACTTTACAAGGATTAAGCAGGATTTCAATGCGTTCACAGCCATTTAGGAAAACTGCTAAACTAGAAGAAACTCTATCAGATAAAACCATAATACACAGTCTTATAATCAAGGATTTTAGTTGGTCCAGAATTCTAATGCTCTCCATGCGACCAAAGCTTGCTTCTTTTATTTAAAATCAAACATAAAATTTAAAGTAAAACTAAACTTCATGACTCAAAGACTCAAAAAGACAACCAAAACAGCTTATTTATATACAAGACAGCAGAACTCAAACAGAACTCGGAAAAAATAAGGCTTGAGAACCAAACAATTTACTGGTAAGTTCTCTTCCCATCCTTGCAGATCTTGCAACTTATAAGTAGAAGGACCAAGCTTTGCCACAATCTGAAAAGGGCCTACCCACAACTGCTGGAATTTAGTATGCTTTCATTTCTCATCATGGGGGTGATCCCATTTGAGAACCAAGTCTCCTACCTCAAAGTCTTTTGTTCCAACCTTATGTTTGTCGAACCGTCTCTTTATTACCTCCTGTTGTTGCTTAAAGCGCTCTCTGGCTTTAGATCTAGCCTCTTCTGCTTTCAGGAGGTTATATATCCTTATTTGCAAAACTTCATCATCCGACCCTCTAGATTCTTGAGCTATTATGGAAGAAGGTAGCATGATATTGGGAGGAAGAATGGCTTCTTTACCGTAGACAAGGGTATATGGAGACACTCCAATCGAAGACTTGGGGGTGACTCTATCAGCCCAAAGGGCATTTGGTAGAGCTGAGTGTCAACTCCTCTGGTTTTCTATTACAGTCTTCTTTAAAATTCTAATCAGATTTTTGTTAGAGGATTCAGCAAGGCCATTTCCTTGTGGATAGTAATAATGCAATTTTATCTCTTTATCATGAGCAAAAGCAGTTAATTTAATTGATGAAAAGTACTTAGCATTATCAAATACTAACGAAACTGGAACTCCAAACCTAGTCATGATATTATCTTGTAGGAAGCTGATGACCGCGTCTTCATTTATCTTGTGCAGTGGGAGAGCTTCGACCCAACGAGTGAAATAATCGATCGCGGTCAGAATGTACTTGTGTTGCAGGGAGGAATTCGGTTTTATTTCTCCAATAATATCCAACCCCCATTGCTTGAATGGCTCCATAATCATCACAGGTTTTAGGGGTGCTGCTGCTTTAGGTTGTCTCCCACTACACCTTTGGAAAATATCACACTTCCTGACATGTGCGTGTGCATCTTTGAATAGCGTAGGCCAATAGTAACCTGCTCTGAGGATTTTGTGAGCTGTAGTGTCTCCTGAATAATGTCCCCCAGCAGGCCCGTCATGCAAATCTGTCATTACTTTCTTCGCATCTTCTTTCTCTAAGCATCTCAGGAGAACTCCGTCATAGTTTTTCCTGAATAATATTCCTTTAACTATTTGATAGGATGCTGATTTGAGACACAGCGCTCTTCTTTGCTTAGAATTCCAATGTTCTGGCAACAACCCTGTATGTAGGTAATGCACGAGGTCTCTATACCAAGAATCGGGGGTTGTGAACAAAGGGCATACATCCATCAAATGTAGTTCGGCCTCATCCTCCCAGGCGTGTTCTTCATTGTTTTCATTTTCAGTCATCAGTTTGCACAACCCCTGTCCTTTAACTATAGAGGCTGGCTTGAATTCAAGGTCATACTCTTGAAGATTTGTTACCCAGTTGCCCCTTCTTTCTCCTAACTCCTTATGTACAAGAAGGGACATTACAGCTGGGTAGGGGACGATCACCTTGGTTCTATTTTTTAAAATATAAGGCCTGAATTGCTTTACTGCTTTAAATACTACGTAAACTTGTTTATCAATGGCTGGGTAATTTAATTCGAACCCTTGTAGACCAGTGCTCATGAAAGATATTGGGAATTCATCCCCCCCATCTTCTTTTTGTGTAAGCACAGCTGCTAGCAAATCATCAGATGCAAAGGTCTACAGAATAAAATCTTTGTTGAAATCTGGGCTTTTTAGGGAGGGTGCGTGTGCAACAGCAGTTTTAATTTTGCTGAAAGCGTCCTTCTCAATCTTAGTCCACTTGAACTGTGCATTTTGCTTTACCATCTGCGGCAGCGGCTTGACAATCTGAGCGAAATTAGGCACAAATCTGCGCACGAAGTTTATAGTTCCCATAAATGATTGCATCCCCTTTTTATTATGGGGCAAGGGGATTTGTTTAATGGCCTTAATTCTTTCTGGATCTATAGATATTCCTTTCTTTGAAACTATGTGACCCAGCAACTTGCCCTCCATGACAGCGAACACACACTTCTTGGGATTGAGTGAGATGCCATATTTTCGACAGCATTCAAAAATCTGCCTTAGATGGAACGCGTGTTCTTCTCTCTTCTTTGAGAATATCGTAATATCGTCAAAGTACACTACAGCACTACGGCCAATCAATCCGCGGAAAGCTATGTCCATAGCCCTCTGAAACGTCGCTCCAGCATTTATAAGCCCAAAGGGCATCCTTCTGTAGGCAAAGGTTCCCCATTTGGTCCTGAACGTTGTCTTCAATCTGTCTTCTTCAGCTACTAATACTTGATTGTAGCCAGAGAAACCGTCTAATAACGAAAACAGTTCAGAACCTGAGACCATTTGTAGCAATTGCTCCATGGGTGGCACAGGATAGTTATCTTTATCTAAGGCACGGTTTAAATTCCTGAAATCCACGCAGAGTCTGATTTCTCTAGATTTTTTCCTCACTAGTACCAGATTTGATACCCACTCAGAGTGTCTGACCTTAAAAATGATTCTAGCATCCAATAATTTCTTCACTTCACTCTGAATCAGCAGTTCCAATTTTGGATGCATTTTTCTTAAAGGTTGTTGATACGGCTTGACACCAGCTTTGATGGGAATAACATGTTTGATGATGTTGGTGTCATATGTTTTCAAATATTCATATGTCCATTCGAAAACATCTTTATATTGTTTAAACGGACTGACAAACTTGTCTCTTTCTGCTGGTGAACAACATTTGCCGAGATTCACAAATTTAGGATTCGTCTCAGTCCCTAAATTTATCAGCTCAAATTGTAGAGATGAGCTGTGGGTCTTCACGTTGGCTGGTCTCCTGAACTTCTTATTTAAATCGAACATTCTTTCTAACATTCTGACTCCCTTCGGGATGAAATTATCATACTTCAGCTCAGCCTGATGTTCTTCATCGTCTATAATTGCTCCTTTAAATACCTCGTCATTCGTTAAGCATTTTATAATTTGTTGGTCATCATCGAACACTCGTAGGTTGGTAATCATATCAAGTACTGAGGGCCTGAAAAGTAATTCAACAGAGCATCGATTATTAGTAGGTACCAACCTAGCGGCTGAGGTGGCCAACAGGTCAGCTGCTGCATTTTTAAGTCTTGGAATTGAAATAATATTGAATGCATCAAAACATTTAAGCAGATCCCATACCTCATTTTGATAGGCCTTTAAGTGAGGAGAAACACAACGTATTTGATTCCGAATCTGTTTTACAACTATTTCAGAATCTCTAAAAACTTTTAGATTACTTACCTTTAATTCAATCGCTTTCCTTAAGCCCTGCACCAGCGCTTCGTACTCAGCGGTATTATTCGTACATTCAAACTCTAATCTACATGAGAGAAAATGTTTATTCTTCTGGGGGTCGATCAAGACACAGCTGGCCCCTGACCCTTCTAATGTCTTAGAGTCATCAAAAAACAAAGTCCAAAAATCACTAACTACTGAATGCAAATCTACTCCTACTGCTAAGTTTACTATGTTACAGTCAATCTCATCAGCCTACGAGAATCGAAGGAGATCAGGCTGAGTGTCTGATGTGTTGCTGGCTTCTTCTGCTTGGTGATTTCCTGGTTCCAACTCAATAAAATAGTTTCCCAATACAGAATCCACTCGTTCATTCTTCTCATCCAATTGAGTAACGTTGTATTTCATGTGAGGCTCCCTTAAAATCTTAATCTGGTTCGGACTTCCTTTGTATGGCAGCCACAGATGCGACCAATCCGAGGCAAAATATCTATTTAGTTTGGCTGACCAATATCTGCTCAGGACAAGACCGTAAGCGTCTGGTATATCAGCCACCACGATATTAATGACTTGACACACTTTATCATTGGATGCCAGACGGACTAGGACGTCTTCCATCTCACCAATCACCTTCACATCCGTCCTATCCAACTGAACAACCCTCCACGTGGATGGCTTAGGCTGCCCATTTATCTTTTTACAGAAGGATATTGGCATGACATTAACTGATGCCCCTGAGTCTACCAGACAATTGTGCACGTTATGATTGAAAATTTCAAACGTGAGAAGGAAAGGTGGTTGTTTGCTCTTAGACTTACCTCCAATGCTGGTTTCTCTTATTTCTTCTTCTTCCTGAGGTTGATTGACCGTGGGCAGCTTCTCATCCGATGCTTGAAGTGCTTTCAATAGTCTTTCTTTTTGCTGCGGCACTTTACACATTTTGAATAGTGGAACATTCGCTTTTACCTTCTTTAAATCCTCCACGATGTCATAATCCATCTGTTGTTCAATGGGATGAGGTTTATCAGCATTCATCTTTTCTTCATTTGGCTTGGCGAATATATCAATCTGCCTCGGATCTTGGCTGGTAATTGTGAATTCAGGAATTTTATCAGCCGTGGAACGATTTTGAAATTTCTTTACATTTTTTTGCAGCCTTTTGATCTTTGGGAGAATGAGACTGTTTTCTTTAATTGGCCCTTGGCTTCTTGTTGCTACGTTGGTTTCCATGACGTTCTTGTACCCCTGATTCTTTTCCTCTTCAGCATCAAATAACGAAATAGAATCCCACAAAACCATAGTTTCCTCTTCTTGTTCTTTCGTTGAAGTAGTATTATCTTTTCTTTCTTCATCTCCATTTTCCGTTAACTTAGAATCCAACAATTGATTCATAACCAACGTCATTGAGTTTATCCATTGAGGACAATTTCTTTCAGAGTGTGGTTGTTGGTGGAAAGTGCAAAAATTTTCCATTCCTACTTCTGTTAAATTCATAGATGTAGCATTGTGAGGAGGAGGTTGAGACTGATTGTTATCCTCTCTTTTCTTATAATAGGGCTTATAGAACTTTTCTGTTTCCTTCTCTTTCTCCAAATCTATGATTTTGTTGGAAAGCTTCTGCATCATTTTTGCCATATTTTCAATATTTGGCGATTTCTCTTCCTTAGGCTTAGTAAACAATAAGGCTTTCCTTCCCGCACCTTTCTCTCCTGACTGTTCTGGATAATCTTTGATACTTTCTCTTTCAGCCTCCACTACTTCCGCCTCTTCATAGGTTTCTGTCAAAGTAGGCTTGGCCCTACCTTTGGCGAACATGGCCAAATCAGGCCTAAAGCTGACGTATAATATTCAATCAGGACCTTGTCCAAAGGTTTGTCAGCGTCAGAAAAATTCTTGAGGCATGCTGCAAACCTTTGTGTGAAACTGTGCACATTTTCCTTTCTTTCTTTCTTCAAAGCACATAAACATTTCATGAGGGTTGCATGAGTTTTCCGAGTTCCATACTTACTTCTGAAAATTCTCTCGAAGGTATCCCAATCAGGGATAGAGTTAGCAGGCAACCCAAAATACCATGATGTTGCAGCTCCTTTAAGGGTATGCGGAAATAGTCTGCAAACTACATTCTCATACTCCCCAGCCCTCAACCCTTCTATTGCTAAGTAAAAACTTTGCAGGTGATCATCTACTAGTATCTTCTCAGTTGGGTCGAATTTGGGCAGCATCTTTTCAAAGGATTGAGGTAAATCATGTAGCGGAGGCATTAGATTTAACGGTGATCTGGCTCTCCAGGCAGGTGGTGGATTTGGTGGGTTGGGTGGTGGATTAGCATTTACTCCTGCCATGAGTCTGGGTGGAAAGTGAAGAGGTGAGCCAATAGGAGTGTGAGCAGGAGAACTGTGAGGGGTATCTAGGCCTTCTTGATTCAAAGGTAGTACAACTTCCTGTAAGGTTGTTTCTACAAGTTCTTCCCAGTCTCCACCCAGCACAGATAGCTGAGTAATATATTTTGTACATGCATTATGAAAAGTTACAGATAGCTGATACTTCTTTCAAGACACATGAACAATTACGGATATTTGAACAACCAGATAGTCAATTGTTTATGAAGGACATTCATTACTCACAATGGAAAACATCACAAAATATACTGAAGAACATTCAAACAAGAACATAGATTCAGGAAGTTAAAACACTCTCACAGTTAATGAAACACAGCTAAAAACGAAATAGTTCCTCTTCAACATTGCTCATTTAATCACATTGATACATTCCACATTACGCTTTCTCCAACAGGCAAAAGTTGCAGTTTCTGATTGTAAAACGAAATAGTTCCTCTTACAAGCAAATAGTTTACAAGTTTTTCCAGGGAAAAAGTCCCTGTAACTTCTAACTTTCAAATATTTAAACAAATCAGCAGACCACTTGGGTTCCCCCGAAACGTGTGACTCTTCGGTTCTTCGAGCGTTTCATATTCCTCTCTCCATCTTCTCTTCGTATGCTCATGATCAGTTGAGTAACTGCTGGACCTTTCATATCTGCGTCTTTTATTGCTTTCGATTTTTTGTCTTTTCCTTCGCTCGTCTCCCTTGCGACTCTGCCGGTTTCGATTTGATTTTTTACAAACTGTCAAGCTACGCCTTCACACCGTGGTCACCCCAACAGTCCCTTGAGTTCTACCTGCAATCAATTACAGTGCATCATTCGTTGAAATGGCATTTTAAACGTTAATTTAAAACCACCTGAAATGGCTAATCCACAAGAAAACGGCCAGGTGCATCCCTTGACCTGAGAATTTTAATAAACGGAAGAGTTTTGACTAAGCCTTGAGAGGGAAAGTTCTGAATCGAAAGCCGAAAGGATATCGACATCGGACGCGAAAAGGCTTTCCTAGCCGCAACGACGGAAAAGGAGAGGTTAAGGATACGCGACCCGCGGGCGGGAACACTCTCAATCAGAAGTCGGAAGGCTTTACACTTCGAAGGCTTAACAACTTTGGGAGCCGCAACGGCGGAAGAAAAAAAAGTTACGAGCAAGCGACTAAAAAATTGATGCATCGGCTGACGGAGCGTTTTGGACTTCGAGCGCTTAGCCGATTTGGTAGCCGCAACGGCGGAAAAAGAAAGGTTAAAGCCACGCGATGCATATCGGAGGGCGAAGTGCTTTAGTCGAAAGTCGGAAGACATCACATCAAAAGCCAAATGACTTTTCCAGCCGCAACGGTGGAAGAGAAAAGGCTAAAGACACGCGAAATGCGGGTGGGAAAAACTTTAGTCGAAAGTCGGAAGGCTTTATACTTCGGGTGCTAACTGGTTTGGGAGCCGCAACGACGAAAGAGGACAAGACTACGACTTACGATTAAACAAAAAAAGACGCCCGATCGATGGAAAAAATTAAGTGTTCGGACAGCTTTAAAACTTTACAGCGGTCAAGATCCACTTCAACTTCGAAACAGCGGCCCATCAAAGAACAATTAGCAACACTAAACTCAAATCTGCGACCCGAGGCAAAATTCAAACACAAACAACCTTCGGAGACAGGCTGCAAGTAAATCGTTAAAATCATCCAAAATTAAAACATGACCGAAAACAATTCACGGATCCAAACGATCAAAACAATGCTAAATCATGAGGGGACCAAAATTTAAGAAATTTGGGGAGAACAGTTGCAGCTGCAACAGTATGCTTTAGGTTTATGTTTACAAAAGGGCATTGTGTTGTGTATGTAGATAATGGATATGTTTATAGATTGCATACATGAACATGTTATTGTTAATTTTTTTTAACTTTAAGTTTAAGTTTAAATTCATGGAAAGACTATTTCCATATTATATTAGAATTAAATTTACAAGAAGAAGATTAAGTTTTATTTTAACATTATTTGGTAAATTATGTTGATTTTTCTTTTTAAAAAAATAAATTACAATTTTTTTTGGTGATTGCCACTACAATTTGGTACATGTACATGTTTACTAATAAAATGACAACAATATGGTTAGCAAGCATGAGTTTATGTTTAGTTGAGCCATTGTACACATACCAAGAATAACCGCAAATCATTAATATCAAATCAAGCTTAATAAAACTTATGGTCATCACTTGTGTATTTTCATACTTGCCATTTAAAAGTAGTTTACATTTAACTTATGGTTTAGTTAGGGAGAAATGTTATGTTATGTTTATGTTTATGGATAGTAGGTATAGGTATGGATTGCACTCTTGCAATGGTACTATTAATTTTTATTAGATGGTTGTCTTTCTCTCTAAACCCATAAATGTTGTGAAAATATAGAAAAACATAAAAGAACAATTAAAATAGATAGTTATGTTCATTTTCCTTTTCAATGAGGCAATCTTTAAAGACAAAGCTCCAAATACAATGGCAATTATTGACTAAACATTATATTCTTACGAGATATATAGTTTTTCAATAGTCAAAGTTCTAACTACTTGTGGTCTTACAATGAGGGTCAACCACCTACGAACCTTTTATTTATTAAAGAAGGCCTTTCTCATTAAGTAACTATGTATTAACTATCTAATGGACCTTAGGCATTGTACATTGATAAAGGGGTAGGATGATGTTAATGTAGTACAAACTCAACCATATACCAAATGAATCTAGCACTATGTTGGAAGAACTAACAAGTAATCCAACTTTATATAAACCATAAAACTTACAGGGGTTTGTTTACGAGGATGGAGGCAACGAAACACCTTATCACCTCTACATGAAAGCTCCGAGAATGATTACCAAAGGCTTAGAATTAATAGTATCAAATACATATTAGAATTAATGGTAACAAATACATATGATCTTCCTTTCAAATCCCAATTTCCTAATATGCATTAGGAAAAATTTGTGGTCAAATTCCATTTCTTTTTCTACCATTCATTCCTAACCGTTTTATACGGGATGTGTTTAAGATACTATGCAAGATAGGTTGAAATTGAACTTTTAAATGCCTACCACAGTAATCGTTTTCTACCTACTATATACATCAAGAAACAATGTAACAACTTGCGGAATGTGTTTAAGATACTATGCAAGATAGGTTGAAATTTGAACTTTTATATGCCTACCGCAGTAATCATTTCCTACCTACTATATACATCAAGAAACAATGTAACAACTTGCATACTGTTAACCTATCCAACTTCAATTTGCATTTGTGCTATTATCGATCTAGCCAACTTCAATTTGCATTTGCAATGTGAATATATTATCTAACTTGCAAGTAGAAATTGAAATTTGGATTTCAAATTGTTGCAAGTAGAAATTGAAATTTGAAGTTAAAAGTCAAAAGGTTGAAATTTGGATATTTATCCAGTTTCAATTTGCAATTTGCATTTGTAATGTGACTATACTATCTAGCTTGCAAGTAGAAATTGCAAATGTGATTATACTATCTAACTTGCAAGTAGAAATTGAAATTTGGATCTCAAATTGTTGCAAGTAGAAATTGAAATTTGGATCTAACATTGAAATTTGAAGTTAAAAGGTTGAAATTTGGATATCTATCCAGTTGCACATTTGTAATGTGACTATACTATCTAGCTTGCAAGTAGAAATTGAAATTTGGGTATCTATCCAGTTTCAATTTGCATTTGTAATGTTTGTTTCTGTAATATGACTATACTATTTAGCTTGCAAGTAGAAATTGAAATTTGGATATCTATCCACTTTCAATTTGCATTTGTAATGTGACTATACTATCTAGCTTGCAAGTAGAAATTGAAATTTGGATATCTATCCAGTTTCAATTTGCATTTGTAATGTGACTATACTATCTTGCAAGTAGAAATTGAAATTCCGATTCAAATTACAATTTGAGGTAGAAAGGTTGAAATTACAATTTGAGGTAGAAAGGTTGAAATTTGGATCTCATTATGAAATTTGAAGTAGAAAAGTTAAAATTTGAAATATTTATTTGGATACAATTTGAGGTAGAAAGGCTGAAATTTGGATCTCATTATGAAATTTGAAGTAGAAAAGTAGAAAAGTTTGAAATTTAAAATATTTATTTGGATGTCATTCCCTCTTAAAGATTTTGTAAAATTTGGATACAACAATAGTAATATAAGACTAAAACCAGCACCAAAAAAATAAAGAAATAAATGCAAAAATTTGGATACAACAATAGTAAAACAAGACTGAAATCAGCACCAAAAAAAATAAAGGAATAAATGCAAAACATTTGTAAAGAAATAAATGCAAAAATTTGGATACAACAATAGTAAAACAAGACTGAAATCAGCACCAAAAAAAATAAAGGAATAAATGCAAAACATTTGTAAAATTTGGATACATATACTGCACAACATGATTAAGATAAGTAAGATAAGAATGAAACCAGCACCCAAATACATAAAGGAATAATTGCAAAGCATTAGTAAGAACGGTGAGGTTCCAGTTTTGGCTATAACTGGAAAAAAGGCAAAGAAAAAAAGGCAAAGAGAAAAAAGAGCCTATTGAAAATAAAAATAAGATTAAGATAAGTAAGATAAGAATGAAACCAGCACCCAAAAAGATAAAGAAATAATTGCAAAGCATTAGTAAAAGATAAAGAAATAATTGCAAAGCATTAGTAAGAACGGTGAGTTTCCAGTTTTGGCTATAAAAAAAAAGAATGCAAAGAGAAAAAAGAGCCTATTAAAATTAAAAATAAGATTAAGATAAGTAAGATAAGAATGAAACCAGCACCCAAAAAGATAAAGAAATAATTGCAAAAAAAATAAGATTAAGATAAGTAAGATAAGAATGAAACCAGCACCCAAAAAGATAAAGAAATAATTGCAACGGTGAGGTTCCAGTTTTGGCTATAAAGAAAAAGCAATGAGAAAAAGAGACTATTGAAAATAAAAATATAAGGCAAAGTCAAAATAGATAGCCTTTTCAAAAGGAAGAATTGAAGACTAGAACAAAATCAAAAGCCTCCTAAAGATGAAGACAAATGGCAAAGTAAAGTAGCCATAAAAAAGACATGAACATAGCTAAGAAAAAAAAGAGAAAATACTGAAGTGTCTAAGGGTAAAGGGTAAGGTATTTCGTAACACTCCCCTACAGAGTACGGGCACACTAATTGTAGTTGGAAATATGGTGATGACTACAAAGGGCTTCCCCTGATTCCCCAATCTTGAGTCACGTTTTGTCGGCTTAAAGTAAATGCCATTCCAAGCCTCGTTTTGTTTTCATTCCACTCCACCCCAAAGAATCCTCCCATAAATACTTTAATGCTTATTGGTTTCGGTAAAGACCTTTGTTGATGGTACAATGGTAAGTTCTAGCCTCATGAACCGGTTCGTCAATATTGATGGAGTATATTATCATGTATATCATGACTAGTTTTATGTTGAATCATGCTTTCAAAATCTATGCAATGGAACCAGCACCAAAAACTTCGTTAGAATGCTCCGAATTTATCATAAAAATATGATAGACAGCATATGACATCTTATAGGTATTTAATAAGATCTAATCCGAAAAGAGAAGACATCACTGAATTTAATCTCAATTTCATCAAATTATATTTTATAAACATCCATTCCCATCCACGCAACCATATATTGATTCGACTTTATATCAAACGATATTAGCCAAGTCAGAATCAGTTGAAACGCGGTAATAATTGATTCAATTTGATAGGAAACTATATTACCTAATTCACAATCAAGTTGAAATTGAATGCAACTGTAAACATAACCGAATTCCCAAACTTGCAATCGTAAAAATAACTGAATTAAAATTGTAAACCATTTTTTTTTATGACAAGGAATGCATGTATGTAACCTTCAGAATCAGTTGAAATTGAATGAAATTGTAAACATAACCGAATTTCCAATTTTTTTATGATAAGGAATGCATGTATGTAACCTTCAGAATCAGTTGAAATTGAATTAACCGAATTCCCAAAACAAGGAATGCATGTAACCTTCTCTGCATTTGAGCATTTGAGAACGATTTTGTGAAGAAAACCTTCAGCACCAGGGAAAACGATTTCAATGAATATATCAAAGAACGATTCAGTGAAGAAAACCTTCATTTTCCACTCTATTGGATAAGATGAAATAAATTTTCCACTATATACACATCAAATAAAATTGTAGTATAAGCCCAGCGAAAGTGGATTATAATGACATTAACTTTAACATAGAATACATAGGCTCAAGTCAATCAGTTGTATAAAACGAAAGGACTCCAATCCGTCAAATTAATTGTGAATGACTTCATTCACACAATGTAAAACCCGAAGGAAAAAACCCATATTAAAAAAAGCGATGTCGATCATCAAATGCTAGTCGAAAGATACGTTAGACTAGACTATTCACATTGTAAACAAGATCAAAACCCATCTTAAAATCTGCATTGTCAATAATCACTAGTCAAAAGCTGCATTAAACAGATCATTAGGCTACTTTTTACAGGCCCTGTACAAATCCTTCATAATGTATCTAACTAGCAAAACTTCAATATTTACTTCAAAATTTCTTCATATGCAATCAATTGAGAATTCAAACCCTGGAAGAACAAGATAGATTTCATACTGAGTTCATAATCAACAAATATTTGCAGACATTTTAAGATTTAAGATGCCTGTGACAGATGATTACATGAGAACAGATAAATACAAAATAAACAGTTCAGCGAAATCCAAATAAATACAAAATAAACAGGGCAGCGATATCCAATTCAGGTGTTACTACTAGCACCCGTATAACAAACCATAATTATCTCCATTCCAGCCAAGCACAACTATGGTCATAAAGATGGAAAAATATCTAACAATTCAAAAACGAAAGGACTCCAATCCGTCAAATTAATTGTGAATGACTTCATTCACACAATGTAAAACCCGAAGGAAAAAACCCATATTAAAAAAAGCGATGTCGATCATCAAATGCTAGTCGAAAGATACGTTAGACTAGACTATTCACATTGTAAACAAGATCAAAACCCATCTTAAAATCTGCAATGTCAATAATCACTAGTCAAAAGCTGCATTAAACAGATCATTGGGCCACTTTTTACAGGCCCTGTACAAATCCTTCATAATGTATCTAACTAGCAAAACTTCAATATTTACTTCAAAATTTCTTCATATGCAATCAATTGAGAATTCAAACCCTGGAAGAACAAGATAGATTCCATACTGAGTTCATAATCAACAAATATTTGCAGACATTTTAAGATTTAAGATGCCTGTGACAGATGATTACATAAGAACAAATAAATACAAAATAAACAGGACGGCGAAATCCAAATAAATACAAAATAAACAGGGCAGCGATATCCAATTCAGGTGTTACTACTAGCACCCGTATAACAAACCATAATTATCTCCATTCCAGCCAAGCACAACTATGGTCATAAAGATGGAAAAATATCTAACAATTCAAAAACCAAGTCCCTACAAATGTTTTTTATCTTTTAGTGGACCCCTTGGGATCTTTCTTAAAATTTTGGCATCGATAACTTTGTACTGCTCCTTGGCCTTCACAGCTACTTTGTGGGCAAAAGAATCCACCTGAACTTGATATTTCTCGTACAGAACTGGGACGGTATGTGCAGTGACAAGCGCTAAACAGAATAATTCACAAGAGTTTATAAGTTAAAAAGTTTCATATATATATTTCAAGGCATTTAAAAAACATGAACATAAAAAGAGCAAGTGTCCTCACCAATGTAAGCTAGAGTCAGGAAATCACACCAGCTTCCAATAACAGAGAGAAACCAGAGACTTGCAACTACCTGTGAACCACGAGGATTAAACTTTAAAGTAACAATCCAGAGAGCCAACAATTCAAAATTGATTAAAAACAAAAGGCTTATGAAAAATACCAATAGATATTTCTTCAAGTCTCTACCAGTTGCAACCTCGTGTAAAATGGCAAAAGCTCTGTTAACTTCAAGTCTAAGATCGGAAGCAACATTGTGAATTGTAGTCTCTGGAATCACAATTTCTGGAATATGTGGTGGGGACCTGTAACAAAAAATAGATCAATAAATCTGTTCTGTGCTAAATAAAATAGTACTGCTTTACCCTGTGCTTGGTGAGAGTTTGTGATTGTAACAGGGACCTAGACAATGCAAAGAATCATCAAGTGGCTACAAGATAAAAAGTATGACATTCCCTTCCGTCATTGCTCCAAGATTACGCTGTATGAGCTACACTAACTTGCGAGCCCAGTATGAGCTGCACTAACTAGCGAGCCTAGGAGAAAAGATCTCTAAACAATATAGAGTACACTCTGGATAAACATTTATAAGACCCAGAAAATGGCAAAAGTTAAATTTGATCTACTGGCCTCAAGAAGGCAAGCCCAATCACTCTTACTGTAGGAAACGTCAGCAAGAGCAGTCCCTGGGTTCTTAAAGACTTATTAGTTATGCACCCATGATGGTCTGAACAGATATCACTGTAACATAATTGCTAAATAAAATACCATCTACAATGTACATTTCGAAACAAAGCACCCTCGACATTGGAACCACTCCTATGTTTTTGAAAGTGCTTCCAACAGCTAAAAGCAAGGCACAAATGGACATTTAATTACGCTGTATGAGCTACACTAACTTGTGAGCCCAGTATGAGCTGCACTAACTCGAGAGCCCAGGAGAAAAGATTTTTAAACAATATAGAGTACACTCTTGATAAACATTTATAACACCCAGAAAATGGCAAAAGTTAAATGTGGTCTACTGGCCTCAAGAAGGCAAGCTCAATCACTCTTACTGTAGGAAACGTCAGCAAGAGCAGTCCCTGGGTCCTTAAAGACTTATTAGTTATGCACCCATGATGGTCTGATCAGATATCACTGTAACATAATTGCTAAATATAATACCATCTACAATGTACATTTCGAAACAAGGCACCCTCGACATTGGAACCACTCCGATGTTTTTGAAAGTGCTTCCAACAGCTAAAAGCAAGGCACAAATGGACCTTTGATTACGCTGTATGAGCTACCCTAACTTGCGAGCCCAGTCTGAGCTGCACTAACTCGCGAGCCCAGGAGAAAAGATCTTTAAACAATATAGAGTACACTCTTGATAAACATTTATAACACCCAGAAAATGGCAAAAGTTAAATTTGGTCTACTGGCCTCAAGAAGGCAAGCCCAATCACTCTTACTGTAGGAAACATCAGCAGCAGCAGTCCCTGGGTTCTTAAAGGCTTATTAGTTATGCACCCATGCTGGTCTGATCAGATATCATTCTAACATAATTGCTAAATATAATACCATCTACAATGTAGATTTCGAAACAAGGCACCCTCGACATTGGAACCACTCCGATGTTTTTGAAAGTGCTTCCAACAGCTAAAAGCGAGGCGCAAATGGACCTTTGCTTCAATGCACCAAATGGACCAAGAACTTGCACCTAGCCGCGAATTTCGTGCCATACAACACCAAAATGGAACCCTCATGGAATGGAGAACCAATGCCATGTTGGCGTTTGGCTTTTACAGTCGATTAAAGTCGGTATTTTTTGTTTCAATTAATCCCTAACTTTTCACAAACTGTTCATAATCAATCCCACTCTATCTGCACTTTTGGCAATTTTGGGCATCAAATGGGTGATTAGACCAAAAATGCAACCCACTCAACACAAACGTTTGGACAATGCTCAGCCTACAGCATTTAATTAAAATGCCCTATCACCGTATAGCAAGTATGTCTAGAATGTCACATAAACCCCAATGATGAGTACAGAAGCTTATGATAGAGTAAGTGAGCATCATATAAACTGCTATATCATTGTATATCTAGAGTGTAACAAGGTTTTATACCAAGAGTAAGAATTTCCTTAAACAGCCCTATTACTCTACATGGTCGAATAGATAAAAAGGCTGTCTGACAACACAATAGTAAGCTAGAAAAGACAAAAATGAGAATAAACTGCATTTTTGCGAACCAGATAAACACAAAACCATTTTCTTCCTAAGAAAGAAATATTGTATTTGAGGTTTAAATATGCATGTCAAAAGTGCAAAATGATTAGATCATCATTTCGGAGCGATGACCAAATTTCAGATCAATAATTAAATCGAAAGAAACCCATCTAAAACTAAACTACCCTTTAGTGGGTGATTAATCCTGAATCTTCTGTGGGTATTTACCACTCCCGTACCAAATAATAAAATGAATTCCAAAATGGAAATTTCTGAGAATGACATACCTTTTTAAAAAAGCCGCTGAATTGATCCAAATGAACAAGATCGCCAAGGAAAGAATAAGTACATGGCATACAAATGTCAGAAAATGATATTCCATGCATTCAAACAGGATCCACAATACAGTAGCCCCTGCTAGAATGCTCCCAGACCTTTGCTTGTCTCTCCACAACATCAAATCCGCGGCTGCTCAGACAAAATAAAACGTTAAACCCTAAACAACACCGTCAATAAACCCTAATCAAACATTTCCTGCAAATGACAGAAACACACAACAAATAAACAAAAAGAAATGTCTTACCTTTGCTTCCACCCAAACACTTATGCACAGATTTCTTCCCTCCAAACGGTTTATTATCGGGTTGGTGATGAGAAACGGGTTGATGATGAGAAACTTGAGGTTTTTCGTCATCTGACGACGAAGAAGACGACGACGAACGATGCAATTTCTCAGTAATCTTTTCCACAAAGGATTCGCTGGAGTGCTGGTGATCTGCCATGTCTGGCGCTCGAATCCTGCAACTTCCCTAATCAAATCAGATAAAAAGAAAAGTGTTTCTTCTCACAGAGAGCGAGCCTCTTCGAAATTTAGTATCTGCTCTTACTTAACCACCAAGTCTGAGCGAACTGAAAGAGGGGTTTCGTTGAGTTCATTATATATAGAGAAATAGTCCCGACCCGGATGGATCCAACGGTTTGAAATTTGTGGGTGAGCCGTGCCGTTGATGGAAAGGATTCCTCTAGAATATCGCCGACTTACGTGTCGGCCTTTTGACTGTATGACACGTGGCAATTTTGTTGGGTGTCAAAGTCTTAGGGATCGTGGGCAAGGGCTTATGCTACATGGTGCAGATCATGGGCTGGGTGTTAATGCTGAGCAGATCTGAGTATTCCGAGTATTATGGTTAAAAGTAAATGTGAATTAATAGTTTTTTAATAGTTTTTAATTTTATTTTATTTATCTATTTTTAATTTTAAAATTTATTATTATTATCATTATTATCATCATCACGAGAATTCGTAATGAGCTGGTACTTTCGTGACATGGGTTTAAGTATCCATTTTTGCTATCAATATACCTCTAAGTTTCTCATAACAATTGGTAAGCATGGAATACGGGTAAACTTGGGAGTGATTTGAACTCTTGACCTCTGTACTTTCATCATCATCATCAAAAGAATTCGTAATGAGCTGGTACCTTCGTGACATGGGTTTAAGTATCTATTTTTGCTATCAATATACCTCTAAGTTTCTCACAACAATTGGTAAACATGGAATACGGGTAAACTTGGGAGTGATTTGAACTCTTGACCTGTGTTGACAACATGTGAGAATGACCATTTATTTTATTTGGCAGAACTTAGTATTTCCGTTAGAGTGGTGAAAAGTAAATGTGAATCAATAGATTTTTATTATTATTTACTTTAAAATAATGGATTTAAAATTATTAATTAAATTGGTTATGTAATCATATTTTTTGGTTATACAAAATAAAGGGAAAGATAAATTATATGTTTATGAACTATTTTGTTTACTAACAATCTGCAAGTCAGATATACTATATGAAGACTAAATCTGTCACAACGGGCCAATGTCTCATTGGGGGTTTGATCTAAAGTGGGAGAGTGAAAACCACTATATCCCACCAATAAGTCCCCAAATCTGTAACCATCATTTTGGAATTAATGAAATTATAGATATTAGAGATTAATATTCCACAATTTGGTTATGTTAGAGGTATTCAATGGCGCTCTAACCATTTATGTGCCCAAAATAACAATTTCATCAATTCAAATTGAAATTTCAGCCAAAAAAATTTGATGTGCCCGAAATAATAATTTCATCAATTCAAATTGAAATTCCAGCCAAAAAAAATTGTTTAGATAAATCTGTATTCACTACAAAAAGTCTAAATCTTAGAATATTTATCCTTCTTCTGTGGCCTAAATTTATGTTATTTATGGTTTCATTAATCATTTTATGTTATTTATGGTTTCATCAAAGATACTAAGAAATTAAAATAAGCATATAGTCATTTTAATTTTAGATTTATCAAGTTATGAGAGGGATTAATCTCTACAAATGCATACTTTTAGAGTGTAAAATTTTGAGAAAACATATGTATTGCACATGATTTGATCCCTTTGATCGCTTGAAATGTTTAAAGTAAGATGGATCTATCAAGGGTTTTTTCATAGAATATATAGATTCATGATATTTAAGAAGAATCAAGGAAACCTCAGTTACATAACATGTCACTTAGTGAGATTTGAACCCAGGTGGGGAGTATAACAACATTCCTCCAATCACCCGATCTACGCTCAATTGACAGGATCTATGAATGTTTTGTTTTTTATAATCTTATTTATTTTCATTAATATGTGGCATATAAGCGTCACATGACATATCAATATATGTTGTAGAAAATCTTCTCAGGTGCTAGAAAGTATGAGATATAAAGTTATGGAGGTACCTCAATTTCACAAATTTTTATATTCTTCTTTTACCCATCTCAAAACAAGAATCCTAAAGAACACAAGCATGCTAATTAGAGATGGAATCCTATATTGGTTGATCTTAGATCATCATTGAAAAATGGGGGCCTTCCCTTGAGGAGAAAGAACCTATTCCTAGTGTGGGTTTAATAACTACAACAAACATCTTAATCTCCATGTTCACTCTAGCTAGGCCCATTTCTTATGTGGTTGTTGCTTTATGTGTTGGCCATTATGGTAGGTCTTACTTCTAATATGGATTTGATAACTACAACAAATTGATCTCCATGTTCACTTTATTATGTGCTTGTTGTTTTATCTGTGGTTAGTATGGTAGTTCATTTTTGGTGGCCTTGTTTTGATTTTATCCACCAAAAAAAAGAAGATAAAGATGTACAATAAATCTAAGTTTAACATGGATATATTCTACTTTGTTGTTTTAGGTAATTTGCTTTTTCATTCACATAAAAGTTTTTAGGGTGTTTTCTTTTAATTCACATAAAAGATGGACATATTTTGCATTATACATGTCAATGGATATTTTTGATTTGAGAGGAAATTTTCTCACCTAATGTTTTAAAAGCATATCATTTTTTTCAATAAAAAAAGATGATATGGGCTACGATATCTCTAATATTTTCTTATTTTTTGAAATGTTTATGGTTGTTGGAGTTGTGGTCTTGGTTTTTTGGTTGTATTTGATTTTCAATTATGATTCGACTTTCTAATGTTTTTTCGGGTGTTTCTCTTGAATTTGTCCATGGTTGATGGTGCAGTCGTCACAGGCTTCTGGTTGTATTTGTTTATTAGTCATTCTTCGGTTTGTCTTTTAGTCATTGAGGACTCACTTATTTTGTGTCTAGGCCAGTGGTCGATCTTGGGCTTGATATCTTGTCTATTGTCTAGGTTTGTAGTATTGAAATCTCTGGATGTTGTCTCTGGACTAGTTGTTCTCTGGCTTGGCAATGTTTTGGTGTCGATTATTTTTATTTTTGTATAAATAGAGCATGTAATGTTTACATTTACATCTACTAATATATAGTATAGTTTTTTTTTTTCGAAAACAAGAATTACAAAATTCTTTGAGATGCAAACTTCAAGTTTTTACATTTTTTAAAAATTTGAAGCATAAGATTTTATTCTTCTCCACTTTTGATGATGAGTATAAAGTTAAAATAGATTTATTTTAGTAATAATTTTAATAATGAACTTTAACTTCAATCTTTCTCTTTTTCACTAGATCATATTTTGTCATCTTACCTTACATTAAAATTCTCATTATTGTTTAATGGGTTCCAAACTTTTAAGAATCCTTAAATTTTAAGACATAATGAATTCAAAACCCACCAACAACTACCACAAGTATTATATGTGTCACAAAAAAGACATTTAATCTTTACGAGGTCACTCTACATGGCTAAAAAATTATAATTACCGAAACAAAACAAAAAAGTAAGACCAAAATAATCATAAAAATTAAACTCTAAAATAACCACACAAAACCAACTTTAATATAAATGGAACTTCTTAAACTAGTCAAAGAAAAAAAGAAAGCAATGCAACTTCTTAACGTGGTCAAAAGAGATATAAAGCAATTATAATTTGAATACTTTCCCATTAACTATTAAAAAGATACCTTACCTCTTACCTCCAAAGTAAGAAGAAGAAAATATACTTTAACTACTTCTTGTTTAGAGTTTACCTTGCATTTCTTCATTCTTTCTATGCAACATGGAACATATAAAATCTAATTAAAAGAAAAAGAATTGTGCGAAACTTAAATTCCATAAACAAAGAAAACCTAATTAAAGAGGAAAGATTCGTGCTAAGCTCAATTCCAATGCAATGTGACTAAATAAGATTTGAAATGCAAGTGATATTCTTCTTTTTCTTTATGGTTTTCGAAGGGATTTGTTATAGGTTTATTGAATATATTTTAATTTTTTAAAAACAGTTTTAATTCAAAATAGAGATGAATTAATTATTATCATTTTTATATTTATATAGAATAGAAATTTATTATTTTATAAATATTAACAATCATCTTTATAGATGGTCAAGGTGGAGATTTTGAGGAGCGCACAGGGTTTATGGCGACCAGAGATTAGGGCTTGGGTGAAACGGCGTGGCTATACGACCAACTGACGACAGGCATTAGAATCATGCTGCCGGTGTGGTCCTGGCCAGAACCAACAAGGTTTTCAGCGTCGCTTACTATTTTAGGCTGGAGTTTTTACTGCTGGTAAGTTTCCAGGATTTACTACTAGTAAGTTTTTACTTTTTTTCCCTGACAGGATGGTGGGAAAAAAATATGCTTGACTACTCTAGCGATCAGTTGCACGACGACGATATTTGGGCAGTGATAGGTCGAAGTGGGTTTGCTGAGGGGGAGGCCCCCCCTCCTCCTTAGGTTGAAGGGTATGAAGAGGCAGTTCATCCACCTAATAACCATGCAAAAGTTTTTACACCTTCAAACTTATTGGTTACTTCTCTTGTGCCTTCTATGGATTTTGTGGCACTTGGTAGTGCTGGGACTGTGGACGGCGATCTGTTCAGTCAGTCGTGGAGGGAAGACGAGGCTTTCTCTTCCTTACCGTCAAGGGTTAAGGACGAAGAGCATTACTTTGTTGAAAGGGCGGAGTAAGGAGGGGGCATTGGCCGAGCAGTAACGATACCCAGTGGTGGTCTACCCGTTATCCTAGTGATGGGACTCAGTGGGTGGAACATGGATCCCTCGCTCGGTTCTTAGGCTCATGTGAACAGAGGGGATGCCCTAGCCCTGGTGGCGAATGATTTGTGGGCACCGGTACAAGTACTAAGGCTGAGAACAGGTCAGGGGACAGTGGTGGACGAAAGTAACCTTGCAAGAATTGGATCAGGAAGAAGGCGGAATACAATTATACCTTGGGGGAGGATATCGGGTGGCACCAAGTATCACAAATGGCCAACCGGACCTTGGTTGGGCAGGCATTAGGGCAGACCTTCTCGCAGAGGACTATGGCCTTATGGGTGGAGGAAAATTTGGTGGAAACCCTTGGAATGGTCCCAGTGGTGGTGGCCCTTACCAGGGGTTGGTTTGCTTTCAATTTCTCTAAGGCAGAACACCTCAAATGGGTCCTTTCACGCAACTGGACTTTTGACCATACACCTTTACTCCTGAAACCATGGCACCCGTTGTTTGACGCTAGCAAGGAACGTGTGGATGTTGTGTCGCTTTGGATGCGGCTCCTTGGGCTTCTGCTTCACTACTGGACGAAAGAACATTTTAGAAATATTGGGAACAGTTTGGGGTCTTTTTTGGAAGCCAACCTCTCTTTCATGGAGAGAAAGCAGCAGAAGGTTGCAAGAATCTTGGTTAGTTTGAATGTGAGGGAAGGTCTTGCGACAGATTTGAACTTCCATTGGGGGGATTTTGTCATGAAACAGTCCTTGGATTACGAAAATTTCTCGTTTCATTGTAGGCAGTGCCATGCTTATGGACATCTAGCCTCTGAGTGTAAATTGTCTGTCCAAAATTTAAATGGGGGCCAACATCTATCGGGTACTAGAAAAGGGGGGAGGACTGAAGTTTTCTCGGGACCACCTACTTCACAACCATTGCAGACTTCGGGCCATGCTCCATAGTGTGTGATGGTGGATAGCACCAACAATGAGGAGACTACTAAACCCTTGCCGATGGTGGGATTTTGCAGACCATCTGATATCTTGCTCATGCAGGGACTCCCCTTCCCGGGTACTTCTTCCTTTTCTCTGTCCCCTTCCTTAAATTTGTTTTCAAGTAATGTTACTTTGTCTGGATTGGATTGGGTGGAGGGCCTAAAAAATCTAAACATTTCTTCCAGGCCTTGTCAGGCTTCTAGGCCTTTCTCTCCTGATACGTTGGAGGATATCCCCCTGCCTGTTGTAACTGATAACCCCTTTGGAGAGGCCCTAACTTTACCTTCTCCCACCTAACTAGCCTCCTAGACCCTCCTTGACACCAGTTTTTCATTTTTTCCCTTACCTGTTATACCTGATTTCCCCACTGGTGAAGCCTTGTCTCCATCTTCCCCCCTCATTCATCTGACTCGGGTTAGTTTCTCAGGTCCTGAACCAAGGTGTCTTCTGGGGGATTAGGTCTTAATGCCATCCTGGTCTCTAAGGGGAGAGGTTGTAGATCCTTTATCGCTAAGGCACAATCTAAAGCCAAAAAGGATCTTCTAGAAGGCAAACAACAATCTATTGAGAGGGTGCTTAGAGTGGTGCGTGCCCAAAAGAAGGGTCGTAGATGAAACTTATGTCCTTCAACTATAGGGGTTTGGCTGGTCCTCATAAAAGATCAGCACTCAAAAGGGTGGTTGGGTTGGAACACCCTGACATTTTGTTGTTATAAGAAACTTTAGGTGTAGGAGATGTGGTGTAATCGAGGCTGGAAAGTTGGTTTCCAGGTTGGGATTTTACGACCTTGGATGTTAGAGGACGCTCTGGGGGCTTGGCAATTGGATGGAATGAGCGAACTGTCAAAGCCCTAAATATGTGGGGTATGGAATCGATGTTGGGTTTGAACTTTCTAGCACTGGATCTTCAGATCTCCTTTACTGTCT
>LPNX010140163.1:155150-334306 GCA_001517045.1 Pseudotsuga menziesii | reverse complement strand
AACAATGCTAAAATTTTCTGAACAATGCTGTAAATAAAGGACAGAAATGGCTGTACGGCTGCAAGTGGGACAGGTGGCTGCGCAGATGCAGGAAAAAGGGGGGAAAAGTAGCTGGGTTTCGGCGCAGAAACTAAGGCAGAAACTGTTCGCGGATCACGGGTTGGAAGGCAACAGTCGCGCGCAGATCGCGGGTTTAGAAGAAACAGGCGCGGTCTAGGTCGCGGGTTTCGGGCTGACAGCGGCGGTCGGAGCGCGCCTGTGTAATGAACAGGCGCGGTCGGATCGCGACTGTGGGCGGGCAAAACGCGGTCGGATCGCGACTGTGGGCGGGCAAAACGCGGTCGGGGCACAGGAAAAGAGGCTGACAGCGGCGAACTGGTCGCGGGTTAGGGCTTTAAAGACGCGGTCGGAGCGCAGCAAACAAGGCTGACAGCGGTGACCTGGTCGCGGATTTGGGCCTGAAAGGTACGATCGGGTCACAGTAAACGAGGCTGACAGCAGCGATTTGGTCGCGGGTTTGGGCCTGAAAGGTACGATCGGGTCGCGGTTGCGGAAGGAAAAAACGCGGCTTTCGGCGGCCGAAAACGACAGCCGAAAGTACAGTACGAAAAGAAAATAACAGTAAAAAGAAACAGCGGATTCGCCAAAACTGTAGCTAGGGTTTTCACCCTAGCTTGTGCTGATGAGCACCTACTAAGGAATCTGGAATCCTTAGTAGCAGTTCAATGAAACAAAAATAAATTGAAAAGTAAAAACTAAGCTAAAGCAGAAAAAGTAAATGACAGGAAGTAAAAGACAATAATGAAATGTGTAATGGTGTTTTTATTAGTATTACCTCCAATGTGGAGGTTGGTGGAGTCCGTTGCGCTAGTCCGATGTCGGTGGCTCCGAGCTCCGAGCTGTTCCTTCTCCTTCTCCGATGGTGGAAAATAGGCCAAAAGGGGTCTCAAAGGTGAAAATAGCTTGATGGTAAGCTAGGGTTTCACGAGATGTTTTGGCAGAGTAAGGGTGCTTATGACTGTGGATGTGAAATGAGGGGGGCTTCACCACTTATTTATAGTTTTTTAGTGGTGAAGTGCTTGCCCATGGTTTTTGGAAACCATGTGGTTTAGGGAAACTTGTTTAGGGTTTTTGGCCCTTTTTAGGGTTTTCCTCCTTTTTCCTCATTATTTTTATTCCTTTTCTTCCCTTTTGGGGATTTTTGCTATTTTTGGAGGAATTTTGGTTATTTTTGGAGGAAAAAGGGGTTTTTGGGCCTTTTGGAGGCATTTTAGGCCTTTTAGAGCCTTTTTAAATGGTTTTATGGCCTTTTGGAGGCATTTTAGGCCTTTTGGAGGCTTTTAGTGGGATTTTCAAGGAAATATGGTAGGTAAATGGACGAATGAGCCATGAAATGGGGTAGATGAGGTAGTTAACCATTTTTGGGTGTTAACAGTCTTTAACCTTTATGGTCCTTATCTAAATAGGATTCTCTTATGGGAAGGCCTTTTTAACAATCGACTCCTCAGGGGAGAGTTGGTAACCCCAGGGGGATTTAAATTTTTCTTTGGGACAGGCCGAGGTTTGGGGTCCTCATGCTCGTGTTGATTTGTTAACAAACTTTTTCACTCAGAAACTTATTGAAAGGAATTGGTTAGACATTGAGCCTATCAAACTCAAGCCCACTTGGATTAACAATAGGTGTGGTGATGGACGAGTTGCTAAGAGGCTGGACAGATTCCTGGTGGTTGAACACGTGGTGGACAAGATCCATCAACCCGGGAAATGGGTTGGATGTGGGGGTCTTTCTAATCATTTACCTATCTTTCTGGAACTCAAGATTGGACCTACACAACCACCAAGTCCTTTTAATTTTAACAAGACTTGGTTAAACGATGAGTCTTTTTTAGTGTTGGTTTCTGGCAGTTGGATCCCCTTCAATCCTAGAAGTCCTCTTTCAGTAGCTTTCCAATTTGCAGCTAACTTTAAAAGATTAAAGGGGGCAATCAAAGAGTGGTCTATGGGGAAAAAACTTTGGGAGGAAAGAGAACTGAAACTTTTAGAGGAGGATATTTCTAGGATCCTGGAGGGGGATGGGGGTGGGATGCTAAACCAGGAGACAAAGGAGAACCTTATCAGGCTTGAAGGGAGAAGGAACACTTTACTGATAGAAAGGGAGGAGACTTGGATACTGAAGAGCAGAGCTACCTAGTTGGAATGTGGAGATGATAATACAAAAAAATTTCATGCTTATGCTAGAGGGAGGAAGGCTTCCAATACCATTTGGAGCTTGATGGATGAACATGGCACAGTCCAATCCTCCTTTGAGGAGAAGGCTAGAATTGGGGTAGCTCACTTCAAGAATCTTTTCAAAGCTCCTCCTCGGGCTTCTATTGCTAAAGTCATCAAAGTATCTCAATTGTTCCCCAGGTTTGTGGAGGAAGTTACCGAGGAGGAACTAAAGGTAGCACTACATAGTTTTTAGAAGGATAAAAGTCCTAGACCGGATGGGTGGACAGTTGAATTCTTTTTGGGTCTGTATGATCTTCTGGTTGGAGATCTCTTGAAGGTTGTGGAAAACACTAGACTCTTGAGGAGACTCCCTTCCAGTTTCGACTCAACCTTTTTGGCATTATTCCCAAAAGTTGCCAATCCTTCCTCACTGAATGATTTTAGACCCATCTCTCTTTGCAACTGTGTCTACAAGGTGGTGTTTTAGGTGATTGCTCAAAGATTTAGGACATTCATTCAAAATATATCACTGAAGATAAATTTGGGTTTTTGGAGGGAGACAGATTCATGAAGCCATTGGGGTGTCACAAGAAGGGTTGCATAGTATAAAGACAAAAAAGCTCAAAGGGGCTATCCTCAAAATTGATTTGTCTAAAGCCTATGATAAGTTTAGTTGGTTAAACATTTGTATGTTGCTGACTCATCTTGCCTTTGGTATTGGATTTATTAGATGGATCATGAGTTGCATTACTACAGTCTCCTTTTATGTTCTAATCAATGGGGTAGATTTGTCTTTTTTCCATGCCGAGAGAGGACTGCCCCAAGGCTATCAGTTACCTCCCTTACTCTTTCTGTTGGTGGCTGAAGGATTAAGTAGGGCCTTAAGGGATGCTGAAAGTCATGGTTCTTTGCAGGGCATTCAAATTTCCCAGTTTCTTCATTTAACTCACCTCCTATTTGTGGATGATGTCCTCATTTTCTGCGCAGGGATGGTGAGGGACATTAATACTCTTCGAGATATATTGGTTATGTTCTCCAAAGCCACTGGGATGGAGATAAATGAGATGAAATCTACCCTAACTTCTCACCTGCTATCGGCTGAAGAGTCCCTTGAACTCGGCCGGGTATTTCCTTACAATCTGACTGAAATTGACGAGGGTCTGGAATATTTAGGTTTTTGTCTCAAACCTAATGATTATTATAAATGGGATTGGAATTGGCTTCTTGAAAAGCTGAAAAAGAGACTGGAGCCGTGGAGTCATAAGTGGTTGTCTGGAGCAGGCATACTGGTTTTGGTGAAAACTATATTGGAATATATACCTGTATATTGGATGTCACTTGCTTGGATCCCCAAAGGTATTCTGGAAGCGGCAAGGAGAATTTGTTTCAGGTTTCTGTGGAGTGGCAAGCAGGAAACTCAGGTGACTCCTTAGGTCCGATGGGAAAATATTGCGGTACCAAAAGGATTGGGAGGTTGGGGCCTTAAGAATATTTTCTTTTTTGCGAAGTGTCTTGTGGCCAAGGGGGGATGGAGGTTGCTAAAATCTGATAGTATTTGGACACATGCTATGATACAAAAGTACTTAGCTCCGGATTCGATTGAAGATTGGATGAGGAATCTTAGAAAATCCCATGCAGGAGGCTATGTGATTTGGAAAGCTGTGGTGCAATCCTTCAGTGTTCTTGAAACCAACCTTGCTTGGAAAGTGGGGGGTGGCAGAAAATTAAGGGTTGGTGAGGATCCATGGGCCGACATTACACAACAACACATACTTCATGGCCACACGGTGGAGGCTCTTAGACAGAGAGACATTTTCTACCTCACCAACTTCCAACCCCTCTTCAGGAAAATTTATGGTTTCAGTCATGGAAAACGACTTCATCTTTTGGCTTAACTAATATTGATGAAGGGGAATTGGCACGCTATATTGGAGAATTGAATAGGGCACTCATTCAGTTAAGGGATAGGGAGGATGAACTGGTCTGGGATGTTGATCCCCTCGACTATTACACTCCAAAGGTCAGTTACTTAAAACTTAGTGCAGATGGTCTACGAAGGGATCCGGTTTGGTGGTGAAAGAAACTATGGAAAATCTAAGATTCATGTGGTGTGCACTAGAAAACAAGGTTCCAACCTGGGACAATCTTCAGAAAATATGCTCTTCATGTGGTGTGCACTGGAGAACAAGGTTTCAACTTGGGACAATCTTCAGAAAATATGTTTTCAATGGCCCAGCAAGTGTATGCTTTGCAAGGTAGAGGGAGAGACGGTTCTACATATTTTTAAGCAATGTGCCTTTATCAAAGTTGTTTGGACAGAATGTTCAAAGACACTGGGGGTTCCATGTTTCTGGGAGGGCCAAACTTTACTACAAGCTTGGGAAAACTGGAGGATGTGGGAGGATCAGGATCTTATGGTTTCCTTGTCACTACTGGTGATTTGGGGTGTTTGGTTGGTGAGAAATAACCTTATTTTTAGTGATAAAGCATGTACTCCTGCAATAATATCAAGCCTCTCTTGTGGATTTTTGAGTGCCTTCCCCCAATATATCAGATCTATCAGACAGAGGGAGGCTTTGGATATTGAATTGGACAAATCAGTGCCATGGGGTTTTTTCGATGGAGAAGCACAAAATAATATCTGTGGGGGTGGGGCCCTTTTATTTCTTACTGAGAAACATTTCTAAGAACTAGTGGCAGGCTTAGGGGAGGCAGTAACAACTTCGTTGAACTCATGAGCCTTAAACTTCTCTTGGTCTTTGGAGTAGAGAAAGGATGTAGAAATTTAAATTTTATGGGTGACTCTATGAATGTTGTAAATTGGATTAATGGGACACAACAATGTAGGAATCTTAAACTTTCCAGTATATTATTGTTTGCTAAAGAGGTTCCAAACTATTTTGTTTCCTTCTCTTGTTGATATGTTTATAGGGAAAACAACCAAGAGGCGGACAGGGCCTTGAAGGAGGGGTTGCCGATGAATAAGGGCCAATGGAAGATAGGGAAAATAGAGAGGGTACTATTTAGGAGTTATACCACAGACCATTCATAGAATGATCTGTTTTTACTTTTATTTTGGACTTTATGTCATAGCTACCCTACTATATCACTCTTTATGAACATATTATAGGATTATATGTTTTTTTTGTGCTCTATAGGGTTGTCATTCGAACAACCAACATAATTCAGCTTACCAATTTTGGGAACAGGTTTTTCTTGACAAGAACTTGACAACTTATCTTTGAAAACAATGTAATGGAACTATATATGTTTTTTTGTTACTACCTAGTTTACAGAAGATCCTCTTCAAAAGAAGCTTTGAGTTGAACTTGAAATACACTTTTAAGTGTATCTACATAATGTAATTTTGTTTGAAGAAATAAAATTATGCTTTTTTTCCAAGGAAAAAAAATCATCCTTATATATAATATCAAAATTATGTAATTTTAAGTTTATAGTTAATTCAAACATCAAATTGGTATATGAAACCTTTTGTTTGTGGGACAAGATATATTCTCTACATGGTGATTTTATTGTTAAAACTTATGGAAATATAAATAATTTATTGTCTGGATTTGAATATGACTCTTAAAAGGAAATACATTTTTTTTTAGTATGATTTATTAAATACCACTACAACGAGTGCTAGATGTCACCGTTCCAATCCATTCCAATCAGAATGTCGTAAGAACCAAGTGGTAGAACATTCAGATCTACATAAGTGATCAACCCATTCATGACCAATGGACATTTCTCTACCACTTCACTAACCTTTCTCTTAGTTCCAGTGGCTAGCTGAACTAACCAAGATTTGTTGTGCTTTAACTTCTTAAAAGCACAAATCTCAACTACTCTAGGAGTACTGTAACTGTGAGTAGATCCAGGTTCAATTAAAATAGAAACAGATTGCTCAGCAATCTTACCTGCAAACTCAACCATGGTTGACTGGTGGTCTTCCTGAGGGTCTGCCAGTGCTGCATAAATCCTAGGGACAACCCTTGCTACCTAAACCACTGTTTCAGCTTCCTAAACTTTGTAAGCTGGCTTTGCATTCCCATCCTCAAGTGGACAATTCCTGCGCATGTGGGGTCCTCCACATTTCCAACATTGGAGTGGTTCTCTGTTCTGTTGTGGATCTCTTGGATTTTCTCCCACCACTTTGGCTGGTTGCTTCTTAGCTTGCGATGGTTGCTTCTGCTGATTTTTGAAATGAGAAGGTTTGAAACCTTTCTTTCTTTGGTCAGACTTCTCACTCTTCTTGCCCTTCCAGGCCTTATGATAATCAGGTTTGCCTTTGCTTTGCTCATAGCAATACTTAGCTTTCCTTATTGCTTTTCCGGGAGTTCTAGGCTCATAAAGTTTAATTCTATCTCGGTATGCTTGAGGTATCCTGCTTAGAAAACGCTGGATCTTAACTTTATCATCTTTGATGTATCTGACATACCTCAAAAGTTCCAAAAACTTGTTTACATACTCTTCCATAGTCTGTTGTCCCAATCTTAGCTCATGGAACTCTTTGATCTTATCGTCATAGTACCTGTCAGAGAGGTACTTCTGCTTGAAATACTTCTAGAATTGTTTCCACACAATCTTCCTTTCACTGATCTTCTTCACTTACCTGAAGTGCTCCCACCATATGGATTCTCCAGTCAAATTGAAGATGGCTACCATAGCCTTCATATTTCCTTAATAGTCTTGGACTTGGGAAATATTTTCTCATCCCAAGAAGCCAAGCTTCATCTTTTTGACCGTTCTTTACCTCACCATTGAAGGTAGGTGGCTTGACCTTCTTGAATTCATCACGTGAACTGTTCTAGTAATGTCTCTTTTTCTTATTCCCATGGGAAGAAGAACTTGAATCACCAGTGGATCCTTTAGAGTGAGATGACTCACTAGGAGATCTCTTTCTTCTTTTGGCGGTGCTTTTACTTTCTTCTGGACGTACTACATGATGCCTAGAGTTCATCCTTCTCTGGATGTCTGTCAAACTTTACAGCATGACTGCATTCAGCTGACTCTGCTTCTCCTAAGCCTTAACCAATATTTCATTATCTTCCCTATAACTTTGCATCTCCACCCTTAGGCTTCTCATGGTGGCTGCAAAATCTGGGGGAGTATCTTGAAATCTTCTCCCGTTAGGGTCTGTCTCAACATTTACCACATGGATGTTTTCCCCCATAACATCTTCTTCATGCTCATAGGGATTCTGTGCATCATTATACAAGTTGTAGGTTCTCATGGCTTAGCCAAACCAACTTTACTGAACTGCACTATCTAGAATGCTGCCTTTGAAGGTGACTATGATTTTGCAAAATGTGTTAATAAACACAATTGTTAGCTACATAACATTCACAGGAATTCATAAATCACATACCTTCATTTGGAAAAATCCTATATTAACAACTTGTTCCAATATAGACTTTTCTTTTCACAAACAATGACTGTCTCATGGGGACGATGGGGATCAAGGGGGATTTCCCCCTTGTGGCTTCGCCACTGCAGGGCGGGTCGAGGGCAACGCCCTCGTTTTCTTTTTGTAAATATTTTGATTTTGCGCAATTTGGCGCATAGCTTCACTATCATTTTTCAATTTTCTGACACCTGTAAATCCTGCTGAAAAAACCTGTTGAATTTCCCTGTTTCGGCGAATTTTCCATTTACCTCCGATCGACAAACTCACCAAAGTTTTCTGACATGTCGGCTCAACTCACCTTTTCATTTCGACGTGTCGGCAAAACTCGTCATTTCCTTCTGATCGGTAAAAGTCTGCCTTGCTCCCAACGTGTCGAAAAAATCCCGATTCTTTTTCCGATCAACAAATCTCGCCAAATTTTCTGACAAGTTGGAAACATTCCACGTTTTATTCCAATCGACAAAACTTGCCAAACTTTTCGACGTGTTGGAAAAATCCGGAGTTTTCTTCTGATCGACAAAAAATGCCAAGCTTTCCTATGTGTCGAAAAAATTCCGCGTTTTCTTCCGATTGACAAAACTTGTCAATCTTTTCGATGTGTCAGAAAAATTCCGATTGTCTTGCTGACATGGAATTTTTGACACTTATGAAAAAATTGAATTTTTTTTTCTTCTTTCTTTCATCAGCGAAAACTCAACTTTCCACCCAATATGTATCTGCTGAAACTCCACAAGTTTTTCGATGTGTGTCGGCGAAACTTAGCCGACGTATCAGTAAAACTCGCTGATTTTTCAAACACTTAGAAATTTTTTTCTTCTCATTGACTCGACTCATCCCTTTCACACCGACATGCATCGGCTCAAATCATCCTTTCACGCCAACATGCATCAGCTCAACTTGGCTAACTCAGCCGACACAATCAACACTCCAACACTTAGAAAAATTTTGAAATTTTTTCTGCTGGCCTGTTGTAACACCCTGGTTTTGACCCTATTTGCATTAAAAATTTATATGATGTATATATTGTAATTATTCATAATGTGGAGCTAAAGGCCAAGGCCCTGCCATCGATTTGGTTTGTTATGTTTCAGCAATTAAAATCGATGTCGATGGTATTTGTTGCTAGCCGACACATTATAATTTTGGACATCATGTAAATATGCAATTTAATTAAATACCCACAACCAGCTATGTCAATGCAACATTAAAAGAGATGGGGCATGATTTCCTAAGGATAAGGGGGGGGGATGTTTAACCTTGATCCATTGGAGAAAAGCCAAGTGTCAAGAGGATAACCCATCATCTGTCAACTACTTTCTTGTCTTATTCAACCAAAGACTTAATTCTCTAAGGAGTTAGTTGGGCAGTTATTTCCTTGGGGCTTAGGGAGTATGGGCAGCTGTCAATTCTGGCAGGGCTGTCAGTCTTGACCACATGCTTGCCCAAAGGGGAGAGGAGTTCATCCATTACCCTCACATGGAAGGAGAGAGCCGCAGACACTTAGGAAGCCACATTCCACACTCATGCAGGAAGCAGATTTTTCCTCATGCACTTATGCAGTTGATCTTCCTCACGTTTTTGGAGAGTTACTAAACATTTTTCAGCATCAATCCTCCCTCCACGTTGAGCTCTCACGCAGGTGAACCCTCCTGGGTTTTATCCTTTACATTTTTGGTCGTTTTCACATCCCCACGTTTGGGATTTTCGTGTTTCAGTGTTGTACATGCAATGGGGGAGACAAACCCATGATTTCAGGGACTGGGGGAGTTGTTTTAGTCCACGTGAAGCCATAGATCATTTTTGGAAATGAATTGTACAGGCTGGGTTGTTTTACTCAATTGCCATTTCCAATTTTGGCCTCCGTGATGTTTTCCTTCAATCCCATAACTGTAATTGCTGTGTATATATATTTTGTTTGGTCTCTGAACTGGTTTGGAAATGGAAATGGGGTCTAAACTAGCTTGATAAACCTAGTGTGATAGGTAACCTTACAAACAGATCTAGGGGGCTGGTTTTCTTCTTTGCACACCTTGAATTTAACTGGAAGGGAAGGCATAGCCTGAGGGACTATGTAGCAGAGAAGGGGATGCTTCCTTGTGTTGGGTGTGTAGATGTTTTAGAAGTGAGGATAGATCTGGTTTAGGTGTTCATAGCTTGGTGGTTGAGCTCACTAGCTTAGCAGTCAACCTTTCCAGCTCCTTTGCAGCTAGATAAACCCAACTATGTTGGCTTGGCTGAGTTTTTGTTGTATCCTTGGTTATGTGGGAGTCTACTAGTGTTCCCTTCTTCCTTGTGGGAATCATGCCCAGCTGGGGGGTGGCAGTGCTGCTAAGATATTGATGAGCACACTGGCCTATGGTTGGGTGGAATGTTATAGCGACATAGCTAGTTGCGGGACAAGCTTCTTTCCAAGATAAGTCTCTCTTATGCTTAACCTCTGCAACTGCATTTGTTTAATGAATTATGATGAACATGTTGAATGGAATGTATTTCACTTCCGTTGTATGTTAATGATTTATGCATCTATGTATGTATTTAAGTTCAATGCATTTTTATGTTTATGTTTGTTCATGGGGCTAGATTGCTCGGGTTGATAGGAGCATAGTCGCGTCCTCTCCCTGGTAGAGGGGTGGGTACGTGACACCTGTGTTCAACAAAGGGTAAGCCTGCCTCTGCCAACTGTTCTTCTTGGCCCATTGAGGCCCAATGCTACAACACACCTCTAATACCACACTGTCACGTCCCCTCCCATCCAAGAGGACGCGACTGCGAGCTACTACTATAATTTAACTGGGCAATCTAAGCCGCATGAACATAAGCAATAAAAATGCATTGAACATAAAACATTTACATATGCATAATGCAATCTACAGCAGAAGAAAATACATTTCATTCAACACATTAATCATGTTCATCATAATTCAGTAAAACAAATACAGTTGTAGAGGTAAATACACAAGAAATACTTATCTTAAAAAGAAGCTTCCCACAACTAGCTATGTCATTGCAATGTTCCACCCAACCATAGGCCAGTGTGCTCATCAATCTCTCAACATCACTGCAACCCCCGAGCTGGGCATGATTCCCACAAGGAATAAGGGAACTACACCTAGCTCACACATAGCCAAAGACATATAAAAAATCCATCCAAGCCAAAACTACATTTGGGTTTATTAGGCTGCTAAGGAGGTGGAAGGCTAAATTGCTAAGCTAGTGAGCTCAACCACAGAGCTATGGACACCTACATAAGATCTGGCTTGGTTTTCCCAACACCTACACACCCAACACAAGGAAACATCCCCTTCTCTACTACACAGTCCCTCAGGCTATGCCCTCCCTTTTAGTGCTCTTCAGGGTGTGCAAGAAAGAATAACCATCCCCTCTTGATCTCTATGTGTGGTTCCTTTCTACACTAGGTTTATCAAGCTAATTCTCCTCTCTTCCACTCCAAACCAGTTTAGACCAAAACATAGGTTGCACACACACAAAATACAAGTTCTGGGTTTGAGGAAAAATGTCTTGGAAGCCAAAAAAAATGGCATATGGGTAAAACAACCCTCTAATAGAAATTCGATTTCCAGAAACGCTTATGGGCTTCACATGGGAAAAATAACCTCAACAAACACCCAAAAATCGTGGGTCTCTTCTACCATTCACTGTGCAACCAAAAATGGGTTTTCCCAGCCAGGTAATGAGGAAACAACAACAAAAACATCAAGGAAAGAGCCTAGGCACCGAGCATTGCCAAAACGACTTCCCAGCCATGGGAAAAATGAAGAAAATTGCAAAAGTGAATGGGAAAATGCACATGAGCTCCAAGAACATGAGGAAGAGGAGGACGTGAATGCATAATGGAATGGGCAGCATTTTTGGAAATTTACTTGGCCCATAAGTCAAAAACATGTTTTCCAAAATTTGATGGCTTCTCAAATTCAAATTTGATTGCCATACTCTTCCCATCCTCATGCATTAACTAACTCAACCAATTTCTGGAAAAAATAAATGATTGGGCACAAAAGACAAAATGGGTAGTTGACAGCTTTATGGGTTTTCCCTTTGACATTTGGCTTTACCCTATTGGCTCAAGGGTTTGAATATTTTCCCTCCCTATTGCTTGTGAAATCATGCCCCCATCTCTTTAATGTTGCATTGACATAGCTAGTTGTGGGTATTTTATTAATTCCATTTTTACATGATGTCCAAAATTATAATGTTCCTGGATAGCACGAAATACCATCGGCATCGATTTTAATCACCGAAATGTAAAACACTAAATCGATGGTGGGGATTTTTTCTTGAGCTCCACACCATGATTAAATAACGCTATTTACATCATATATACTTTAATGAAAACGAGGTCAAAACCAGGGTGTTACAATTGGGTCTCCCAAAAGCAAGCAGATCACGACCGGACTTCCCTCCAGGCGGTTTTTAGACAAATGCTCGACGATGTGGGGTCAACCAAGACATGGCAAACAAAATTTATTAATACTCTCACCCTTCAATAGTAGACCAAAACCCTTCTTGGTCGTGCCTTGATGGAATAATTAAAAAGGAGGAAAGGTGCTCTGAACCAGTACCTTAACCACCAAGATCGTCTTGGCCACATGGAGGCCCTCCTCAAATAGATAGTAAAGGCACAACTTAAGCTTGGAGTGAAAATGAATGTCCTTGTTGAGGCCACAACATGCATGGTTTTTAAGGTGCACACCCCTCAAGATTGACCAATGAAGCCAAAGCAAAGTCGGATGTGCCTGTTGCCACAATCTTTGATGATTTCAAAAACTAGTTTTGAATTTTTTGTTTGGTTTTGTTATAAGATTCTAGTTATGATTTGACTATGCATGATAATACCATTAAGATAACTACTTTTAAACATAATTTCATTTGTTTTTTTGGATAACACTTTTAAACATAATTTCATTTGTTTTTTTAAGTAATATTCATTATGATCTTGTTTGGAAAATTGTGGTGAAACTTTGTCTGTGTACTTAATATAGTTTCCCTAATAACAAGCTAACCATGCAACTCTTGTATTTAAAAAAAAATCATAATATAATTGAAATCGAACTTAAAAAATATAATGTATTAAAAATAATATTTTATTTTTGACCTTATATGACATGTGTCATACTCTTACATCATTTTCTCTCTAAAGCATATTAATTCCTTTAAAGAAAAGCACTTGAAAAATAATTATGGATGTTTTCAATTTTTTTATAAATTAATGATTATTACTGTTTTTAAATTTGTGACTTTTTTTTCAATTAATTTAAAGAATATATGAATTTAATTTAACATAATAAAATAAAAATATAATTTAATTTAATTTTTAATGATGATGATAATTATGTCAAATTTTGCTAGCTTATTTGGTTAAGGGACGGGCATTCACCAAGGATAACCTAGGTTTAAATTTTTTTCAGGTGAGTTAGTTGGGAGGCGACACCCAAAAATCCAACACGGCTTAGATACCCCTGGGTTGGAGTAATTTAGCCAGTGGTGGAAATACACTCACCTAGAGTGAAAAGCATTTCTTAAAAAAAAAAATTAATGATAGTGGTAAAGATCTTATAATTTCTTAATTTATTTTTATGAATCAATCACTTATGAAGATTAGTGTTAAAGTGTTAATCAACCACTTATATGTAGCAAAGTAATTTTAAAATCAAGTATTTTTGCATTTTTTATTTCCTTAGTATTACAAATATTATACATTTTTTCTTCTTATAGTGTTTTAGGTCTTGTCCAATACCTAGTTTCACGACAAATCTTATAAGAGTTTGTTTTTATTTTAACAATGTTAATTTTCTTCTTTAGAATAATCATATAAGAAATTTTATTTTTTATTTTTTCATTTACCGTCAATGATGTTTTAATAATAAATTAACTTTCTCTTATTCTTTGTATCTTTGTGGCACCATACTTTTCTTAAAATCAAATTGTGATAATGCTTTTGATATTATCAATATTTTGAAAATTTATATTGTTCTAAATTATCCAATGACTTAACTAGGAACGACATCCTTATGTTATCATCTCTTAAGCCTCAAGTGTCTTTTACTAGAATTTGAAGCAATGTTGGGAAGCCTTTTAGTCGTCATGTGTTAATTATTGTATGTTTAATCTCAATGAGCAAGAAAAAACTAGCCTCTATGAAGAGAATGTGATAGAGGGCATTGCTCTTAGTTTTGAGATTATAAACTATAAAATGTTTTTGGATTTGCTCAATTTTCTTTCAGGTTTTTCTAGAAATGTTGCAAGCACAAACTTTCAAAAAATAAAAGATAACAATGAGAATAATATGGGTTTAGAGGGATTTATTTTTCTCCAAAAACCATATGCTCAAGGGTAAAATAGACTTTCCACCATCTATTAATTATTTTTTCCACGCTATAGTTCTAGTTGAGCTTGTGATGTAGATAATATCTTTGAAATACTAGCATGAATTAACTCCCTCTAAATTATAATTGTCATGTGTAAAATTATGGTAATTAATTTTCTAGGACTTAATAACAATAACCTTACTCTTATTAATATTCATTGACATACTAGTATTAAAAGATGGCTTCTGGTTGTTTTTGAAAACCATAAATTTCCTTACCAAAATAACAATATGTCTAACATCTCTCACTATCTCAATATTTTGTTCAATAAGAAAAAAACTATACTTGTATTATAAATATATGTCTCACCTGAGTGGACCTAATGGTTAAGAGCATGTGTTTCCTCCTGGGAGGTCACATGTTCAAATCCAAAGGGGGTAGGGTATGTACACATTTGTAAACTTTAGCAGCTAAATTGCTGCGTAGAGAGGGGTCTCTTGTCCCACAAACAAGGGGGTCTCATACACCAATTGGTGAGGGGGTCTCTTGTCCCACAAACAAGGGGGTCTCATACACCAATTGGTGAGGGGGTCTCTTGTCCCACAAACAAGGGGGTCTCATACACCAATTGGTGTCTCGCTTGGCGGTGACCTTAAAAAAAGAGAAAAAATAATGTTTACATAACATAAAAATATAACCATAAACAAAATTTAATCCCAACAAACAAAAATAACAAAAAGATAGTCCAATGTTAAAACAACTTGCTTTTTCTAACCATCCTTTTACTTTGTAAATATATATTCTAATAAAGATAGCGGACTAAGAACTACCTTTTTTTTAACAAAAACAATTCAAGAGCTTTGTATAATAAAAAAAGGAAAATCAATAATTACAATAGTCTGGATACCGTCTTCTCCCAAAGGAGGAACATATCCACTCCACCTTGTGCTTCTTTTTCCAATCTCTCTTTATCATCTCCAATTCCTATTCTATGAGAGCTGAAACTCCTAATAAACTGCCCAAGCAAAAGGATATAAAAACAAAGCATACAAATGATATGGTTCCCTATAAAGGAATCCAATTCCTTTCTTGATCCTGTTGATCACATAACAGGCTTCTGCACTCTAGATCCACTCCCTGGTTGGCCAAACTATCAGCATGTGAGTTTTTCTCTCAAAATGTGAAGGAAATTGATGGCTTTAAATTCACTTGGCACACATTTTAAAAGCTGATGTGTTTTGGTTATTGGACTATTTCTATTCCTTACTAGATTCCTTGCCTCTCCAATAACCATACACGAATCTCCAAAGGCCGCCAATTCCTCTATGCCTTCTTTCCTTCCCAGCTCCAGTCCTTTTATTAAAGCTAACAATTCAGCCTCATTATTAGTCTTTTTGCCGATTCCCCATGCATACTTTTTCAACTTAATGCCTTCCGAATTGAAATATACCCCCCGCTCTTGCCATCCATGAAGCAAATTAAGAACTACCTTACTAAACCCTTAAATTAGAATTAATTTATTTTTGATTTTAAATAAACATTTGAATTTTCTAATTTCTTAAAAAAATTATAAACTTTTTTATCAATAAACGAAATTACAAACCATATCAATTTCTAATTTCTTAGAAAAAATTATAAACCTTTTTATCAATAAACGAAATTACAAACCATATCAATTTATTATCTTTGAACTTGGTACTATCTTTTCCAATAGATCGTCATTGTAACTTTTAATTTTAAATGAACATTTAAATTTTCTAACTTCTTAAAAAAAATTAAAAACCATATCAATTTATTATCTCAATATTCTTCTACCCTATAACTCTGACATATTTTCACTTGAATCTGGAAAAAAATTGAGATAAAACCTTTTCTCTTAAAATAAAATATTTAAATAAAGGAAATGGACAGTGGGAATATTGACTCTCCATGGAATTCTAAATTGCTAAATATGCATAATCATGTGCCTTCCTTTACGCGGTAAATGTCCTATTTCATATTTTAAAATTCCATGTTGCTTTTAGTTTCTTGAAAGTATTATTTAAATGACCAAACAAAAGGAATAAATGTCTTGTTTCATTTGTTTAAATTCCATGTTGCTTTTAGTTTCTTCAAAGTATCATTTAAATAACCAAACAAAAGTAAAAGGAAGGGATATAGTTGGTTTTAGTTTTTTAAGTATCATTAAAATAATTAAAATAATTTTATCTATTGGATGTTGTTTGGGTGGTTGGGAGAAACGATTGTTACATTCTTAACCTAGATTCAATTTTCGAAAGTGACATTATGCTCTTGTGAGCCCCTATGTAATGCTTGATATAATCTTGTGGAGCCCTATTGTAATAAATGTGTTGATGATGTAAGATAGTCATACCTTAATTCATGTTTGAATAACACGTGTTGGTATCTAAACTAAAGATCCATGTCCACATGTATAAGGTTTTAAATAGATCATAAAAAATAAGTATTTTATACAATATTTTAACAATGTTTTTTTGAAAGATTTTAAATTTTATTATTTATAAACATTTGGAGTTTTTGTTAAATTTTTATATAAGATTCTAAATTTTATTATTTATATGATATTTATGTATATTTATAATATATTTGAATTGGAGTTTTAGGTTTTCTTTACGTAGTTTTATGTTTAAGTAAAGGATTTCAACAATTGGGAAGAAGTCTCAATGATGATGGGACTGGACTCAAGGAATGAGGGAAACTCAAAGGCAGGATAAAAAAAAGGGAAGGATGAAATGACAAATCCTTGGAAGAGCATTCTTGTGAAAATTAGCAAGAGGAAAGGGAATGAGTTGAACCCCGAACACTAAGCGAATCCAATCCTCTCTGTCACTGCTACAATTTAGATGCTTGTTTGGATTTTTGTTATCCATTAAAACAAGACCATCTAGAATTAGAACATTGGCTTAGATTTGTGTAATTAATTTTCTCTATCTATGATTTTGTTGCCTTTTTTTTTGTTGCTTATCATTTAGTGACAAATACATCCATTTGGGAGTAATGTGTTAGAATTTGCACTTGAATAGTAGTTATGTTAGATCATTGATCAAATTCTACTATATCACAATAACAATAAGCAATAGGATCATTGAAAGATAGACAAGCAAAACATTCAAAAGAGACACAAAGATTTCTCCTCTGGGAAACCCTTCAAGGGAAGAAAACCCAACAACTTCTTCAGTATAGATTCAGTCAGCAAGTACAATGTCAAACTAGTACAATGAAGAGCTAAAGCTCTTTCACACAAGGATCCCGAGAATAGATAAGATAAGAAACCCCAAGATAAGATGTTTTCACAATGCAACTACTTTTCTCCCTCTAGCGAAGTTGTTCTTCTTCTCTCTAGCGAACTTGCTTGAGTGCTTGATGTGTCCAAATGAGAAGTGTGCCTCCCCTATTTATTATACTTGTCTCTCAAGTGGCTTTTCTTTACGAGGCCAACTTCTCTAATTGTCAGGGCTGACTTCATTAGGGAGACATTAAATAATGCTTATTTAATGTTTCTTATGGATTCTTCTGAATCGACTTTACAAGCAGAGTTTACGTTAGTTCTTTAGGGTTCTTTACATGATAAAATATAATATGAATATTTCCCAAAGGAAGTACAACAAGAATATCTTCTGAAGTTACATAATCTTCAGCACTCCCTCTTAACAAGGAAGGTATTCTTCTGACATGATCATAATCACTGCTGCTGCAACTTTGTACTCTAACCATTGACTTGTGACATCTCTCGAATCTATACATCACTAGAAGTTCTCTACGAGCAAGCCATCATCTCAATCATGCATAAGTCACAATCATACATCTGGGGGAATCACAATAGCAACACATTAGTGATCCAAGAGCACACATTATGTCATTGCAGGACTTCATCTAGTTCATAAGTAATTTAGTCACACAAATCCAACTGGATACATAGCTCGATTGGGAACACATACTTGGTTGGATACACATTCTTCGATTGGATACACATACTTGGTTGGATACACATACTGAGTGTGGTCACACTCTCTAGTCATCACAAGTATGGTCACTCTCTCCAATCCTCATGAGTATGGTCATGCTCTCTAGTCATCGCAAGTAGGGTCACTCTCTCTAACCCTCGTGAGTTTGGTCACTCTCTCCAATCCTCATGAGTTGTTCACACTCTCTAGTTCACTAGATACATAACTCAACTAGATACACATACAAAGTATGGTCATGCTCCCCAGTCATCATGAGTATGATCACTTTCTCCAGTCATCATGAGTTGGCCACTCTCTCCCATGCACACACACCTACTAGCTCTAACTCGATATGCAACTTGAATGGATACACATACAAAGTATGGTCACTGTTGAAATATTTTAACTTCGAAGAATATTCTAAATGTATTTTATTGTTGTAATCTATCGAAGATGTTTTATTCCTCCGTCGGGATGTTACTATTGCATTTGGTCATCATAGAGTCATGAGGTAAAACCTTCATTGTAAGTCGGGTCAATAGAACCCTCCAAAATATAATATAATATTGTTTTGTGTCTTCCTAGGTGAAGTCGTCCCAGTAAGTTTGTTGGGGCTGACCTGTTAGGAAAAAATTCAAGTGGAGGATAGAGTATAAATAGAGGACGTTTGTTCCTCATTTGAAATACACACACACTTGTGTATAGTGCATAGGAGAGAGAGAGAGAGAGAGAGAGAGAGAGAGAGAGAGAGAGAGAGAGAGAGAGATGCAAGGAGAAGGAGCACATGTTTCGGGTTTTATCTTTGTACTTTTGATACATCTATATAGAGGAAGTTTTGTTGGGTTTTCTTCCCCTAGAGGGTTTCCCAAGATAAATCTCTTGTCTATCTTGTGATTGAGTTTCTTTCAGTGATCATGCATATGATATTGTTCTTAAATTGAATTGAATACTAATGATATCCAGCTAGCATATGGAATCTTAACATGGTATCCGAGCTAGCCTGAATAGAACAACTTTCACAAGGTAAAACTCTCTCTCCTCTCCCTTCGACAAGAAATTAAGGTTTCTGTCAAAGTTGGAATTTTGGAGATTTGGTTGCATAGAAAGTTGCACCTCCCTATAGCGCATCTATTGAGCCCTAGATCAAAATTTTTGAGTGGGTAAATCTCCTGGAAAGTCAAACCCTAGTATGTCTTTGGACTAGAAAACTGCAGAAAACCAGAAAACTACAGATCATAATCTCGCAAGTCAATTTTGAGAGGTGAAGATTTGGAATCTCTAGAAACCAAGTGTACCAGTCAACTCGCCTCAATCAATTGCATCTTCTGGTAATGTCAGTTTTTCATTCTGAGAAATTTCATTTTTTAGTGACCTCCTAGATAAGATGGCCCCAAGCACTAAGCTTGAGGACAATCTAGAAGGCATAGAGAATTTCTGAGCATGGAATCAATATAGGATTGGTCTCATTCTTAGAGAGAATGATCTTGACAAATACATCAAAGGAGAAGTTGCAAAACCTGAAGATGATGAAGCTAAGGAGAATCACAATAAAGACTTGATTAGGGAAATGAGGATCATTACTGATTCTATCAAAGATCAATTAATTCCTCAAGTGTCATCCAAAGAGACCTCGAAGGAGATGTATTGTTGGAAAAACCCACCAACAACGCCTCGTCAACAGGGGTTCTCACTCTATCGATGCCCAACCAGCGCAATCTGCCTGAGCACCAGCCCAGATAGGTTTTACCCTGCCCAGCAACATCTGCACAGCGGACGAAGTCTCACCCGAGATGTTCAAGGGAGAGCTATCGGAACCGAGTTTCCAGTAGTGAGGACGGAGGATATGGGATCCGACAGGGAGACAACATAACTATTGGATCCAAAACTATGCAATCATCATTGATTCATTTCCACAACTACAGATTGCATCATACATTTGTCACAGTATCGCTAGCGCAACAACATCGTTTATAAAACATCTCAACTCATAATGCAACGGAATGTAATAAACTTTAAAACATATCGCATTCAACATCAATATAGTAGAAATGGAATAGATCACAATGATATCATAACAAAACAAATCGCAACATCATAACAGATTAGATCGCAGCAGGAATAAAAGATAATATTCGTGCAACAACTGTCATATCATATTAACTCTGCGCAAAGGATCCAAAACGGACAAGTATTTGCCACAACAGGAGGCTGAATACATCAAGAAAAACCCAGATAGATCACAGATACAACAGAAAATTCTCCCAAAAAATAGACAGATCGCTCCAGACCTCAATGATGTCTCTATTGAAGGTAAGGCTGTTAATTGATATCTATTCAATTACAACACTATTTCTATATATAGGCTTGCGCCTTTACATTGAAGGTCCACTTCTAACTAACTTATAATTGCTAATGACCTATGGTGACAAAACTTTGTCAAATAACCTATTAAATATTCAAAATAGTTATCTTTTCGCCCATCGCATTGATATGGCCTTGCACGGTACCGCGTGAGCTTGTGCAGCTGCCGCGATGCTGCGCAACTCACTTACCAAAACCCCTGCCAAAAGGCCCCCAACACAGTATTGTGGCTCGTCCCCGAGCCACGTCAGGTTGACAGGGTATATGCCGACGTCCGTGCCTTGAAATCTTTGAACTGCTGTGCGATCTCACGAACCTGAAGCTGGACTTTGTTGGCAACACTCTGACAATTATTCAATGCTTGCTGCACCGGGTGTTCTTCTCTAGCCTTGCCGTTGACCATCTGCTGATTCTCTTGCACCGCCTGTAGCGTGGTGACTGCTTTAACAGCCAACTGTCCACCAATGTCTTGAAATTCCTCTAGCTGAGTGTGATGCTTTTGTTGGCATTCTTGGGCACGGGAAACTCTCTGCTAAAGATCCTTATTTTCCTCAGCCCTGGTGATCTGCACCATCAACGGCAATGATCTCTTCAGCATCATCAACTGGCCTTCAGCTTCTTGTACCTGCGCTGTTAACTGACCAAGCTGCTCATCTTGGACAATGCTCTGCCAAAACTGCGTTGTCACCTCCATAATTGTCTTGGCCTCTTGCTCCATGGTTTCAAATTGAGTCGCAATTTCTTCAATGGAAGCCTTCCTTTCAACAACCTGCTCCAACGACGTCGTAGGGTGTACCAGGGCATCGAGCATTAGGTTGGTATCCTAAAGCTGGACAATAGTTTGCCCCAATTGCTTGGCCTTATCAACTGGGGTGAGCTTGGCCATGCTCTCAAAGATATGCTGACAAGCCTCGGTGATATCTTGCTCAACTGCGTCGCATCTCACACACAACTACACTTGTCCAACGATTGGGTGGTCTTGCACCTTCTTCAACTCAGTAATCTCCTCGACAGCCTTTTACTGCAGCTCGACCTGTGCAACCTTTAATGCATCTATTTCTTGCACTTTTTCTTCCACCAGCTGCATCCGAACCTGATGCAGCTCCTATGCCTCTTTCTACAGCTTCTTAGCTACGCTCTGTGACTGGGCATATCCCTCAGTCAACTCTTTATGGCGGCCCGCCAATTTCACGGTGGCAACGTGCTGTAACTCCACCAACGTTGTAGCAGATAACTTGTTCAGATCCAAAGCCACGCTCTCGATCGGTCGCAGCAACTAGTGTACTTCCTCATTTCCCGCATCGATCGTAGTCAGAGGAACTTGCACGTTCCTAGCCCGGGGCTCAGTGCTGATCAACGAGACTTCCTGCATCACATGTCTCACGGATGCCTACCTAGAAGCAATGTCAAAAATGGAATTCAGCCTATCTCTTACCACACCAAATTCTTCGTGATTGGATTCGTGGATCGCCTTTGTTGTAGCCTCAGAGGAGTCGGTCACTACTTTGATGAGCCACTACAGTTGGTCCTCCATCCTTGACTTGATATCATTGCCTGCATCATATTCTTGGTGCCATTTGGTGTGAGTCTCCTCCCGCATACGCTGTGCTTCAGCCTCAGGGTCTTTCAACGACTCATTGTCAGAGTCGTGAATACTCAATTCCTTCTAGGCAGGCTCTTCTAGGGCACCAGGAGGTGGCTCCTTAGACAGTTCCTCCTAACTCATTGGGTTGCGACATTCAACCAGCCAATCTTGAACAATAGCATCCAATTCTTCTGTCGTGACTTTGTAAGCCAAAGGTAGCCACTGCCGGTCGAGGTCTCATCGTGCTTGAATGTAAATCGAATGGGGCCCAATGGTAAACCGAATTAGCCACTGATACTTGGTCGCTGCATAAGAAGATACTCGAGGAGCGACAATGGCTGCAGCTTGTAGTGCCTCCCAATAGACCCAAAAGTGAATGGCATAGTCCACATGTTGACTGGGCTCTTCAACCCACCATAATTTCTGATATCGTGCGCCTCGGCACACCTTCACCGCATCAACTACCATTGGTTGGTAGTATTCATGTTCCATCTAGGCACCTAGCGCAATAAGAATTAAGATCCAACTATATGAAAATGGTCGCCTAGCCTGAGCGATAAGAGCATCTTCAAGAAACTGATTAAGTAGGAACAAAGACCAATTCATCTATACGCCTTCAACACACTTTTGGGCGCATGCGACGACACCTGACTTACATTGGACCGATCGATTTCCCTGAACAACCTTACTCGCCAGAATCTGTGCACCAATACGCATTGCTTGTGAGTTGATGCTATCAATACGATAGGCGCGGCCATCCCGCTATAGGCCAAAGCGCTCTTTTAGCTGTTTAGTAAGTTTCTTGTCGGTATCCCTCCCATGGATATGCTGCGTTGGATCTTCACTGGCCTTCAACAAGCCTGTAATGCTTGCGATTAAGTATACTGTAACAGGGATGGGCATATTCAACCAAAGCGTCCCCCCATGAAAACATGCTAAAAGTTTCTTACCACATGCATGGGATTCATTCAATCGCCCAAAATGAGGCATATTGATGAGCCCCAACAATCTAGATTTGTCTGCCCCACTCGCCCAAGGTTGAGGAATCTGTTGAATTGGGGCAATAGGCATCATCGGGACTGACTCGTAAGGCTCATCACAGACATCTTTGAGTAACAAAAAGTCATGGTCTTTGAATTTCAACCTTATTAAGGCAGGGATGATGTCGACCGAGCATGTCATCCCTTTCGATAGCAGTGGCAATTTCGACAGATATCTCTGAATTTTCGTCGGCTGCCTCGGATTTTCCCTCAGACGTGTAGGAGCGACATACCCCAAAATATCATGAACATAGATGCCCCTAGGCGCCATAGACTCAAAATCTCCTAAGCTTGATGGTCCGGTCTGTGCAGTTCCTTCTCCTTGCACTCTTGCTTAAGTGTGGGTCTGCCTCTTCTGCGATGGTGTGGTACTGGGCTTCTGAGCCTGCCGCTTCCTCTTAGGGATGGATGATGAGCCAACCGGCATGCTCATGACTTCTTCTTCGACAATCGTGGGTTGAATAGGGTACTCTTGTTCACTAGAAATCTTAATGGCGTTGAGGTCGCTCAGCATGCCTCACGGCCCAAACCTTATAATGCACCCAACGACTCCAACCTTCTACTCTGCAACTCACTTGAAAGCTCTCAACACAACTTTACAACTCTCACTCTTCTCAACACTCTGCTTGCTCACCTGAACAATGCCATCCTTCCGCGTCCCGCGTGCTTTTTATAGCCATTTCCAATTCAAAATCATCATTACCGAATCTACGATCGCCATTATGACTAAATTCGGTAGTAATGACGCCAAATCCACTGGAAATCTTACTCTTCTAACGGTCGGATCAACCATTAATGCACGTCGCTTCAACAAGTGCCACCAACTAACTGTTTTAACTACCTGCATTTATTAGTGATTTGACCAACCCATAGCCCTACAGCTATCACAAGTGGTCGTCCTATCATTGCTATGAACTCTAACCTTGCACAATCTCTTCCTCTAGGCTCGCCTTGCTGCTATCTAACAAAATCTCTCTCTCTCTCTCTCTCTCTCTCTCTCTCTCTCTTTTACAATGCCTTACGTAGTGCACAACTCTGGCCCCGTCCTATAGGGCTTCAAGCGACTCCCATTAACGAGCATCGACAATACCGCACCATCGAATTGCTGCAACTGAACTGCACCTCCAAAAGTAATGAAATGAACAAGATACGGACCTAACCAGTGCATTTGTAACTTACTTGGATGCTTTACAAACTTACTGTCATATAACAGCACCAAATATCCTTCCGCAAACTGTTTTTTCTTAATGTGGCGGTCACGCCTCGCCTTCTGTCGATCCTTCGCAACCTGCTGGTGGAAGCCAGCAATAAAGCGGTCTTCTTCAGGCTGGATCAACTGCGCAATGCGCTCTTCTAATGCTTCTGCACCATCCATACTGGTCTCCATGACATTGCGCAAACTAGGAATAATGTATTCCATGGGCATGACCGCCTCTTACCATAGACCAGCTTGAATGGTGTCTGTCCCATCAACTGTTTGCAAGTAGTGCGATAGGCCCATAGCACTGCTGGAATTTTTAGGTCCCATTCATCGTGGTTAGCATTACATACCTTAGTCAGCATTGTTTCCAAGATTTTGTTGAACGATCCAACTGTCCCATTTTCCTGTGGACGGTATGGTGTACTCCTCTTATGTTGCACCTGCAACTCCTCAGTTAGCACTTTCACAGTCCTGTTGATGAAGTGACTGCCCTGGTCACTTAACAAAATCCGGGGACACCCAAACCATGTCACAATGTTTTCAAAGATGAACAGTGTTGTTGTCGCAATAGTACAATATACAACTGGTGCATCTTCTGCCCACCTAGTCAGATAGTCGGTTGCAGTAATGATGTATCACGCATCGGTCCTATTCCATGGTGGATTAATAGGACCCACAAAATCGATGGCCCACTTATCAAAAGGTTGGAGAGTTACTTGCGACACTAGCGGCATCTCATCCAGCCGTGATGGTTTACCGACACATTGGTAGATGTCACATCTCCTCACATATTATGTGGCATCATTATGCAACATAGGCCACCATAACCTGATGCACAACACCTTCCACGCAGTAACCTAGCCTCCATAGTGACCTCCCGCAATTCCTGCATGTGCTTCTTCTAGAATCGGACCCTGCTCATGTAGTAAGATACATCGTCGCAAGATTTCATCTAGTCCAAGCTTATATAACTGCCCAACAATAAGCTGGAAATAGGAAGCCTTTACGACCGGCTGCTTCTTTTGGCTAGTCGACATGTCCTCTTGGGCAACACCAGTGGCCAAGAACTGGATAATTGGGGCATAATGGTCATCTATGATGTCAACACGGAACAATTGCGCATCTGGAAATCTGTCATGAATATTGGTAGGTTCTTTGCCAGTCTCAATGCGAGACAAGTGATCGGGACCAGCATTCAATCGTCCTGGTTTCACAACTATTTCAAAGTCAAACTCCTGGAAAAGCAACAGTCATCAACAGATATTCCCCCCCAAAACAGGCTTATTGACCAGGTATTGCAAAGTAGAATGATTGATGAACATATTGAAATGTCTGCCCAACAAATAGTGCTTGAACTTTTGTAAGGCATAAACCATCTCCAAGCCTTCCCTTTTCGTCGTTGTATAATTTTGTTCAGCAAATGGCAACTTTCTACTGGCATATACGATTGGGTGATCCAGGTCACCCGCACCTGGTTACGCAAGAACAACTCCTAGCGCAATAGAAGAGGCGTCAACGTGCACATGGAACTCCTTATTCCAATCAGGAAAAACTAGTATGGGCGCAGAGGCCATCTTGGACTTCAATGTGTCAAAAATTCCTTGGCATTCTTGGTTCCATTCAAATGCATCATCTTTCTTTAGTAGCTTCTCCATAGGGGCAGTAATCACAGCGTATCCTTTAATAAACTTGCGATAGTATCCCATATGGCCCAGCGTTTCCCGAAGCATCTTCACATTCATCAGCGGCGCTAAACTGAGGATTAGTGTGATCTTCACCGGATCAACCAACAGACCTTCCTTGCATACTATGTGCCCAAGTAGCATGCCAAACGACGCACAAAAAATGCACTGTTTAGAGTTTAATGCAATCTGATGATGTCGACACCTTTCTAACATCAGTTGTAAGTTGTTGAGATGGTCCCTAATTAGTGCATAGATAGTCCAATCATCCATATACACCTGCAGGAACTTTTGAATAAAGTCTTTAAACACAGCGACAACTACCCGAGAAAATACTGTTGGTGCATTCTTTAGCCCAAAAGGCATGACTATATATTGAAAACAACCCCATTCAGTGACAAACGTGGTCTTGTGGCGATCCTCCTTTGCAATCCGGATCTGGTGGTATCCTGAAAAACCATCCGTGAAGGAATACATCTCCTAGCCGCCTACGACTTCAAGAGCTTCATCTATAAACAAGGTCGGGAACAGATCATGCATGCATACATCATTCAACTTCCTTAGGTCGACGAAAATGCGGATTTCACCGGTCTTCTTATCCTGGACCACCATACGGCTTATCCACTCTGATTCGTCTACAGGCTCGATACTCCCAGCATCCAACATCCAGTCTATCTCAGCCTTCACACGGTCCTTGTATCACGGGTTCAGTCGATATGGCCTTTGTTGCACAGGTTTTGCATCTGGTTTCAACAGGATTTTCATCTCTCCTAGGTCTCCTAAAATCCCCTTCATCTCTGAAAAATGTGTTAGAGAAAGGTCCTGGAATTCATGTAGCAGGTCCATGATTTTTTCCATGGTCTCCTCGTCCCAGTAGTCCCCGACATTGGAAAATTTTGGGTTTTCTTTCGACCCAACGTTGACTTTCCAGATCCTCAATGGCTGACTCATTGAATTCGTCGAGATGTTGGGTGCAACAACGTCGCGGCTTCCTTCTGATTCTGGAATATTAACATTCCGCAACTCGTCATCATCTTCAGGCTCCCCACATAGGTTGTAGCATGTCATCATGGATTGTATCGAGCAGTGCGCATGTGGATCCACTGGGTATGCGGCAGGGATGAATTTTAGTTCTACGTCGCGGATGATTTGTAAAGCATTACATACCTCTAGGTTGGAATCTTGGAAGATAAAAGTCTGCCCAAAGCAAATAGACAACTCCTCCCAAGTGGTGATAGTTCTGCGCAACTCTGTCGCTACATACCAGGATATCGACATCTCTTCCAAAGTGTGAACAAAAGCATGGACCCATTCATCTCTGGGTTGCGATGCCCATAAGGTATGCCACTCGATCAAATGACTGGTGGGATCATTTCGTTCGTCATATCTCTTGGCATGATAGACCTCTGAATCGCCGAAGCGCACTATCATTAATCTTTGACACTATTCCCATTCATGGATCATCTGTTTGTGTGTCACCCACCAACGGGTCGGAGTAGTCTTCAGCGCTACATCTAGGGCTAGTATCCTTTGTGGTTCAAAAAAAATTTCTTCAAATTCCTGAAAGAACTTTGATAATCCTGGTAGTCCTTCATAAATAAACAACTCGATAGTCTTGGTTGCTACGGGTTGTAGAGAATGTGTGATCAACCCGAATTTCCTAAATGAAACCTCATGTAGGCTATTTTGCCAATTTTCCAAAGCATCATCGGAGTCGGAGGACGCAGAACTTGTGCTGCGCCATCCAAGTTCGCCATCGATGATAGGATGGATATAGTCTTCAGAGATGTTATAAGCATGATCCCAACTTCTACTGACTTCATCCTTCACAGGTTCAATATACCGACGTCCCTCCTGAGGGTCCATAGGAGCAATGACCCTGACGTCCTAGTTTTCAAACGTCATAACTCATTTTTTGAAGTTGATAACCACCATGATATCATTAGCCCATACAATCCCTAGCAGTGTGGGATAGGAACCACCATCTTCGACTACTTCTATCACATCAAAGTCAGCATCCGTTTTCATACCTTCAATGTCTACAACCAGGTTTGAGACGCGACCAATGGGATGAACCTTTGCCTGATTCGCTAGTTGCAGCTATACCGACGACCATCCCAATGTGGGATTTCCCATCAATTTCCAGGTTTGTTTGGTTAGATGTTTACATCTGATCCAAGATCTAGAATAAATGAGTCAACCTCATAATATCCAATCTGGATATTCATCCTCATCTCCTTACCTCTCTTCCTCTTTTGCAAGGAGTTCACCGCAGAATCTTTCAATGTCTTATCCTGGTGGAACAACAACTTTTCAAGCTCGACTAGGGCTGCGGGGTCCCTTTCCAGTGACAGACAAATCTCAAAAAATTGTTGCAAGGTACCATGCTGTTGCGATGGTCCTGCCTCTACAGATGGATCAAAAGCAAATGGCATGTCAATAACTGGTAACTTACCCAGATTTCTCTCGATTGCATGCTTCGCCTCAAAGAAAGTGTCTTTCTCCATCACAATATCAAATGCTACCTTTTTCTTTCCAGTGAGTTGAACTTGCTGATGTGGTCCATCATCTCCAGTTGTCACACCAGCGCGAGTGACAATCCCAACATCGACAGCCTTCATTCGTGGTTCAACATGAATCATTTCCCCCGCCGATCCTTGATTTAGGTTTTGAGCTTGATTTAAGCGGAGATTCTGATTTAACGGTTGATTTTGAGTCTGTGGTGGGTTCTGCTATGGGATCTGCATTTGTGGTGGAATCTGATTCTGCATCGTCGGCTGGTTTTGTACTTGGAACATTGGCTAGTTTTGAGTCTGTGCATTCTGCAACTAGGGAATGTTTCTAGCCTGCCATTTTGCAATCAACTAAGGGAAGTTTTCAACATTATGTTTGCTGGTCGCACAGTATGTACACTGCGCATGAGGGCACTCCCTATGACAGTGCTCGAATACTCCACAAGTATAACACTGGATTGATTCGCGACCTCGTCCCCCTCCTATATCGAAGCCTCCTCCTCGTCCTCTAAATCCTCCATGGAATCCTCCTCAGAATCCTCCTTGCTGAAACTGAGGCTGGGCCATTTGCTGTTGTGGGGGGTTTGGTTGCTGCTGAATAGTGCACAGCTTGAACATATTGTTGCTGAGGCTGAATGAATGGTACCTGATTATACTGCGGTCATGGCACAACTTGTGGTTGCGCTACAAACTGTGGCTGTGGTTGCGACGGGATAAACTGATGTTGTAGTTGCGATGGGACAAAATGCATCTGGGGCGGTGGTGTATACTAAACCTACGCTACTTGTTGTACCAACTGTGGTGATTCTTGCATTGCCCAGGGGTCCTCGCCTTTCACAAAGTATGAATCATATGTCCTTCCTTGGAGTAAATCGTAGGCTCGACAATTTTTATTGTCATGTCCTGCTGACTGACAAAATGTTTTGTACAGGTTCTCTATCTTGGTAACCATATTTTGCATATATTCATAGTTCTCATGTTGATGCCGATAGGCCTGACATATGTGGCACCATGGTATACTAGCGCAACTCAACGGATTCGGAGCTCCTGAAAGAAAATAGTTTTGGAACGTTGGACATGTATCGTTGGTATGTCTGCCTTCATGATAGCGGGTGCACCAAAGGTCGTTACGATCTTCCTTGGCCTTCTTGATATCTTGCAGTTGGAGCATTAGATTGGCCAATTGTGCTTAAATCTGGTTCATCCCAACCGCGGTTTCTCCTATCAGCGATGCCTCCAATTTCATCGCGGTTTCCAGAATCTCGCTCTGTGTCGCAATCATTTGCTACATTAGTGGTTGTCTGATATGTGGGACAAGCGGGACGATGAACCACTCCTTGTGCTCGACACCGCTCATCTGGAAGCTGACTCGAGCCATCAATGTCTTAAACTGCTGATCAAAATCCCAAATTGTCTCATTGGGGAATTGCTTGATTTCTTTCAACTCGGTAATGTACTGAGCCTCAAACTTCGGCTTCTTGAATTCTTTGAATAACCCCGTACGGATCTCATCCAATGTTTTCGCGGTACCTCCCTGAGGAACCTACATGAATCTCATGAACCATTCCAGTGCACGACTCCTAAGGGTGGTTTCCATCTGGATTTTCTTAACATCATCATCTATAGTCTGTCGGGTGGTCCATATTACCTAGCATAGGAACCAATATTGCTCTGGGTCGTCGGTTCTGTTTCCATGAAACATTGGTAGCTTCATCTTGTCGCCCGCTCTTCTAGGCCTTCTTCCTCCTGCTGGTATTCTACTGCTAGACTGCTGCTGACACGTCAAGCAAGTTGATGCAGAATGAGCATTTCTTCCTTGTGGTGGATTAGTGCATGGAGGTGTGGACACATTACTGCTAGGGTTCGATCCTATCGTCCTTTCGGGAATAACCTAGTCCTGGTCATCCTCGTTGTCAATAAAAGGTCGCTTTGTCCCATGTGGTTGGTCCTTGTGGCATCACACTTCGATCACAGCAGGACCTTCTCCTGTCCTCTGCCTCTTCTCTTGAAACCTTGCTCCTCCCCTTGTACAACCACTTGTTTCCTTGGTGACCTTTACATTCTCACCAGAACTCATGCCCATCTATCCCTTACCTTTCCATTCATCTCCCCCCTTCTGTCGCAGTGTCGACAGCCTCCACACACCGGAGTTCCACTACTCTTGGTCCATCTTCAGAATACCCTTTTCACAGACCAGTTGTTTAATTTCCAGCTGCAGAGACAACAAGAATCTACCTCGTGGTTCGTTGAAGAAATCCCTTTCTACTTCGCTAAACGACTCATTGGTATCAACAACAAAATTAGTAATGTAGCCCTCCAGGATGCTGTCCAACCACACCTCAATAGCCTGCAATGCCTTATTGTATGTTTCTTGTAATTCCTAGTTTAGCTCCAGAGTCCAGGATGTCGGCTCTCCTCCTTGGAAGTTTGTTTTCTTAGAAGTGAACTTCACCAGCCATTCATACAAGATGACATGAAACTCACAAAAGAACCATTCATGAGGCCCGTCGGGAATATATTTGTCCAACCAATGGCTCGTCGACAACTTGAGATTCTAATTTTCGGCCTCAACAAACTCTCACAATTTTAGATCAAACCACCCCTCAATCTCTTGTCGAGTTGGATGCCAAAACATATCATCCTTTTGATCTCAACTCGGTCTCGACAACGAAACCATTTGTTGGCGAAACCCACCAACAAAGCCTCATCAACAGGGGTTCTCACTCTGTTGACGCCCAACCAACATGATCTCCTTGAGCACCGGCCCATACAAGTTTTACCCTTCCCAGCAAAATCCGTAGAGTGAACGAAGTCTCACCCGAGATGTTCAAGGGAGAGCTGTCAAAATCGAGTTTCTGACAGTGAGGATGGAGGATATGGGATCCGACAGGGAGAAAACATAACTATTGGATCCAAAACTATGCAGTCATAATTGATTCATTTCCACAACTATAGATTGCATCATACATTTGTCACAATATCGCTAGCGCAACAACATCGTTTATAAAACATCTCAACTCATAATGCAACATAATGTAAAAGACTTTAAAATAGATCACATTCAACATCAATATAGCAGAAATGGAATAGATCACAGTGATATCATAACAAAACATATCACAGCATCATAATAGATTAGATCGTAGCAGGAATAAAAGATAAGATTCGTGCAACAACTGTCATATCATATTAACTTTGTGCAAAGGATCCAAAACGGATAAGTATTCGCCACAACAGGAGGCTGAATACATCAGGGAAAAACCAGATAGATCACAGGTACAACATAAAATTCTCCCAAACCATAGACAGATCGCCCCAAACCTCAGTGATGTCTCTATTGAAGGTAAGGTTGTTAATCGATATCTATTCAATTGCAACACTAGTTCTATATATAGGCTTGTGCCTTTACATTGAAGGTCCACTTCTAACTAACTTATAACCACTAATGACCTATGGTGACAAAACTTGGTCAAATAGTTTATTAAATATTCAAAGCGGTTATTTTTCTGCCCATTGCGCTGATCTAGCCTTGCGGTGTACCGTGTGAGCTTGCGCAGCTGCTGCTACGCTACGCAACTCACTTACCAAAACCCCTGCCAACATGTATGATGCCCTATCCAGAATGTATGAAGGAAGGAACAACAATAGAAAGATGAATTTGAGAGCTCAATTGAAGAGTACCAAGATGAGCCAAGGAGAATCCATTCAAGACTACTTTACAAGGGTCTTCAAGTTCAAGGAGAAACTAGAAGCCATTGGAGACTCCCTTAATGAAGATTAACTAGTTATGACTTCTCTCAATGGTATCATTAGACCTTGGGATTCATTCATATAGACTATGTGTGCCAGAAAGGAAAACACGAGGTTTGGCATTGTATGGGAAGATTGCAACCAAGAGGAGGCTAGAGTAACCGATAGAGAAGCTCTACTTAAAGAACATGATCAAGACCTACCCACCTGTACCAAAATAGGAAGAAGTCAATCTAACTTCACGAAGAAAATCCACAAGGAGTATCGACCTCCCAAGAGGTTCCAAAGGACAAGAGGAAACAATTAGAGGAAAGACTACTCCAAATTTCAATGTTTCCATTGTTACGAGATAGGACACATTGCCAGAAATTGTCCATTGAAGAAAGAAGAATACAAGAAGAACAACAAAAGATATCATGCACACCTTGCTGAAGATGAAGAAGAAGAGGAAGAAGGACCTCAAAGAAAATAAGCAAAAGAAGAAGATGCAGAAGAGTATGTATTATTGTTTGCACTCTCTGGGTCTGTGACACCTGGAGAAGATACATGGCTTATTGATAGTGGTGCCTCAAAGCACATGACAGGACAAAAAGAAAACTCTGTCAAAACTTAAAGAGAAGAACTCTCCTCAGAAAGTATCATTAGGAGATTACTATCAATATCCTATCAAAGGTATTGGTGAAGCAAGCTACAATCTTGATTCTGGAACCCCCATGAAAATGAAGGAAGTCTTATACTAGTTTTGAAGAAGAAATTACTTTCTATCTCAACATTAGATAAGAAAGGATATAGGGTTACATTTATAGATGGACAAGTACTTATGTGGCCAAAGGAAAATCAATTCAAGATGCAGTTGTCATTGGTGAAGAAGAAGGATGATTATATAAACTCAAGGGACATTCGGAAACAACCCTTTTTCATGAGACCACTGGCCCAAGTGAACTATGGCATAGGATGCTTTCTCACATCAACTACAAAGCAGTACCCCATGTGAGAAAAGTAGCAACATGTTTACCAGATTTGAAGATCAATCATGAAGGCACTTGCAAAGGATGTGCAAGAGGAAAGAATATCAAGAATCCATTTTCGAATAGTGAAACAAAGACTAAAGGTACATTGGAATTAATTAATTCATATGTATGTGGTCCAATGCCCTCCACATATTTGAGTGGTTATGAATATTATGTTACATTTATTGATGACTATTCAAGAAAGACATGGATATATTTCTTAAAAACAAAGGATGAAGTATTCTGAAAATTCAAGGAATTCAAAGCCTTGATAGAGAAGCATTATGGAAGAAGAATCAAGACACTTAGAATAGACAATGGTGGAGAATATACTTCAAAAGAGTTTGAATCCTTTTGTAAAGAAGCTAAAATCAAGAGGGAACTAACCACTCCCTACAATCCTTGTAACATCCCAGTTTTGACCCCAAGGGGGAGGGGAATGTGTGCCCCAGTTTCAACCCCATGGTATTGAAATTGTACATGATGTATATATTGTATTTAAATCATGGCAAGGAGCTCAAAGCCAAGGCCCTGTGATTGATTTGGTGTTTGTGTATAGGTGATCAAGGTTGACACCTATAGTGATAGTGCTAAGTCAAGCATAGTATATGTTTTGATATATCATGTAACTATGCAATTAATAAAATACCACAGCTAGCTATGGGATTGCAATGTGAAAGAGATGGGGGCATGATTCCACAAGGGATAGGGAGGGGAGTTAGTCAAACCCCCTGAGCCAATAGGATGAGACCAGATGTCAATGGGAAAACCCATGAACCCTCAACTACTTTTATCCTTTGTCCTTTTTCCTTAATCATTCATTTCTTTTAGAAGTTGGTTGAGGAAGTTAATGCCTTGGGCAGAGCAAGGCATGGTAGTCTGTTTGTGTGTCTAAGCAAGTCTGCAGAACCCATATTCTTGCTTCTGTAGCAAGTAAAACCACGTGAATAGGTTCCCAGTCCATCATCTATCCTTTACCTAAATGTTGTTGATCATTCTGATAATTCACGATTCATTCAGGAGTCATTCACTCATGCGTGGTGCATTCCCGATCCTGCAGTCGAGCTTTCTCACTATGGTGCAGTGTGATCCTGTGTTGTTCACTATCCAGAGAGGCAGAAGTGTGGTTCCATAGTGTTGTCTGAGTGACATTTTGGTATGCAAGTAAACCCTGTTGTCTCTGTGTTACAGAAGGAAGCCTGTGTGCTGTGTTTTTCTTGTGGGATGTTGTGACGTGCATCCCTATTTTGGTCTAAAAGACTTAGGAGTGGAAGAGGCCAAGAATTGGCTGATAAACCTAGTGAAGAGAGGAACCTCACAGACAAATCAAGAGGGGTTGGAAAATCCTTTATGCACACCTGGAAGAGCACTAGAAGGGAAGGTATGGCCCGAGGGAACTGTGTAGTAGTCAAGGGAATACTTCCTTGTGTTGGGTGGTGTAGGTATTGTGGAGGCCAAGCTAGATCTTGTGTAGGTGTCCATAGCTCTGTGGTTGAGCACACTCGCTTAGCAATTATACCTTTCCATTTCCTTAGCATCCTGATAAACCAAACTCTTGGTTGGTTTGGCTGAGTTATGGTGAGCAATTGACAAGATGTGAGTCATTGCCTTAGCAGTTTGAGAAACCCAACTGAAGGCTGGTTTGACTATGTTTTGATGTGTGTGTGTGTGGTTGTGAATGTTGGATTGACTATGTGCAGTCTATGAGATGGCTTGGCTATGTAGCTTGTGAAACCCATCTATTTGGTTTGTTTTCCTTAGTAGCCCGTGAAACCCAATTGTATATTGGCTTGGCTGGAGAGTCTATGAAACCCAATTGTGTGTTGGCTTGACTGTGTGTGGTATGATCTCGCTGAGTGTGTGTTTTGATGTATGCTAGCTTGGCTAAGTAAGCCCAAGAAACGCATATGTTAGTTGGATTGGCTGGATCTTAATGCGAGTGTTGGTTTGGCTGAGTAAGTCCTGGTAAACCCAAATTTGTGCTAGTTTGGATGAGTAAGTCCTGATAAACCCAGTAGTATTTGGCTTGTATGCATGCAGCCTGATAAGACCAATTGCATATTGGATTAGATGAATAGTCTGAGAAACCCAACTGTAGGTTGTCTTGACTATGTTTGATGTGTTATGGCTGTGTGTGAGTCTGATATTCCCTAGTTCCTTGTGGAAATCATGCCCAGCTCAGGGGTGGCAGTGGTGTTGAGAGATTAATGAAAATATCGGACTATGGTTGGGTGGAACATTGCAATGACATAGCTAGTTGCGGGACAACTCCATAATCCAAGATAAGTATTTTCTGTTATTCTTGTTTATGCAATGTATTACTTATAAATGAATATGTTAGTTATGCAGAATGCTTGTGAATATGTTGAATGCTTATTGATGAACGAAGTAGATTTTATTATTGTCAAATGTTCTGCAATTGCATCTATATTTTCCTTGTATGTTTCAATGCATTTTTCTTATGATCATGGAGGCTAGAAAAGCCTAGTTACCGATTTAGTTTGCAGTTGATTCGAGTGTTTCCACACCCCGAGATCCGCCTGTAGAAGGCGGGAGGCAGAAGAAAGAAGTTAAGTGAAGCAAAATGTGGGTTTTTCGACTTCCGGTGTCTACTTGCGGAATTTGAAAGGTGGAATGTGGAAATCAGGGGAAAAGAAAAGACATAAAATGTGTTTCCACACCCCGAGATCCACCTGCGGAAGGCGAGAGGTTGAAAGCCGGAGAATGGTTAAGGTAAAGAGTAGTTCTTCTGATTTCTGAGTTTTGCAGGGGAAGGCGGAAGGGCGGAAGTCAGAAGGGGGTAAGTCGAAAAGTCAAGAGATCATTCCATGGGTCTTTCAATTCCTGAGTTCCACAGTGGAAGGCAGAAAGGAGGAATGCAGAAGGCAGAAATATAGATAGAGGATTCCGTTGTTTGATAGTCTTTCAACTCCCGAGTTCTGAAGTGGAAGGTGGAAGGGCAGGAGGCAAAAAGAGGTCTGAAGCACTTCACCACACATCATGTTTCCAGTTCCCAGATTTCGTAGCAGAAGGTGGAAGGTGGAAGTGCGAGAAGCAGAGTGCAGAAAGGATAGGTTTAGTGCAGAAGAAGGTTTTTGTTCATAGAATGGATCTATGAAGGGAGAAACGATTGTTACAATGGTTTATAAGCATGAGAATGAATGACTAAATGATGATCATGACCCATGACTATGTTAAGAGAGAGGAATGATAAGTTTGAAGTTATTCCGCATATCAGTCAGGTGTATGGGCATTGAGGTATCAAAAAGAGTTAAAGAGTGTGTTAATGTCCATGCCTTGTATTTCAAAAGAAGAACAAGGGTTCTTGAAACAAAATTTTTAATTATCCGCATTTTGGGGTATGACGATGTTACAGATTGGTATTAGAGTTGTGGGTTGCTGTACTGGGCCTAAATGGGCCAAGTTGAGAAGTTAACATAGTTGTTGGCTACAACATTGGGTCTAAATGGGCCAAGTTAAAAATCTAGCAGAAAGAAAAATGCAGTAAGAAAGAGTGCTATTTAGCGAAACTACTAAATCTAGCTAACTCGATAAAATGTCCTAGGCAACGCTCGATAAAGGGTGGACTTCAAATCGACGGTGAACTCAATTTCATAAAGGATTTTTCCCAACAACTGCTAATAATGCACTTGCTAGTTATCCAACGAAATGAACTATGAACCGTTGGATGGAAATCAACGGCGGACTTCAAATATATTAAGGTAGATTTCATAAAGTATCGCGCCTATCAAGGTTTTATTCATTCGCGATAGTTCTCCTGGTGAAATTGCTGTCAGCCATTGATTTGCTTGAGGATCGCCCTCGTCTGCTGATCCTAAATATCCTTTGTGGTGATTGGGTTACGATTTCGCAACTCAATGCCCTATTTATCCTTCTCGTTCTTTCATTTGTGAAATGAACCTTGACTGTAGATATGGGTGATACCAAGATCTTAACTATTTATACCTGCAATAAACAGTTGGTAAGGGATTTTTGAATAACTGAGATTGTCTAACAATTGTGTATGTTAACACATTTTCGAGAGTCATAGTGCATATTGAAAGTGGGTTTTTGACTTGGCTAAGAGGACCTACAACATGGATGATGCACAGGATCCCTGTGGAGAAGGGGAAGATGCTATGGGGGAAAATTTTCAGGTTGAGAATACTGAAACAAAATACGATGGGAAGAGAAAACAAGAGACTTCCCTAGATGTTGAAGCTACCATAAGGAGCCTTAGGGTGGAGTTGCAGAGTTGCAGAGAGGAAAATGAAAGGATGAGCAAGGCTCTGGAAGAGAAAATTTTGTTGACTAGTCATGCTATAGAGTTTGGAAAACCTCCAAAGGCAGATAAACTCTGGGGATCAGACAACAAATACATAAGGGAGTAGGAGATATTCCCACAAGAAGAATGTGAAGCTTGACCCAAGGAAGAGATTTTTCCAACCTTCTTACTTCCGAAATCAGCAAAGGCTGCCATCACAAGCTATGATTAAGCTAGCTAGAGTGATGGGGGAAAAGCGAAGGAAACCACTCAAATGTTGGGGATGTTGAGGAGATCATATGATTAAGTACTATCCACATCCGACTGGGAATGAAGGTAAAGTACATAACACCCAAGGAGCTAAAACGTTGGGTCAGGAAGCAAGGACCGTTCCTAGAAATTGTGAAGTGTTAGAGGACCTCCAGGCAGATCATCAATCAACTGTGGTGGAAGTTGAGGGTGATCTTGCTGAGGAGATTGTTTATGTTTTAATTTAACCTAGATCCACTCACAACTATATCACCCATAGACTTGTTGAGATGTGAAAATTGAAGAAATCAAAGAATAGAAAATCATGGTTAGTCTAACTAGCCACTAGAACCAGGAGGAAAGTCAGTGAGGTGGTAGAGAGATGTCCATTGGACATGGATGGGCTATTCACTCATGTAGATATGAATATTCTGCCACTTGGTTCCTATGATATACTCATTGGGATGGATTGGTTAGAAGCTCACCGAATAAAGCTTGATTGTTACAATAATACTTTTGAATGCATGGATGAAGAAGGAAACCAAAGGGCTGTAATAGGCAGTCCAAAGGTGTTTTCTGTAGGGAATATTTCAGCCATGCAACTGAAGAAGTTTCGTAGGAAAGGTTTCCAGTTGTATGCAGCTCATGTTTTGGAGGCAGAAGAGAATGATACTCCTAGATTGGAGGGATTTCATGTGCCGCAAGAATTCAGGGATGTCTTTCCTGATGAAAATCCAGGGCTTCCTCCAAAGAGGGACATTGATTTCACAATTGAACTTGTGCCCAGAGAAACACCAATGTACAAGAAACTCTATAGAATGAGCACACCATAATTGCTAGAGCTAAAGATGCAGCTGCAAGAGTTGTTGGAAAAGAAGTATATCGGGCCAAGTGTATCTCCTTGGGGAGCACCATTTCTATTTGTGAAAAAGAAAGATGGTACAATTGGGTTGTGTATTTATTACAAGCAGCTGAACAAAGTCACTTTGAAGAATAAATAGCCTTTTCCTAGAATTGATGACCTCTTTGATCAAATGAGAGGAGAAAAGGTAATTTACAAGATTGACTTAAGGTCTGGTTACCATCAGGTAAGAATCAAAGATGAAGACATTCATAAGACATCCTTCAGAAGAAGGTATGGACCTTATGAGTTTATAGTGGTACTATTTGGTTTCACAAATGCACCAACTACATTTATGTGCCTCATGAATAGCATTTTCAGTAAGTATCTAGACAAGTTTGTTATTGTTCTCCTTGATGGCATTCTTAGTTATTCTAAGAACGAGGAAGAACATGTAGAATAGTTGACGATGACTTTGAAATTGCTCAGGAAGCATCAACTGTATGCAAAGTTGAGAAAATGTGACTTCTATAAAGATAGGATTCATTATTTGGGTCAGATGATCTCAGATGAGGATATATCTATAGACCCTAAGAATATTGAGGCCATTATGGATTGGCCTACTGACCCTACTCCAAGAAAGATGACAGATGTAGGATATTTTATGGGACTTGTAGGATATTATAGGAGGCACATTGAAGGATACCTTACATGTAAAGTTGAGTACATGTATAGGTTGAGGATGCCTGCATGCGAACTTGTAGTTCCATGGTAAAATGCCCCTCGTGTGTATATACATACATATAAGAACTTCCTGAAGACTACATGTAGAATGACTTGAACAAAGAAGTATGGTTGTACCCAATGAAACCAAGGAAGGAATATACCATGTGCAAAGGCAAAACACTATGAGAAGGATCTCATGACTAAAATCTAACCTCTGAACAAAATAGATTTTAAATTTTAGATTTCAAATTTTCCAATTGAATGCAATTGATTTTTTGGCAGATCTAAAATGGTATCAAGATGACATGTTGTATGTGGATGTCCACGTTTTGGGAAGCATGCGTTAGTAGGGGATAAGTGCTCCCACTTGCAAAAGCCAAACAATATGAGGATGACCTCATGGTTGCAAAAATCCGATTTTCTGTAGGAAGGATAATTGTGATTCAGATTTTGATTTGACTATCAATGTTATTGATCAATTAATACTTGGAAATTTATTTATGCATGAAATAGATTTTGAAAATATATGATTGAAATAATGACATCTCATGTGAACTGCATGCTTGTATGTAACATAGGTGAGATGATGGAAGTATGCCCTTAGGGTACATAGCTTCTCAGAAGGATGTGTTTGGGATACATAGCTCCTCGAAAGGATGTGTTTGGGATACATAGCTCCTCGGAAGGATGTACTTGGGGTACATATCTTATTGGGAGGATGTGTTTGGGATAGATGGCTCCTCTAGAAGGATTTATTTGGGTACATAGCTTCTCCCCCTGGCCAGCTAGGCATCGGTATGCATCACTAGGGATGCCCAGGGTGTAAGACATCCAACTATACTTCTTTCTACACCCATTCATGCCACATAAGGGGAATTTTGATGAGAGTGGGGGCTCCGTGAAGAGAATAACCCCTAGGTATTATGGTGTCCGGAAAGGAAGTGCCTGAGCTTGGTGAGCACTTGGAGGAGGTGCTAGGCCCTTAAGCCAGAGCTGCCATTGAGCACCTAAGGAGGTGTTAGGGTCTAAAGCGGGGTTGCCAAATCTTGGTTGAGAGATGCTATACAAATAAGTATTTGATTTACTTAGCAATTTTTTGTTGATTTTCTGTAAATACACATGTGCATATGATTCAAATATGATTTTGAAAATATTGTTATGGAATGAATCCTATAGGAATTAATCTGACATGTCAATTAATTCATTGTGTTATCCAGAAAGGAAGTACCTGATCTTGGTGAGCACCTAGAGGAGATGCTAGGCTCTTAAGCCAGAGCTGCTATTGAGCACCTAGAGAGGTATTAGGATCTCGAACAGAGCTTCCAAATATCAGTTGAGAGATATTTTCATAGGTGATCCGGGGCTTGCAAAAACTTGGCTACCTTTCAATGCACACATTAGAGAGCACAGGAAGGGTGGGTACACTAGAAGGACTGTATAGCAGAGAAGAGGTACCATCCTTGTGTGGGGTGGGGCAGGTCTTGTGGGTGCCATGGATGTATAAAGACAAAGACAGATACGTGTGGACCCAAAACAAGATACTTATGCAGATAAGTATTTGGTTTACTTGGCAACTACTTGTTGATTTATGTCGATATACATGTGCACGTGATTCATCTATGATTTTGAATTTTTTTGTGAATCTGACATGAGAATTGACTCATTGCTTGGGGCTTGAGCATAGGTATTGATTGTTTCCAAAGAGATTGGAGATGTTCCAAGCCGTGGAGAAGGATTCTCCAAGACCAGAAAGAGACTGGTGGTATGGAATATGCATGCAATCAAGGACTTGGAAGAGTTCTAGATCATGCCATTGGACAAGTGAAGGTGCAGTGGAAGTGCCATGGTCCTAATGAGGCTACATGGGACCTGGAGGATGCCATGTGATTGACACCTCCAATTTGGTTCAATTTTGCAGAGCATTGAGGGCGGTGCCAGTGTAGCATTTTTGTTCAATTTTTGTAAAGCACTGAGGACAGTGCTACTGAAGGGGGAGGGGAATGTAACACCCCGGTTTTTACCCCAAGGGGGAGGGGAATGTGTTCCTCAGTTTCGACCCCATGGTATTTAAATTGTACATGATGTATATATTGTATTTAAATCATGGCAAGGAGATCAGAGCCAAAACCCTACCATTGATTTGGTGTTTGTGTATAGTGACACCTATGGTGATAGTGCTAAGTCAAGCACAATATATATTTTGATATATCATGTAACTATGCACTTAATAAAATACCAAAGCTAGCTATGGGTCTAAAACATGAAATATATGGGGGCATGATTCCACAAGGGATAGGGAGAGGATTTAGTCAAACCCCCTGAGCCAATAGGATGAGATCAGATGTCAATGGGAAAACCCATGAAACCTCAGCTAATTTTGTCCTCTGTCCTCAATCATTCATTTCTTCTAGAAGTTGGTTGAGGAAGTTAATGCATTGGGAAGAACAAGGCACGGCAGTCTATTTGTGTGTATGAGTAAGTCTACAGAACCCGTATTCTTGTTTCTTCAGCAAGTAAAACCATGTGAATGCATGCCCAGTCCATCATCTGGCCTTTACCTAAACGTTGTTGATCATTCTGATCATTCACGATTCATTCACTGTAATGTCCCCTTTTTGGAAATTTGATCAAAATTACCAATTCTTCAATTCTTTCACAATGTACTCAAATTTATCTTCTTACAACTCTAGTTATATGGATTCAATTGATTCCAAAATTCCTCCAATTGCTTTCAAAATTGGTGAGGAAGGTCCTAAGGGGTGATGGGACATATTATCACATCTATCAGACATATAATCAACTAATATACCCAAACATGGTCTGTAATTTACAAGGGAAGAAGTTTCGGGACAAAACTAGTCAATTTGGGAGGTGGAAATTCCTCGTGGGTCTTGGACCAAAGCTCTTCACAACACTGTACAAATTTCACTAATGGTGGGTATGATACTTGGATATGTTATCAGACAATAATTAAAGTATATTTGAAGCATCATATGTGGTTTTGGGGTCGAATAGGTATCCAAGAGAACTCCATGAATTTACTAGTAGTTTTGAGGTTCCAACCCCCAATGGTAGATGACTCTAAATAGCTCCAAATGCTCTCGAATTGTACTAGAATGTGTATGAGTGATATAATAACTTAATTAAAAATTTTAGGGATGTATTATGGCCTTCCAATTACTTCTACAATTCTATATCAAATTCTGAATAATATAGATGCTTTAACTAGCAATTTTGGGGCTCAAATCCCCCCCGGGGTGAATGATAGAAATGGCTTCCCAAGTGTGCTGGAACCCACTAAAATTCTCAAATTTAATAAGGGGATATGTAGATTACATTATAAGAGACTCATATAAATAACCAATTGACCTCCCATGGCTGTTATCACTTCCTTCAATCAGATATAAAAAAACTAGTTTTGGACCTTTGGGGAAACGAAATGTAGTTTGCTCCAAATGATATGAAATTCGACCCAATGGCCCCAAATTATTAGTTACTGAAAATGAAATCAATAGTATGAATTAATTACAGTTCATTCATTTATAAATAATTAATTTTGCACACATATATTTGATTCCATCAAGATTGCAAGAGTTTACAAAAAAGTATTGGGAAATGGCACTGTTTCTTCAATATTGGACAATAATACATGAGATATCTTGGCCTTTCGACCTGAGATATTTATGAACTTAAAAAAAATAAAATTTACATCAGAATATAGAATACTGGAGCAAGAGAATCTCCCTCAAAGAGATGGATAGCTCACCAAGTGCACCTCACTCCATAGAGCTTAAATACGGTGAGAAAACTTGAGATGAATGGAAGAACAAGCTGATATTGAGATGTCCATGAGATTCCTGTAGCTTGCACCTGTAACTTATGACTCCATTGAATCCCCTTTAAATACCTGAGTTTCCTCTCCAAATCACTAATTAGGATGGGAATCTTTCACCCTCGAAATTGGCTAAGGCAAGGAACTAGTCATCCACTAGCTCTCTCTTCACAAACCCAAATTCATCAAATGATAAAAAGCCATTATCTTGGTTTAGTCCTATATTTTATAAACATACTTATCCTTCTAAGTTTCCCCAAATCATCCATAGACCCAAGCCGAGTCGAATTGGTGTGGTTGCTCATGCTTTTCCATGTGGCCTCTCTCTTCCTCTTTCATCTTCCCCCAAATTTGAGTAGGATCCTCTTAGCCTTATCCAACTCCCATGAGCGCCCTCTAAGATAATTTATTCAGGCCTGACATGCCATATATGTCATATTTCAACCTTCATATCTGACTTGTGTCATAACTGTCATAGAATCTCCATCATTGGTGTCATAGATGTCATAAATGTAAGGGGAATCTAGCCAAGTGTCCATAAAACTCCCATTTGGCTCTTCCTTTCCCATGTAAGTTACAATTCATCCCAAATTCAACCTATGAATCATATGGATAAGAATTTTAACCTTATAATCCATCCAAAAACATTAGGCTTCCCATAGATTCGAGATTGCAAGAGGAGGATGCCATGTGGCACCAATTTTCTAGCTTGTGTGGGCCCCATAGTCTCCATGTGTTTCCATGCTCCATTGCCACTTCAATTTTCTCTTGTGTTTATTTAATAAGCTCAATTATTAAATATTTATCCCCTTCAAATTTCTAAACATCATTTATTGTCCCCCTTATTCCAAATCTCAAAGCTTCCACCCCCAACGTAGGAAACTAGTGATTTTCCTCCTTGGCAATTATTTGACTTTTAGAATCCATTTGACAACTTTCATGAATATGGAAAATGTTATTTGTCCATTGTGACCCAATGCAAATTTTGGACATTACAAATCATCCCTTCCCAATATTGCTTGTCCTCAAGCAATTTCAAACATGGTTGTTGAAGAACCTGCTTTCTGTATGATTCTTTGAAGTTGCCATCGAGCTGTCCACTTTGAGTCTTTGAGATTCCATGAATATTTTAGAGAGGAACCACCATGCTTGCTGCTACACTACTATGATTAAAATCACCTTATTAAGTGGGAAATCCATCTCCCATACTGGTTTTTTCTCGAAGAATTTGGAATAAATGGGACTAAAAACTATCCCAGGGTCCCATTGCTTGCATTGCACTCCAACAATTAAGAGTGCTCTCCAACTCATACTATTAGGAAAGATAATTCCTGAATCCCATTTTATTGTATGCATTATTCCAAACATCATGAGTACATAATATATATCATCAAAGTACATAAAAACATAAAAAAAAGATACATCAAGGAGGTGCCTCATCAAAAAATCATGAAAGTGCTTATACCTCCATGTGAGTAGACTACCATTTGCCAAGTGCATACATGCTTCAAGTGACTAGTCAAATCTGCTCCAATGACATAGGTGAGGATCCCATGTCCTATAATTCTGCTCCCAAAGAATGTAATATGCATCAAAATAATAATCAGTCATTTGTTCTTTCATCCAAAAAGTGAATGAAGAACCTCCACCAAAATATGAACCAAATAAGGAGCAAATGAAACATGAGGACTTCAAGTGGCTCAAAGAAGTCTCATCAATACATCCATGAATGAAAGAATCATAAATATATAACAAAGTATGTGGCTGGCAACAAAAATGTTCTCCAATCATAAATCTATTCACCCCAGTGTTGGATGAAGTTCCTCCAACCTCAAATGAACCACAAGAAAAGCCATGAGTCTTCAAGTAACTCAAATGCATATCATAGGTGCATCCATGTAGATGTGCATCATCATAAAGTAACAAAGGATGCTGCTTCAAATGTGAATAAGAGTGTGCTCCAACCATTTCCTCGTAGAAAGTAAATCTAGGAGTTCCATACTCCTCATTTGGCACCATAAAAAAGAACCCTTTCACCCATACTTCATTGAGAGTAATGCTGCAAAACATGGAATTGTAGGATGTAGGAGAATGAACTAACTCACCCAAATGACCAAAAAGTGCATAATTTTCATCATGGTAAGGATCCATATGGGTAGTATCATGCGACTCCTTAAAAAGTGTGAAACCTTTGTCATAGGTTGGTTCCAACGTAGAGGAATCATGCTCTCCTTTAAACATTGCATAACCTTCATCAAGAGACAATTCAAGTTCCTCTTCCACCACATCAAGTGTTTGAATCTCTTCAAGTTCAAATTTAAACACATCAAGCACTTTCAAATTTCCACATTTCTCATGATCCTCCATGTCATGAGAATCCTCCAAACAATCTACCATTTGACAATCTGAAACATTGGAGGGAAAACAAGCATCTTGCAACTTTTCAAGAAGTTGCTCATTTTGAATTGTGAGATTAAGATTATCCTCATTATTCTTCAAGTATGCATCATGTAACAATTCATTAAGCTCAAACAAATGGTTTCTATAAAAAACAAAGACATGAAATCACCTTTGATGTGGCACATTGCTCTTTGAATCTTCTCCATGTCTTCAAGGAAGGATGTTTCCTCCAATGAAGTATCTCTCCAACAAGAATTTGACACTAATGCTTGAGTGTCATGGAGTATCTTAATGGATTCTTGGATATCCCTTTCACTCATCTTCAAGTATCCTTCAATGGAGGATGGTTCATGGGAGTTAACATCCTCTTCTTCTTCATTCTGGATTTGATCAACTCCTTGAAGCTCAAGTGGTGATGGGGAAGTTGATATTGGTTCTTCATTTGCTGCTAGGAGGTCTTCATCTTTATGCTCATGTGAAATTTCGATTGCAGCAACATTTTCAGATCTGATATCTATGTCACCAACATAGAGTTGTGAGCACCCATCATTAGGTACTCCTTCATAGTTCAAACATCCATCCGTAGATGCCCTTTGGTCCATGTCCATAGTAGAATTTGTTTCAAAATGATATTCAATAGTTTCAAGGTACTATTCTTCCTTCTCATGTGATGTTTTCTCATCTTTTTCAAAGTTATTTGGGTGAGTTTTGATCCTCTTGATGTAATGATTTTTCTTCTTCACCACCCACATAAATTTGTAGCTTCTTGTTCTCCTCCCTACTTGTGCATTGATGATTATTCCTTAACGAGTTCTTATTTGAATTATTTTTCATAAATTCCTTCAAACAATCATTAAGGTATTCAAAATAAATGTTCTTATGTGTCTCTTCATGATGGAAACTTATACTACACATAAAATGGCTAGCCATCAATTCGAATGCTTTCTTAACCTGCCTGGTCATATCATCACCACATGACTTAATGACTTTATTCAATTCAACTATACTATCCATAACTTCAATATATGAAAATAACATGATCTGATACCACTCTAATGTCCCCTTTTTGGAAATTTTATCAAAATGACCAATTCTTCAATTCTTTCACAATGTACTCAAATTCATCTTCTTACAACTCTAGTTATATGGATTCAATTGATTGCAAAATTCCTCCAATTGATTTCAAAATTGGTGAGGAAGGTCCTGAGGGGTGATGGGAAATATTATCACATATATAAGACATAATAAACTGATATACCCAACCATGGTCTTAAATTTTCAAGGGAAGAAGTTTCAGGACAAAACTAGTCAATTTTGGAGGTGGAAACCCCCCTGGGTCCTGGAACAAATCTCTTCACAACACTGTACAACCTTGACTAATGGTGGGTATTATACTTGGATCTGTTATCAGAAATTAATTAAATTATGTTTGAAGCATCATATGTGTTTTTGGGGTCGAATAGGTATCCAATAGAACTCCATGAATTAACTAGTAGTTTTGAGGTTCCAAACCCCAATGGTAGATGACTCCAAATAGCTCCAAATGCTCTCAAATTTTACCAGAAGGGGTATGAGTGATATAATAAATTAATTATAATTTTCAGGGATGTATTATTTCCTTCCAATTACTTCATCAAGTCTTTATCAAATTTTGAATAAGATAGTTGCTTTAACTAGCAATTTTGGGGCTCAAATCCCCCCCGGGGTGAATGATAGAAATGGCTTCCCAAGTGTGATAAAAACCACTTGAATTATAAAATTGAATCAGGGGATATGTAGAATACATTATCATAGACTCACATACATAACCAATAGACCTCCCATCGCTGTTATCACTTCCTTCAATTAGATATAAAAAACTAGTTTTGGATCCTTGGGGAAACGAGATGTAGTTTGTTCCAAATGATATGAAATTTGACCCAATGGCCACAAATTATAAGTTACTAAAAATGAAACTGATAGTATACATTAATTAAATTTCATTCATTTATAAATCATCAATGGTTCACACATATATTCGATTCCATCAAGATTGCAAGAGTTACCAACAAGGTATTGGGGAAATGGCATTGTTTCTTCAATATTGGACAATAATACATGAGATATCTTGGCCTTTCGACCTGATATATTTATGAAATAAAATAAAATAAAATTTACATCAGAATATATAACACTGGAGCAAGATAATATCCCTCAGAGAGATGGATATCTCACTAAGTGCCTCACTCCATAGAGTTGAAATATGGTGAGAAAACTTGAGACGAATGGAGGAACAAGATGATACCGAGATTTACATGAGATTCCAATAGATTGAAAATTTAACTTATGACTCCATTGAATCCCCTTTATATACCTAAGTGGCCTCTCCAAATCACCAATTGGGATGAGAATCTTTCACCCTCGAAATTGGCTAAGGCAAGGAACTAGTCATCCACTAGCTCTCTCTTCACAAACCCAAATTCATCAAATGATAAAAAGCCATTATATTGGTTTATTCCTTTATTTTATAAAAATAATTAGCCTTATAAGGTTCCCCAAATCATCCATAAACCCAAGCCAAGTCGAATTAGTGTGGGTTCTCATGCTTTGCCATGTGGCCTCTCTCTTCCTCTTCCGTTTTCCCTCAAATTCGAGTAGGAGCCTCTGGGCCTTCTCCAAATACCATGAGAGCCCTATAAGATGATATATTCAGGTGTTAAATGTCATATATGTCATATTTTAGCCTTCATATCTGACTTGTGTCATAACTATCATAGAATCTCCATCATTGGTGTCATAGATGTCATAAATGTAAGGGGAATCTAGCTAAGTGTCCATGAAACTCCCATTTGGCTCTTCCTCTCCCATGTAAGATACAATTCATCCAAAATTATACCTATGAAGTATATGGACAATTATATTAACCATATAATCCATCCAAAAACATTAGGCTTCCCATAGATTCAAGATTGCAAGAGGAGGATGCCACGTGGCACCAATTTTCTAGCTTGTGTGGGTCCCATAATCTCCATGTGTCTCCATGCTCCATTGCCACTTCAATTTTCTCTTGTATTTATTTAATAAGCTGAATTATTAAATATTTATCCTCTTATAATGTCTAAACACCGTTTATTATCCCCCTTATTCCAAATCTCAAAGCTTCCACCCCCAACCTAGGAAACTAGTGATTTTCCTCGGCAATTATTTGACTTTTAGCATCCATTTGACAACTTTCATGAATATGGAAAATGTGATTTGGCCATTGTGACCCAATCCAAAATTTGGGACATTACAAATCCTCCCTTCCCAATATTGCTTGTCCTCAAGCAAATTCAAATATGGTTGTTGCCATCGAGCTGTCCACTTTGAGTCTTTGAGATTCCATGAATATTTTAGAGAGGAACCACCACGCTTGATTCTGCACTAATTTGATTAATATCACCTTATTAAGTGGTGAATCAATCTCCCATACCGCTTGTTTCCCGAGGGATTTGGAATCAATGGGACTAAAAACTATCCCGGGGTCCCATTGCTTGCATTGCACTACAGCAATTAAGAGTGCTCTCCAACTCATACTATTAGGAAAGAGAATTCCTGGATCCCATTTTCTTGTATTCATTCTTGCAAACATCATGAGTACATAATATATATCATCAAAGTACATAACAACATAATAAAAAGATACATCAAGGAGGTGCCTCATCAAAAAATCATGAAAGTGCTTATACCTCCAAGTGAGTAGACTACCATTTGCCAAGTGCATACATGCTTCAAGTGACTAGTCAAATCTGCTCCAATGACATAGGTGAGGATCCCATGTCCTATAATTCTGCTCCCAAAGAATGTAATATTCATCAAAATAATAATCAGCCATTTGTTCTTTCATCCAAGAAGTGAATGAAGAACCTCCACCAAAATATGAACCAAATAAGGAGCAAATGAAACATGAAGACTTCAAGTGGATCAAAGAAGTCTCATCAATACATCCATGAATGAGAGAATCATAAATATATAACAAAGTATGTGGCTGAAAACAAACATGTTCTCCAATCATAAATCTATTCACCCCAGTGTTGGATGAAGTTCCTCCAACCTCAAACAATCGTTGAGCAAGGAAAACCATGAGTCTTCAAGCAACTCAAATGCATATCGTAGGTGCATCCATGTAGATGTGCATCATCATAAAGTAACAAAGGATGCTGCTTAAAATGTGAATAAGAGTGTGATCCAACCATGTCATCATAGAAAGTAAATCTAGGAGTTCCATACTCCTCACGTGGCACCATAAAAAAGAACCCTTTCACCCATACTTCATTGAGAGTATTGCTGCAAAACATGGAATTGTAGTATGTAGGAGAATGAACTAACTCACCCAAATGATCAAAAAGTGCAGAAGTTTCATCATGGTAAGGATCCATATGGGTAGTATCATGCAGCTCCTTCAAAAGTGTGAAACCTTTGTCATAGGTTGGTTCCAATGTAGAGGAATCATGCTCTCCTTTAAACATTGAATAACCTTCATCAAGAGACAATTCAAGTTCTTCTTCTACCACATCACGTGTTTGAATCTCTTCAAGTTAAACTTCGAACACATCAAGCACATTGAAATTTCCACATTTCTCATGATCCTTCATGTCATGAGAATCCTCCAAACAATCTACCATTTGACAATATGAAACATTGGAGGGAAAACAAGCATCTTGCAACTTTTCAAGAAGTTGCTCATTTTGAATATTGAGATTAATATTATCCTCATTATTCTTCAAGTATGCATCATGTAACAATTCATTAAGCTCAAACAAATGGTTTCTATCAAAAAGCAAAGACAAGAAATTACCTTTGATTTGGCACATTGCTCTTTGAATCTTCTCCATGTCTTCAAGGAAGGATGTTTCCTCCAAAGAAGTAGCTCTCCAACAAGAATTTGACACTAATGCTTGAGTGTCATGGAGTATCTTAAGGGATTTTTGGATATCCCTTTCACTCATCTTCAAGGATCCTTCAATGAAGGATGGTTCATGGGAGTGAATGTCCTCTTCTTTTTCATTCTGGATTTGATCAACTCCTTGAAGCTCAAGTGGTGATGGGGAAGTTGATCTTGGTTCTTCATTTGCTGCTACAAGGTCTTCATCTTTATGCTCATGAGAAATTTGGATTGCAGCAAAAGTTTTAGATCTGAACTCTATGTCACCAACATAGAGTTGTGAGCACCCATCATTAGGTACTACTTCATAGTTCAAACATCCATCCATAGATGCTATTATCAACCCAAATGGCACTTCTCCATATGAGTGCTGACATTCCTTATGTTGGTACACAAAAGGACATCTTAGGATTGAAGATTGTCAAAACACTATAGATGGGCATGACTTGGGATGCATTTACCCTTGAACCAGCTTGCCATATTATTTTTCTAAGTGTTGAGTTGTGTACGCGATTATCTCCATTGCAACTCACGTATGTACGTGACTATTTCCATTGACAACTCGTGTACTGTACGTGACTATATACATTGCAACCCGTGTACATCAACATACGCGGGTTTTCTTTAAGCAACTCGCGTGTCATACGTGGGTTTCCTATATCAATAGTCGCATACATCTTGTTTCGACCTTAAAAATATGAAACACGATTAATGGAGATTAGTTGGGCCCTAATCATTAACTATCCTTATTGTTTCAACCTCCTCAACCTTCGAAACCACTTTATTTCCCAAAGTATAAATAGAGGCCTTGGGGAGGGCATTAATCAATCAAGATTGGAGAGCAAAGTTATGCTGGTGGTATATCTTCAGAAGTCTTGGAGCAGCAGAACTCAGAATCCTTTGGTTGCAGAGGATTCCTTGTCTTAGAAGCTGGGTTGTACTCTTATCTCATTCATTGATTGTTAATAAAGAGAATTCTTCTTCCAACATTGTGTTGAGTCTCTTTCATGTATTATGGTTAATGAATATTTTTGATTATGTACTGGATATATTGTTTATCTAACCTCTCATATATACATGTATAATATTGTACTTGGAGAATTTGCTCTTTACAGGTGAAGGAGGTGCATCCCTAGAAGCTTTGGAGAGAAGAGGAACGGAAGAAGATCAAGCTTGGATCAACCGTCGATAATCGGGTAAGTCAAGAATTTCTTCCTATTTCCTTTCTGTTCTCTATTAAAGCTGATTGTTTGCAAGGTTAGTAGTAAGTTGGTAATCCCAAACCCTAGGTTACAAGGGTGCTTAATTTTGAACAACAGAACTGGCGACTCCACTGGGGAGTCCAGGCTAGTGTGGGTTAGTCTTGTAGATCCTTTCCTAGTCTTTCCTTTGATTCAGTGTGTGGTTTTATGTCTTGGTTTGGACTTGCAGTAGTGTTTTAGAGACCTTTATAATTTTTTCCTTTCTGAATTTTTTTTCTCCTGTACGCGAGTTGCCGTGCTACACAGTCATGTATAGAGGCTTGCATACGCAGGTTGCTATATTGAACAGTCGTGTACAGTACGCGGGTTGCTCAACTAGACAATCACGTACACACCTTAGCAATAAAATTTTGGGTAGGGTTGCTTGTCCCTGTCCTTTTTAGATTTTGCCTTGCTTTGTGGTCTTCTAGTACTAGCATTTCACTGTAGGTTTGAAAACACTGTCAACCATACTTCGTGCTTTTCATTAAGCCCTTGAGTTTTTGTTGTTTGGATTTTCTTTCTTTTTAGCAATCTAAGGTGGATTATCCTGTTGGGTGATAGGTTCAAGTGTTGTGTATCTGAATAAGTGATCAGGGTTCTAGATACTATGTTCCCCATGCTATTTGCAAGTAGTTTCAGTTTGTCACTTGCGTTTTATTGATCTCAGTGGATCTCATTCATTGTGTCTTCCCAAGCTAGGTGTTTGCCGAGTTTCTTCCTTAGGTGGTTGATCTTTGGTTCTTATAAGTCTGCTATACTTCATTTTGCTTACTTTATATAGTCTGATCATTCAAGCATACTCAAGAATTTTTTCATTTAGGTGCATAGTAATTTTTGAAGAGTTTGAAAAGTGAAAAGAAAAGCATTGGAAACATTTGCATTTGAATTGCATATTGCATTTTTATTTTTAGTTTTTGAATAAAATCTCAAAAATTACAAAAACAAGTCTTAGTTTTCTCTTTCCTAGTTGCAATTTCATTAGTTCATATTTTAAAAAAGAAAAAGAAAAAGAAGCCTGCTTTAAGTAGTTATAATTTGCTTTGGAATTCATTTTATACACCTTTTTTTTTAAACTTTTCTTATCGGGTCTATAATATCATAGTCATTCACGCGACTTACCCTCTGACTAAGAACAACCCTTAAAATGAACGCTTTAATTTAAAATTTATTAGTAAGTTTTGTTTTATAGGGTCATACACCTACTAGCTTAGGCTAGACTTGTGGGATAAGAAGTGTAAACTCCCCATAAGTACTTAAATTTAGATGTAGTTAGCCAATCAATAGGTAAATCCTTCTCTACATTGATAGCATCTGGGAAGATCCTCTCAAACGGGAATTAAGCACAAGGCCGTGTGGAGGCATTGGACTGAGGAGATAACCCTCCAATTCCTTGTTAAAACGTAGACCAAGGTTTTTACGCATCTGGGGATTATATCCTAGACAGAGTTTCAGGATTTGCTACCCTAACCATGCATATGAATCAGGCTTGTGACTATCCCCCTAGATTGTTGATATAGTTAAGGTAGCCTCTAGTCTCTTGGGCATCTAGGGTTTATACACGGGTAAACCGGAAGGCTATTTCTGGTTCACCTTGGATGTGCTTGGAAGGTAACCCTTGTTGAAAGTGTAGGAGGGTGGTGGGTGATTCCTCTGCTTGTGCCTAAGAACCTCTTCAAGGACGCCAAGTACCTGTCTCTCATATTTCTTCAGGAAAGCATATCTTATACCCCTTGTGATTGTTGAGACTTTAGGAAATTTTGTAGTAATTTTTCTGTGGTTTGTCTGTGCTTTTAGCCGACCTTAGGGTGTGAAAATTCAAATTTACAATTGTGGAGGACCAATATGTCAGAAGGTCACGAAGGTTGCAAAACCTTCCTCTGCTTATCACATTGGAACCTCCACCTCCCCCTCAAAGGCAGATATTGGACATAGACTGTTCATTCGAACCAATAGGAATTAGTGAAGTTCCGGGTGAACTAGAACTTAGGGAATACTATGTTATTTTAAACACAGTTGAGATAGAAGACTTGCAGGTCGACGAGTTTGCAAGGAATTTTAATTCACCTCTAACTGACTTAAATGATACAGTGATCATTCAGGTTCATCCTTTCAATCCACCCGTGATTGGTGTCCCTTTGGGCAGAATAATGTCTACTGCAGGAGAAAGTTCTTTTACTTCCACCTCAGCCGCTCCGGTTGAAGGGGTGTTGCCTCCCTCGGTAGGTACCCCTAGAACAAGTATACCTACTACACTGTTAACTCCAGCTAGCCGAGTGGTTCAACCACCGACTTCCATAAGTTTAGTAGGTGCTTCTGGTGGTATGGTCACTGGGATTCCTAGTGTACCTACAGTTCCTACTTTCTTCACACACACTGCTCAGAGTGGTCCTATAGGATCCTTGGAATTTGTCCAGGGTTTTCCTTGGAATGGGGGGCACATTCCCCCATCCACTCCATACATAGGCCCAACAATCGCATATGTAAGGGTGTATTTTGGGAACCTTAATACTTATGGTCAATATTTTCAAACTCCAGTTTCAGCTCCATTCATGACCTCTCCCTTTTCGCTTTTCAGCGGAGGGATACTTGCTCCTGTATTCCAAACCCCAGCTTTGATTGGGGTAGCTAGAACCTCATATACTGCACCACACATAAACAATCCGTTGGCTTATGGATGGAATCCTTTCCAAAGTAGCCCAACCACTTCGCAACCGGCAGCAGGGGGTAACCCCACCTTCACATATGGGAACATGGGGGCAAGTCCCTCTAATCCCCAAGTTGGTACTTTTAGTGCTTCAATTAGACCCAAGCTCCCTTTCCTGGCAACGTTAAATTTTCCAAATTTATCGAAACTAATGAATGACCCGGTGAGACATAACTCCTCTTGGCCACCCGTTCCTACCAAGCTACCCTTGGATATCCCGAAATTCAAAGGAAAAATTGGTGATGATCCAGGAGTTCATGTCACCACTTTCCATTTATGGTGCTCTTCCAACTCACTGAACGAAGATTTAGTTCGGTTGAGGCTATTCCAAAGAAATTTAACAAGTACTGCAGCAAAATGGTATATTGAATTTCCTTCTGCCGCATTTCATAGTTTTTGGGAGTTGGCCAATGTATTCCTTAGTCACTTCCAACTTCTTGTCTGATATGATTTTGGGACAGACTTGTTGTCTACCTTCCGGTAGGACAAGTCCACTCATATTTCGGATCACATCCAAGAGTGGAGAAGACGGAAGAGACTTATCAAAGCCACTATTCCTCCCAAGTTCTTATTAGAATGGTTCCTTAAATCCCTATTGCCATATATATCTAAGGATGTATCTACTTCAGGAGTGACCAACAAGGAAGAATCTATCCTTAGGGCCCAATAGATAGATTTGATATATTCTCAGTATGGGATTTTATATGAGATTATCCATGAGGCACCGAGGCCAACACACAATGTAGAGAAACCTAAGCCTGGACCCCATGCCGATGGTGTGGTTGGTTCTGTGAATTCTCCCACTATAGAATCTTTGGCTAAATAGCTCCATCAGCTATCTATCAAACATTTTACGATGGAGGTAGAAAAGGCTGCCCCATCACCGCAAAATGAAAATGTTTTTGCACAAACCTCTCAGAAGGGTAATCAATAGCCCGGTGGGAAAAAGAAGAAAGGAAAAAAGGGTGAGGGAAACCAAAACAAGCAAAAACCCACAAACAATGCTGATGGGGGCAAAAAAGAAAAGAAGAAGGTGAAATTCCCATGTAAGTTGTGCCATGAGGATCACCTGACCCATTTATGTCCCCTTATGGAATAAGCTCAGAAGCTGTTAAAAGGCCAACAACCGGTTGTCCTGAAGGATTCTTTTCCCCAAGGATAGAATTCAGCTTCAGCTTCAAATGCAGTAGGGGGCACCCCAAATACTCCTGACCCCAATTATATTAACATGGTTCGATCCAAGACTTTACTATAGACCAGGAACAAGAACTATGAAAAAGAGACCTCATAGAAGGGTAAGTTAATAGGTGAAACTTCTAACCCTCTCACAATTGAGAAGCTTGCCAAAATTATGCCAAAGATACCGAAAGGTGTCTTTAAGAAAACCTTGCATAATCCTAATGCTAGGGCTGTAGAAAACTACTTTGTAGTTGAAGACTTAGCCTAGACTCGTTGTGCAATGTTGGCTTTAGAGGTGTTACAGAGTTGTCCCGCCCAACGGGATGCACTCTTAGCAGCCATAGGTAGTATGGACTCATTGAGTCTCATGGCGAAATTTAATTTGTCTGATGTCAAAATTGGCTTGCCATATCATGTAGCCTTATCGATAGATGTCATCCATGGTGGAAAGACCATTGGAAGGGTAGTTGTCAATAAGGGTTCTTATACATGTGTCATGTCCCTATCTTGTTGGATAGCTCTTGGATCTCCAGAGCTGGTTCCATCGAACACCCTACTTACTGCTTTCAACGGAAGGTCATTTCGTCCACATGGTATGCTACCGGATTTTGAAATTAAGTTGGTAGGGAAAGCAGTGTCTGTTGAGGTAGAGGTGATTGATGCACCTTTAGATTATAACTTGCTCTTGGGGAGAAGTTGGACTTACGCCATGTCAGCTATTACATCGACCGTTTTTTGGGTGGTAGTGTTTCCACACGAAGGGAAGTTGGTTACTGTAGAACAACTCATTTTTACTCGAAAAAGGCTGCATCGAAACTAATGAGTCCACCATACCATTGGTTGATCAGGTTAGACCTACTTCAGAGAGCTTAGGGGATAGAATGTACGCATCATTGATGGGCACATTTGATATTTCAGCTCTGATTAATTATATAAGATCTACTAGTGTAGGGAAGTCTATAGCAACGGTTGTTGATAGAATAGATCCTTGGGTTCTTCCTTCCCACCATGAACCTGAAGTGCCCTTATTGGCAACAGAAGTAGATTATCAATATATCGTTCATACCGCTATTGATTGCATTCTGGTCCCTCTCATAGTCTCAGAGGAGTTGGAAGAAGTCTATTTGCCTGCTTGGGCAGAAAACTCTTTGTATTCTAGAGATTTCTTAGATATGGTTTTACCTTCGGATGAAGCCATTCTGGAAGCCATGTGTGGATGAGACAAGATCTGTGAATATCTTCACCATCGATCCTATTTTCTTCCAGAGTTAAGCAGGATCGAGAACTAGGAGTTCCATATGAGACTGGCAGGTGATGTTGATACACCTATTAATCCCTTACCAAAGGAAGGAATATTTGCTGAGGGGAATATGGCAAACGTTTCCACTACAATTCCTATCAACATCTCTGCAAATCCAAAACGTTGTGGAAAATGTGCACATCGACACAAACTGCTCTCTGGAGGAGATTGCGGTCTATACAACCTTGTTTAAGGAATTCCATGACGTATTTTCTTGGTCATATGAGGAGATTCCAGGCATTGATCCATCAATAGTCGAGCATGAAATCCAAACATACCCTAATGCTAGACCCGTTCAACAAAAGTTGAGACTTGTCAACCCGCGTAAAGTGGTGGCAGTTAAGGCTGAAGTTGAGAAACTGCTGAAAGCCAGTTTCATTTACCCCGTAGCTTTGACAAAATGGGTATCCAACCCTGTTCCTATTGACAAAAAGCAAGGGACTATATGCGTTTGTACTGACTTTCAAGATATAAACAAATCTTGTCCTAAGGACAACTACCCCATGCCATTTATAGATCAAATTATTGATGCTTGCACGGGAAGTGAAGTCTTTTCGTTTATGGATAATTTCTTCGGGTATAATCAAATCCAAATTAAACCGAGAGGCCAACATAAAACAACTTTTATTTTTCCTTGGGGTACCTTCGCGTATAAGAAAATGCCCTTTGGATTGAAAAATGCAGGGGCAACCTTTCAGCGGGAAATTAATTTTTCCTTTCACGACATTAAAGCCATTGTCAAACGCTACCTTGATGATCTTCCAACACATTCTCGTAAGAGGATCGATCACCCAGATCACTTGCGTTTGATTTTTGAATGATGTAGATACTACAAAATTTGCTTGAATCCCCACAAGTGTGTTTTCTGTGTCAAGTCAGGGAGACTGCTCGGATTCATTGTTTCCAACAAAGGCATTCAGGTGGATCTTTTGAAAGTTGAGGCCGTCATAAATTTTCCTCCTCCTCGTTCTATCAGGAAGCTTCAAAGCACACAGGGGAATTCTAATTTCCTTCAATGTTTTATTGTAAGTTATGCCAAGATTACTAAAGGTTTCATGCGCTTGTTGAAATAGGACACCACATTTGTATGGGATGAAATTGCACAACTTGCATTTGAGGCATTAAAAAAATCTTTGTTGTCGGCACCGTTATTGCGTCCACTAGATTACTCTCGGGATTTTATATTGTATCTGGATGCATCTGAGTTGACCATAGGGGTAGTACTAATCTAGAAGGATGATAAGCTCTAAGAGCATGTCGTCTACTATCTCAGCTGTGCTTTACTCATCCCTGAACTTAGGTATTCCCACGTTGAGAAGTTGGCTTTGGTAGTAGTGTATGATGTTCAGAGGTTGCATCACTACATCTTACTGAGGACCACGACGGTAGTGGCAGATGTTAATCCTTTTCAATATGTTCTGTCTTGACGGATAGTTGGAGGAAAATTCAACAAATGGATAGTCATTCTTCAAGAGTTTGACTTAGATTTTCAATCCTCCAAATCCAAGAAATCCTTAGTTTTTGCTGAGCTCATTGCAGAATTTTCAGTAGAGGAAGATGTAGCCATTGAAGAAGACTCATTCCCAGATGAGCATATCTTTTTGATTTCCACCTCTGACCCCTAGTATGGAGATATACTTATCTATCTCCAGACTTTGAAGTACCCTACAGCCTTCTCGCGGGAAGAGGGGCGTAAAGTTCGTGTACACGCCAAGAATTACCTCATTATTGGAGATACTTTATATCGTAGGGGGGTAGATTTCGTTTTACGTTGATGTCTTACCTATGAAGAAGCGGAGACTATCCTAAATGATGCCCATAGTGGAGTATGTGGGGGTCATTTATCTGGGTTAGCAATGGCCTAGAAGATCTTACGAGACGGTTATTTTTGGCTCGCAATCTTTAAAGATTGTGTGGAAGCCATGAAGCACTGTCATCCTTGTCAGCTTTACACTAGAAAGATGCATTCACATCCTGCTCCATTATTTCCTATCATCTAAATGGGCCCCTTCACAAAGTGGGGGATAGATTACGTGACGTGCAACCCAGCCTTGGTTGGGGGGCACAAACATATCATTGTCACTGTAGATTATTTGATGAAGTGGGTAGAGGCAATGCCCACATTTAAAGCTGACGGGGAAATTGCATCTTTTTTCATTTTCAACTAAATTATCGTAGGATTCAGTATCCCTAAAGAGATTTTCATTGACCATGGAAGTCATTTACAAAATAGTATGATGATTGAATTGACCACTATGCTAGGGTTTAGACAAGAACATTCATCTTCGTTCTATCCTCACGCAAATGGTCAAGTCAAGGCTGTAAATAAAACTTTGAAGACTATTCTCAAATGTACTATTAATGCAACCCATTCCAACTAGCACATCATGCTGTATCCTGCACTTTTGGGCATATCGGACCAATGTGAAAATTGCTACAGGGTTTTCTCCTTTCCAACTCGTTCACGGAGTGGAAGCAGTTACCCTGGTCGAATGTGAAATCCCGTCCTTAAAGATTACTATTCATGTGTTACCTGATATGACTGAGCTAAAAAAATGTTTATTACATTTAGAACATCTAGATGAGTAGTGTAGAGATGTGTTGATAGCAAACAAAGCTCATACAAATAGGGTAAAAAGCCAATACGATAAATCAGTCAAACCTCGGATTTTTTCTGAAGGGGAGCTTGTCTTGCTCTGGGATCAAGACAAAGAACCCCTAGGGGCAGGAAAGTTCAGGTCTATGTGGTTAGGACCTTATGTCATGTCAAAGGTGTTGAATAAGGGCGCATATGAATTGACATATTTCGAAGGGAATAAGCTGCTTGAGCCTACAAATGGGCTCTACTTGAAAAAGTGCTATGCTTAGGCTTAACGCTTTTTCCTGTATTTTATTGTATGTATTTTTATGTACAATAGTTCATTGGTTTGTGTTTTTTATACCATTTGCTGGTTGTTACAGATGTCTTCCAAGTGGTTCGTAGGTTTCACTGATGGCGCCAGTCGCCACACTTGTAATCTGGCTTCAGCCACATGGGTCATTTACTTGCCCCCAAGATAGTTAGTTGCCTTGGGAGGCGCTTTCTTAGGTCCTCCTACCAATAATGTGGCCGAATACAGGGCTGTCATTGAGCTTTTATGGGATGCTTTGTCACGTGGTATCACTTAGCTGGAAGTCCGAATTGACTCTCAATTGGTGGTTTCCCAGCTCAATCGAGCTTATTAGGTGCGGAACCCTATTTTACTACATCAGTTTATGCAAGTTAGGTTATTGGAAAGAAATTTTGAGTTTATTATATTCAATCATATTCCAAGAAATCAAAATTCATTACTGATGCATATGCTAATTATATCTTGGATTGGCACTTAATGGCTCCTGCATGACGGAAGGGATATGATCACTAGCTCCTGCATGACGACAGAGATATGATCAACACGTAAGGTAGGTACTCTCTGGGTAAGCTTGGCCAGCTTTACCTCAAGATCCCTAATCAAACCTTGATCCTCTCCCAACATAGGATGCACATACATTCATGGATGCCTAGCAAGGCAGACTAGTCCAATATCCGCATTTTGACATTTTAAAAGGATTAAAAACTCTTACACATATGTATATATCTTTATATTTAAAATTCATAAAAAATTTAAAATTTTGAAAACAAAAATACCTGACTCTCCCCATGCTCCTCCAGGAGGGGGGAAAAGGTTGGTATCACCTCGAAAATCTAACCCAGCATATGGAAACTGCTCCAAGGCTGGTAACTATCTTTCCCACCAAAAGTAGAAGTCATCATCATATATGCTCTGGACCGATCCACTGCCTCCCTGGCGGAGGAAGATCTCTCCCCACCTACTTAGTCTAGGTTGACGGGGAGAATGAACTGGCAATGGTACTGCAGGACTCAAACCGGGCACCCTCTCAAGGAAAAATGCTACCAATATGCTGGAATAACCAAATTTTTTTTGCCTGCCTCTTTTGCAGTGAGAGAGCTGTTTCCTCATTATCGGGAATACTCCTGAACACCAGTCATATAGAGCTCCTTGTATATAGTCCACCGCAAGTCTCATTTGGTTCCGAGTTGCAAGGTGAAGTGATGATGACCCTGCAACCCACACTATAGTGCTCACCAATACCTGTAAGGGAAAGTTGCGAATATGAACAATAGGGATGCAACTACCCCTCTTTCGAGTGCCAGGCTTGTAGTATATATCTATGTAGTTCTGTACACTTAGAAGGTCACCGCCTTTGCCGGTACCTTCCAAGTTCACTGGAGTTCCCCGTCGTGATAAACCGGAGATAAAATAGACATCTTCTGAAGTAACCTCTAGGAACTCACCTTGAAGGTCAAACATACCAAGGTCGCGATCCCAATAGTTTATCAAAAACTCTAATAGACGGACATTCGACCACATAGGTGAGGTATAGAATAATTTCAATAACCCACTTTGTCGTAAAATATTTACCGTGGGGGCATCTTGTAGAGCTTCTTGGTCCATGTATTCATGTTCCCTCTCCCTCCACTCAAGCACCATATTTCAATCTAATAAACAAACCATTTTAAACCATTAGATTCATATAAAAAATTGATTTTTTGACCCTACACAATCTTTTTCTACCTCGTGCAGTGTACGCGACTGTCCTTTGGACAAGTTGCGTACTGTATGCGAATTTCCTTTGGGCAACCCGCATACAGAATGCGTGTACATGATTGTTGATATACCATACCTACGTACACAATGTTCATGCTTTGAGGGCGTTGGAAAATAAAAAATTGGGCCAAAAATTGAAATTTTCTTGGATCAAATGAAAGAGCATGGAGTGTAGTTTTACCTGGCACTTGCGATTTCGAGAATTGTCCACAGATTCGTCCACACCGAGCAATAAAAGGTAGAGGTAAAACTTGTCTATTTTGGGTAAAAATCAAATGGTGAGTTTTTTATTTATATTTTGAACTATTTATAGAAAATTTATTTTCCAAGTCGGTTTTTTCCCTATATTTCATATTTTTTATATAAAATCAAACTAATGCCATATCTTTTTCTTCAATGTGACAGGTCCATGGTCGTTTAAAGTTGTTTTTTCGCTCATATAGGATGGATTTTTGGTCATTTCACATGCATTTTGCATTTATGCCTAATCCATCTTAATCCTAGCATTAACACTTCAACCACGGACTATGGTATCTTTAACCATTAGTTCCTCGTTTATGCCATTGTTCTTCCGTGGATAGGACTTTCCTCCCATGAGTATCCTCATTTGGAACCTACTTATTGTTTTTCGATACTCATGTTGCTGCTGTCATAGGTTCAGGGGAGTCTTCTTAGCTATTTTTCACGCCAAATTTAGCCTCATTTTGGTCTCTTTTTACAAGCTATCCCTTTATAAGACTCCCCACCCTTATGGAGTTTCTTTAGGCCCAGGTCTAACTCCTCAAAATAGACTTGACTTTCAAGTAAACTTGTCCATTCAAGCTCGTTAAGAATATGTGAATGGGCATCTGCATTGGTGGTAGGTTATCTCTTTCTCGGACCATGTGGAATAATACGAGAAATGATCACTCTCTTTTCTACGGAATTGAGAATAGTATTCTCAGGTATAGGGTTATCACTTTTCTGGACATGAGGGACTAAATTTACAGAAAAGGAACATCTGGTATGAGCTCAATTTTCTCTTTTTCATGCTCTGGACCTAAACATGAAAAAGATTCTGAGTGTACTTCATGTCTTTGTCATGCTCGTTAAACACCAAGAACAAAGCATCAAGTTTATTGTTGTAAGCCCCATTTCTCATACTCAAATGGATCTTTCTGAGTGATCTTTCTTTCCTTCACACTAGTAAAATTCAAGCTATGTGCTGCTATTGAAGGAGTGTTGGGTAGGTGGTAATTTAACCTTTTTCAGACCTCCCTAACTAAGTACGAAAAAGGTTCAGCTTTTCTTCTACGGGAGTGAAGAGAGTTCTTCTGTGGTATGTTTTATACTTTTTCGGCCTCAGGAGACTAAATTGGATGAAAAAGGACCCCCCTGGAGTCTTCTTCAAAGTTTTTAGACTCTCTAAACATGAAAACACCAAGTGAGCATGTACTAGTTCGGGCTCATAAAATCCACGAATAAGTGACACTATCAAGCATTATTCCCTCTTCTCTTCAATCTTGTCAAAAAATGAAGAGAGACTTGAGTTGACTTTCTTGGACTTGTTAAAATTTAACAGAGAAGATAAGGAAGAAGTTTTCTTTTGGTTCTCAGTTGGTGGCAGCATGTCTTCCTTGAACATAGCACTCTCTGTCTTTTCCGATACCCATGTCTCAGTGTTCACTTTCAGTTCAGCTATTACTTCGAGTTTCTTACTCCTCCCCTTGTCATTCATACTTAGGGAATCTGATCATGTCTCCTACATGACAGATAAGTCTAGTTGTACTATCTGCAAAGTTAAAAGCTTCCTTGGGTTATTTTTGTGTCGTGCTCATTGTTCAAGGTTTTAACCCTATATCTGATATTTATCCTGATTCTATCATTGCCCTATTTGTTATTACTTGCATTTTCCTTCCTTTACCTAGTTCCTAGTCACTCTTGTGATCCGTTGGAGGATTGTTACAGAGAGAAATTCCTATGGCTTGGGGTACCACAACAGACAACTTAACTCCAGAAATCAATCCTTCCCTATATGCAAGAGAAACCAAAATCTAACACTAAAGGATCTCAGTTTGTACCTTATTCTGGACGGTTGATGTAGATCCCTGTTGAGTTTTTCCAATCTCGCTTGTATTAGCAATTTGCTTCCTCAACATTCATCAAATAAGACAAGCATGCTATATATAATTGTGTTAGACCTACTCTAACATATATAATTAATAACATATAAGCATTTAAAAGAATCCATGGATCAAATAATCATTTAAATACACATTATTGGACAAGAAAATATATTTCTATTGATATAAAACAAAGATTACAATAGTGACAACCTCTGTCGTCACGCTTGCGAATCGGAGAAACTGAGTCCCCCACTTGGGCCTCCACCACTTCAATCCTCCATCTCTCGATAGCAAGCTCACAAGCAAAAGGAAAGATTGGGAAGAACACAAAGTGCTCCAAGGGATAAAGGGATGCAGACTCAAGTATAAGCTCCGACAACAATGGACTATAGTATTCTTGCTCTTCAATTCCTCTCTTTTTCAATGTATCCAAAGGGTTCCTTATATAGTTTTTCAATGGTGTAATGGAAGGTCGAATCCGAGTGATCTCAAGGCATATGGAAGGCCAAGAGACAAGTGACTTAGATCCACATCAAGGAAAACTCCAAAATCATTTGGCATTTTGCACACATCCTGATGTACACGGGTTTAAGGGTCAAATCCACGTATATACGCGAGAAAGGGATTAAAAGTCACATATGGCAATTATTGCATGTTTTTAGGGATGATCTTGGAAACATCAAAGGTACAAAAATGGTCCATGGGGTCTAAGGAGTCTACAGAGGGACAGGGAAGTCCATAAAAGTGTGATCCACCATGTGTGGTAAAATCAGCTATAATAGATGCCCCCTAATGTGTGAGGTCAGAGGGTTCATACGATGGCTGAAATACATTATAAGTCCATACTAGAAGTGGAGTGATGAAGAACCCAGTGGAAGAACCAACAATCCAATCAATACAATACAATGATCAAACTCTACACATAACTGCAAGTAGATGTAGCAGTCCTGGATACATAAGAGTACAATGGCCATGAATAGGCATGATACAAAATATGACATTTTTGGTCATCACCACGTACAATATAGATAGCTTATAATCTCCATGATGAAGATATACATAGGATCATGATCTCCATGAAGGCTAAAGATATATAATGGATCAAGATCTCCATAATGGCTGGAAATATCTGACATATACTGGAATCAAGTCACGAGAGCTGAAATCTCATGAACACTGGCACGATCAAGGAGGTAGCATATCGAAGATGCCACCACTATGGAAGGTCTTCTACACAAAACACTACGAGTACATGTCCTACTATGTGAATAGAGGTGTCGAGGTCGAACATAGTAGTCCATCATCTGATTACCGGTCATTGATTTATACCGTTAACAGACACAAGATCACCCACCGATAATGAAAATGGGAATCAAGGTACTGGAATGAAAAATAACAAGTGTGAATAAATGTGTTGAGGTCAAACACTTGAGAGAATCCATCGATTAGGGGACATTGATGTATTCCCAAAAAACTGTCGATGGCGAGAGAACTTGCCACTGATGACTGCAAGTCTCAAGGCACTAAAAAATGACTCTAGATTCCTATCCCAGAATAAATGATCTGAAGTTGATGGGATGAAATCCACTGGAAGGAGGGCATTAAGGCATCCCCCATCATCCAACACGAGGTACTCAGCAAAGCTGTATAATGTGGAAGCACTCGATCATAATGTGCACGAACCAATAACTGTATCGGGAATGGACGACATGTAAAGTCAAGATAAGTAAGGAATGGCTAACTCAGGTTTCAACTTCCTTCGAACAAGAGTATAAAGGTGAATGGTGTCTGAATGTAGGAAGCATAAACTCAATATACAAAACTGGGACATCTTTGTGACACAAGAGGCATCGACAGAGGTTCCATAGGGACTGGAAGCTTAACTAGTCAGTAGAGATAAACTCAGAGAAATGAGTACAGATCCTAAATTCAAACTATTAACCCAACCAACGGATGTCATATACAGTGCTCTGTTCGAAGGCAACACGACTCGACTGCTGCCAAAGATAACATCTTTTATTATCCGGATTTTTGGTTTTTTGATTTTTTTTTGACTTTTTCAAATATTTTGAAAAGCTTGAAAAAGAATAAAAGTGCTTTATAGTTACATACTAGAAGGAGATGAGTGTCAATGAGAAAACAAAATATTTCCAAGTAGCGAAACATACCTATGCTCAATGCAAGGACACATGTGTAGGATAGCAACACTCAGGCGAAAGTCCCCTCCCGGTAAAAATAGGGAATCAAGCTGCAAATGATATACAAAATGGCTTTGCGTGGATAGACATGAAACAAGCTCGAGCTATATGGCTGATACTCAAAGTCAGGGAAGCCAGCATAAGGCTCAATGAGGCAGGAAAATCTCATGAAAATGCAATTACAACTTGACATAAGGGAGTCCTGGGGATAAAGGCCAGCAAAAAGATCAAGAGGAGTATGAAGCTCTTGCTCAAAGTCATGGCGGTACTTTAAAAAGGACTCCCAGACCTAAGAGAGGACTCACAGCATGGGTACTCATAGCATGGATTCTCACTATTTGGGTCTCTCTCCACTATCCATCAGCAAAATTATGCTAGGCTGACTCTCCATTGAAGAGCGCATCTTTCTGTAGAAGCATAATTCGATTCCAGACATTTTTAGTTTTTGGTGTGGGAAATTAGGGCTTCTTATAGTAGAGGAATTTTTGAGTGAGCCCATCATAGGATTTATCTCCTCATCAAAGTCAAAGCTTAGAGACCTGGGTCGAGATTTTTGGTTTGGTGAAACTTTGGGAAAGTCAAACCCTAGTTTGACCCCGGGCTGGAAAAACCCTAAAATACTAAAACTGATAAGTTTTGGTACATTCGCTATATCTCAGGATTGGAGAAGGATGAGGAGCTAAAAATTTCACAGGCTAAAGATAAAGTCCTGAGTTACAGTGTAACCAAAATTTAGCCTCATATTCACTATATTCTAGGAGATATGATCCCTCCAAGTTAGGGTTCTAGCCTCTTCCAAGATTCATCCCTAAATTGGACACCTGGGGAGAATTGCTATATTTTGGGCTACAAAGGTCCAAATAAAATTTCTGAAGATGTTCCAAAAATTCCATGGAATTTAACATCTATGGTCAGAGTTTCAGACCTATAAGATGAAACAATGACACGTGGAAGTCCGTACAACTTCGCTGTGCTGAACAGTCCTGAAACAGGTCACCTTGGAAAAATGATCATAAGTCCCAATTGGTGAAACCAATTCTGATGAAACCTATGGTGTTTGAATAGGGACATGAGGGGATACCTTAGTGTGAATTTTTCTATAGAGAGGATTAGTAATTTTGGAGATACTGCAGAAACAGTATCAGGAATTTCTGCAGAAGAAATTGGTAAACTAGGGCTTCCTGTTCCGGGAGCTTCCCTCCACTGTTTTCAGAAAAGGAGTAGATTGGACAGCTCACCTTGAAGAGATATATATTTGTATCTAATAAGATCTGAAATATTCCAAGTTTTGAAAATTAGGGTTTCTCTGACAAACCCTAGATCAGCCAGCTCTGGAACTTAGACGGACACCTCAAATCAGTAAGATCTATTCTTTTGTTATTTTCATTTGAGGTTCTCATTTCAAAGTGATCTATCACATCAGCTTGATGATAAGCTTGGTGAAGTTAACAAATTCCAAGCATGGAAATATATGATCTCTATAAAGAAAATGAATTGGACACCTACATGAGTAGAGAGGTTCCAGTTCCAGAGGGAGATGAGGCTCAAAGCCTTACACAAGAAGAACTTGGTCAAGGCCAAGAAGATCATTGTTGATTCAATCATGAATCAACTTGTACCACAAGTGTCTTCCCTAAAGACACTAAAGATTTTTGATTCCTTGACAAAGCTATTTGAAGGGAAGAATATAAATTGGAATATGACCTTAAGAAGGCAGTTGAAGAATGTGAAGATCCAGAATGCAGAGACCATACAGTCATACTTTACAAGGGTCTCTCAAATCAAAGAACAAATTGAAGCAGAAGTGTAGAATGCAGAAGTGGTGATAGCCACCTTGAATGGCCTCCCAGTATCATGGGATTTATTCATTCAAGGAATGTGTGCTAGAAGAAATTGATTACTTTCAACAGACTCTGGGAAGAAGAAGAAGCTCAACTCATAATAAGAGAAGAGAAGATGGGAAGAACTAAAGATCAAGCTCTCACCATCCAAAGAATATCCCTCATGTGATGAGGAATATGAGGAACTCAACTCTTGAAGAACCTCTTATCCATCTTAGAATTTGGATAAGAAACGATGCTGTTATGAATAAAGAAGATGATGAAGCTGAAGGCTCAAAAACAAAGAAAGATAAGTATTCAATTGTCATTTCACGATATTGTTTTTGTTATGCATTTGTTTATGTTTAGTTGATGTATTATGCATGATAGAATGTTTGCATTAATGACAATATACTACTAATATGCATGTGATGGGTAAGTAGCTCATGGTTCTATACAACTCTCCATTGCTACTTATCTAGAATGAAACCTCTTTGCTGACATATTGGATTAGTGCACAATCTCAATGTTGTCCTGGTAGAGATGGAAGGCATCTAGAAAGTTTCCGTGAGATATGGATGGATGTTGTATTGGCTAAAGTAGTTGCATGATCATATATTTATGCATAATAATGTTTCATTATGAATATACCTTATGAAGTGTTTCTAACCGTACAACTAATGCATTTGACTTGTAGGAAAGATTGTGTAAAATCACCTACAAGCAAAGAAGGATGAGACTTGCTCTGAAGAAGAAGTGATGGTAGTTTAAGAAAGAATCCAAGATGAAGAATAATATGACGAATGCAATGACATCATTGATGCAGAACCTTCCAACCATGAAGAAGTAACCAAGAAGAAAGGGAAGACCAATTCAAGAAGAATGATGTCTAGGATGCAATATCAATACATGAATAGAAGTTTGTAGTTCCATCATGTAGTAGATGGAAACATCATAAGATACAAGGCAGGTTTCATAGCACGAGGCATAGACTACGAAGAGACATTTGCAGCCAAATTAAAGAAGGCCTTGTATGAGCTTAGAAGACACCCATGGGATGACACATCCATGAGGAGCTTGAATATCACCTAGAGTGATGAAGACCTGAACCTTTGCTTCAAGGTTGGAGATGAAAGTATATAGAGGATGACAAGCTCACAGATGTGTGTGAGAAGAAATTTTGAAAAAGTTCAAGATGGAGGATCTTGGTATCCAATGATCCTAGATGGACACATAGAATATTAGTAGTAGAGGAAACTACTTGTCACTTGGATACAGAATGTTTCAGTGCATAGAGTACGAAAGACAAAGGGAGTATGATGTTCCGCTTCAGAGGGAGTGACTACAGAAGATCCTAAGGTTTGACATGGTACGACAATATGGACACATTACTAATGACTCTAGGATTTACTAAGAGTAAAGCAGATTCCAACCTTTGCTTCAAGTTTGAAGGTGGAAGACCAGTGGTGCTCCTGTTATATGTCGTTGACTTGTTCCTGACAAAAAATAGGAACTCATTAAAGTATGCAGTAGAGATCCTGAAGAGGTCTAGGATGATGGACTACAAGGCCATCACCACACCTATGGCATCGAACCTGAAGCTATTGAGTGTTGCTTCATCAGAGTCAGTTGATGCCACGATGTATCGTTAGATGATTTGTCTCTTGATGTACCTGATGAATACGAGACTAGATATTTGCTTTGCTATGAACACATTGAGACATGTTCACCTAATGGTTGCAAAGCATGCAGTGAGGTACCTGAAGGGTACAGTTGATTATGGGATCAAGTATGAGGCGAATCAGAAGATTAACCTAGAGGGTTATGAGGATTCGTATTGGGCAGGAAGTGCCATTGATAGGAAGAGGACTTTGAGGTGCTACTTCAGTATGATATCAAATATCACTATATCAGGGATATGGTGCAGAGAGGAGTAGTGAAGCTCCAGTTTGTTGCAATGGACAAACAGATAGATGATGTGTTGACGAAGCCATTGGCTAGAGTGAAGTTTGAATACTTCAGGGAGAAGCTTGGTGTTCTCCAAATTGAGGTTCCCTCCAAAGGGAAATGATGAGACCTAGAGCCATTCTGACATGGTGAGAGGATTAGGTTCCTTCCATGGTCAGATGTAAGGGCTAAGACATTCTGTCATGGTGAGAGGATTTGGTTCCTTCCATGTCAGATGTGAGTGTTGAGCCATTCTGATGTGATTGTAGGATTGGTTCCTACATGGTCAGATATAAGTGCTAAATGCCATTCTTGGAATGGAGGCACCTGGTCAGTTACCAGGAATACTTAGCTTGGTGCTGAGTTACCATTCTCTAGGAGAATAGAGGCACCTGGTTAGTTAACAGGAATAATCAATCTGGGACTGAGGGCCATTCTGATATGACTGTGGGATGTAGTCTTACATGATCAGATATGAGTGCATGGCCATTCTGATGTGATTGAGGGATGTGTTCCCACTTCATCAGATATAAGTGATGAGGCCACATCTATTTTGAAAAAGGACTAGCTATGTGATGCCACATCTAGCATGAAAAAGGACTAGCTCTATGATGACACATCCAGTATGAAAAAGGACTGGCTCTATGTAGATGCCACATCTAGTTTGAAAAAGGTCTAGCTCTGTGATGCCACATCTAGTATGAAAAAGGACTAGCTCTGTGATGACACATCCAGTATGAAAAAGGACTGGCTCTGTGTAGATGCCACATCTACTTTGACAAAGGACTAGCTCTGTGATGCCACATCTAGTATGAAAAAGGAATAGCTCTGTGATGCCACATATAGTATGAAAAAGGACTAGCTCTGTGTAGATGCCACATCTAGTTTGAAAAAGGATTAGCTCTGTGATGCCACATCTAGTATGAAAAAGGAATAGCTCTGTGATGACACTTCTAGTATGAAAAAGGACTAGCTCTGTGTTGGTGCCACATCCAGCATGAAAAAGGGCTGGCTCTGTGATGATACATCCAACATGAAAAAGGGCTGGCTCTGTAGAGGACTACATCCAGTATGAAAAAGGACTGGCTCTGTAGATATGCATCCAGCATGAAAAAGGGATGGCTCTATTGATGAAGACCTACATGGAGGCTAGGCCTACAACCAACATGAAAAAGGGATGGCTCTGTAGAAATTCCTGTGACAAGAAGAATGAAGAGATAGTACCATTTGATTGAGATAGCAGAAGCAGTAATGATGATGATGATTCAGTGATGATCCAACTTTGATGATGATCTAGATCAAGTGATGATCTAGACTTGATGATGATCCAACAGTGATGATCTAGATCAAGTGATGATCCAGAATTGATGATGATCTAGCAGTGATGATCCAGATCAAGTGATGATCCAATAGTGATGATCCAGATCAAGTGATGATCCAGACTTGATGATGATCTAGCAGTGATGATCCAGACTTGATGAAGATGACTTGACAATGAATATGACTTGAAGATGAAGATGACTTGAAGATAAAGATGACTTGATGATGATCGAGATGATATAGAGAAGAAGACTTGTGCTGATAAATTGTGTCGAGAGAATACCTTCCTAGTTAAGAGGGAGTGTTGATGTATTTGTAACTTCGGAATGTATTCACTTGTATATCTTATGTATTTTACCCCGATGTTTATTCTAGGAAGTATCTGTAATGTAATTGAGTCATGTCATGCCCCGATGTTTTGATCGGGAGATTCAATAAAGTAACAAGTCATGTAAAGTCATTGAGGTTAACCCTCCATTGTAAGTCGGGGCAATAGTCCCCACATTTGTGTCAAGGTTAACCCTCCTTGTTGATCAGAGGGAAAAGTCCCCATAGTTGTGGGGCACTAGGGTTATTAGACTCTCCTAGAGATGTTGGCTCTACTAAGTAATTGTTAAGTGGGGCCGACATGTTAAAGTGGACATCAAGTGAATGAAAGAATATAAATAGAGAGTGAGCATCTCTATTTATCACACACACACTCACTCATTGGGGAGCATGAGTGAGAGAGGAGAATCTCTCTCAAGTGTGAGAGAGAGAACAAGCTCTGGAGATCATCTTTTCTGTTTTTGGGTTTTACTGCTGCCATTGGTGCTCATTCTATCTCTAAGGAAGTTGTGGGGTTTTATCCTTTATGGTTTCCTCGAGGAAAATTCTTTGTGTCTCTTGTATCTTGTGTTAATTGTTGTGCATGCTATTCTCTCAGATAAGATCTTAAGATAATGCTAGCTTGAATGATAAAAATCTAACAATTTTGGCCATCATTTCCCTCTGACCTCACACATTAGGGGGCATTTGTTATCAACCCAAATGGCACTTCTATGTATGAGTGCCGATATTCCTTATGTTGGTACACAAAAGGACATCTTAGGATTAAAGTTTGCCAAAACACTATAGATGGGCATGACTTGGGATGCATTTACCCTTGAACCAGCTTGTCATATTATTTTTCTAAGTGTTGAGTTGTGTATGCGACTATCTCCATTGCAACTCACGGATGTACGTGACTATTTCCATTGACAACTTGCACACTATACGCGACTATATACATTTCAACCTGCGTACATCAGCATACGTGGGTTTCCTTTAAACAACTCACGTGTCATACGCGGGTTTCCTATATCAATAGTCGCATACATCTTGATTCAACCTTAAAAATATAAAACACGATTAATGGAGATTAGTTGGGCCCTAATCATTAACTATCCTAACTGTTTCAACCTCCTCAACCTTTGAAACCACTCTATTTCCCAAAGTATAAATAGAGGCCTTGGGGAGGGCATTAATCAATCAAGATTGGAGAGAAAAGTTATGCTGGTGGTATATCTTCAGAAGTCTTGGAGCAAGAGAACTCAGAATCCTTTGGTTGTAGAGGAGTCCTTGTCTTAGAAGCTGGGTTGTACTCTTATCTCATTCACTGATTGTTAATAAAGAGAATTCTTCTTCCAACATTGTGTTGAGTCTCTTTCATGTGTTATGGTTAATGAATATTTTTGATTATGTACTCAATATATTGTTTATCTAAACTCTCATATATACATGTATAAGATTGTACTTGGAGAATTTTCTCTTTACAGGTGAAGGAGGTGCATCCCTAGAAGATTTGGAGAGAAGAGGAATGGAAGAAGATCAATCTTGGATCAACCGTCGATAATCGGGTAAGTCAAGACTTTATTCCTATTTCCTTTCTGTTCTCTATTAAATCTGATTGTATGCAAGGTTAGTAGTAAGTTGGTAACCCCAAACCCTAGGTTACAAGGGTGCTTAATCTTGAACAACAGATGCCCTTTGGTCCATGTTCGTAGAAGAATTTGTTTCAGAATGATATTCAATTGTTTCAGGGTACTCTTATTCCTTCTCATGTGATGTTTCCTCATATTTTTCAAAGTCATTTGGGAGTGAATTTAGATCCTCTTGATGTAATTCTTTTTCTTCTTCACCACCCACATAAATTTGTAGCTCCTTGGTCTCTACCCTACTTGTGCATTGATGTTTATTCCTTAATGAGTTCTTATTTGAATTATTTTTCATAAATTCCTTCAACCAATAATTAAGGTCTTCAAAATAAATGGTCTTATGTGTCTCTTCATGATGGAAACTTGTACTACCCATAAATTGGCTAGCCATCAATTCGAATGCTTGCTTAACCTTCCTGGTCATATCATCACCACATGACTTAATGACTTATTCAATTCTTCTATACCATCCATAACTTCAATAGGTGCCAAGACTATGCTATGATACCATTGTAATGTCCCCTTTTTGGAAATTTTATCAAAATGACCGAAATTTCAATTCTTTCACAATGTACTCAAATTCATCTTCTTACAACTCTAGTTATATGGATTCAATTGATTCCAAAATTCCTCCAATTGCTTTCAAACTTGGTGATGAAGTTCCTTAGCGACGATGGGACATATTATCAAATCTATAAGATATATAATCAACTGATATAACCAACCATGGTCTGCAATTTTCAAGGGAATAATTTTCGGGACAAAACTAGTCAATTTGGGAGGTGGAAATCCCCCCTGGGTCCTCGAACAAATTTCTTCACAACACTGTACAACCTTCAATAATGGTGGGTATGATACTTGGATATGTTATTATAAATTAATTAAATTATATTTGAAGCATCATATGTCATTTTTGGGTCGAATAGGTATCCAATAGAACTCCATGAATTTACTAGTAGTTTTGAGGTTCCAACCCCCAATGGTAGATGACTCCAAATAGATCGAAATGATATCGAATTGTACCAGAAGGTGTATGAGTAATAAAATAAATTAATTATAATTTTTAGGGATGTATTATGGCCTTCCAATTACTTCTGCAAGTCTATATCAAATTTTGAATAAGATAGATGCTTTAACTAGCAACTTTGGGGCTCAAATCCCCCCCGGGGTGAATGATAGAAATGGCTTCCCAAGTGTGCTGAAAACCACTCAAATTATCAAGTTGAAGCAGGGGATATGTATAATAAATTATTAGAGACTCATATACATAACCAATAGACCTCCCATGGATGTTATCACTTCCTTCAATCAGATATAAAAAACTAGTTTTGGACCCTTGGGGAAACGAGATGTAGTTTGCTCCAAATGATATGAAATTCGACCCAATAGCCACAAATTCTTAGTTACTGAAAATTAAACCCATAGTAGACATTAATGATATTCCATTCATTTATAAATCATCAATGATGCACACATATTTTCGATTCCATCAAGATTTCAAGAGTTTACAACAAGGTATTGGGGAAATGGCATTGTTTCTTCAATATTGGACAATAATACAAGAAATATATTGGCCTTTCGACCTGAGAGCTTTCTGAACTTAAATAAAAGAAAATTTAAATCAAAATACAAAATACTAGAGCAGGATAATATCCCTCAAATATATGGATAGCTCACCAAGTGGGCCTCACTCCATAGAGCTGAAATATGGTGAGAAAACTTGATATGAATGGAAGAACAAGCTGATATTGAGATGTCCATGAGATTCCTGTAGCTTGAAAATGTAAATTATCAATGCATTGAATCCCCTTGAAATACCTGAGTGGCATCTCCAAGTCACCAATTAGGATGGGAATCTTTCACCCTCGAAATTGGCTAAGGCAAGGAACTAGTCATCCACTAGCTCTCTCTTCACAAACCCACATTCATCAAATGATGAAAATACATTCTCTTGGATTATTCATATATTTTATAAAAATACTTAGCCTTCTAAGGTTCCCCAAATCATCCATAAACCTAAGCCAAGTCGAATTGGTGTGGTTGCTCATGCTTTGCCATGTGGCCTCTCTCTTCCTCTTCCATCTTCCCCCAAATTCGAGTAGGAGCCTCTTGGCCTTTTCCAGCCCCCATGAGCACCCTCTAAGATGTTCTATTCATGCCTAACATGTCATATATGTTATATTTCAGCCTTCATATCTGACTTGTGTCATAACTATCATAGAATCTCCATCATTGGGAATTTAGTCAAGTGTCCTTGAAACTCCCATTTGGATCTTCCTCTCCCATGTAAGTTACAATTCATCCCAAATTCGATCCATGAAGTATATGGACAAGTATATTAACCTTATAATCCATCCAAAAACATTAGGATTCCCATAGATTCGAGATTGCAAGAGGAGGATGTCATGTGGCACTAATTTTCTAGCTTGTGTGGGCCCCATAGTCTCCATGCTCCATTGCCACTTCAATTTTCTCTTATATTCATTTAATAAGATACATTATTAAATATTTATCCACTTCTAATGTATAAACATCATTTATTATCCCCCTTCTTCCAAATCTCAAAGCTTCCACCCCCAACCTAGGAAACTAGTGATTTTCCTCCTTGGCAATTATTTGACTTTTAGCATCCATTTAACAACTTTCATGAATATGGAAAATGTGATTTGGCCATTGTGACCCAATGCAAAATTTGGGACAATACATTCACTCACACATGGTGCATTCCCAAGCATGTAGTCGAGCTTTCTCACTCTGGTGCAACATGATCCTATGTTGTTCACTATCTGGAGTGGAGAAGTGTGGTTTTGCAGTGTTGTTTGAGTGACATTGTGGTATGAAAGTAAACCCTGTTGTATTTGTGTTACAGAGGGAAGCATGTGTGTTGTGGTTTCCTTGTGGGATGCTATGAAGTGCATCCCTATTTTGGTCTGAAAGGTTTAGGAGCGGAAGAGGCCTAGAATTGGCTGATAAACCTAGTGAACAGAGGAACCTCATAGATAGATCAAGAAGGGTTGGAAAATCCTTTATGCACACCCGGAAGAGCACCAGAAGGGAAGGTATGGCCCGAGGAAACTATGTAGCAGTGAAGGGAATAATTCCTTGTTTTGGGTGGTGTAGGAATTGTGGAGACGAAGCCAGATCTTGTGTAGGTGTCCATAGCTATGTGGTTGGGCTCACTAGCTTAGAAATTCTACCTTTCCATTACCTTAGCAGCCTGATAAACCCAACTGTTGGTTGGTTTGGGTGAGTTGTGGTGAGCAATTGACTAGGTGTGAGTCATTTCCTTAGCAGTATGAGAAATCCAACTAAAGGTTGGTTTGACTGTGTTTTGATGTGTGTGTGTGGTTGTGAATGTTGGATTGACTCTGTGTAGTCTATGAAACCCAACTGTTAGATGGCTTGGTTGTGTATCCCGTGAAACCCATCTATTTGGCTTGTTTTCCTTAGTCTCTTGTGAAAACCAATTGTATATTGGCTTGGATAGAAAGTCTGTGAAATCCACTATGTGTTGGATTGACTGTGTGTGGTATGATCTGGCTGAGTGTTTGTTTTGATGTATGTTGTCTTGGTTGAGTAAGCCCAAGAAACCCATCTATTAGTTGGCTTGGTTGGATCTTAATGCGAGTGTTGGTTTGGCTAAGTAAGTCCTGGTAAACCCAACTGTGTCCTGGTTAGGCTGAGTAAGTCTTGATAAACCCAATAGTATTTGGATTGTATGCCTACAGCCTGATAAACCCAATTATGTATTGGCTTGGATGAACAGTCTGAGAAACCAAACTATAGGTTGGATTGACTGTATTTGATGTGTTTTGGCTATGTGTGAGTCTGGTGTTCCCTAGTTCCTTGTGGAAATCATGCCCAGTTCGGGGATGGTAGTGGTGTTGAGAGATTAATGAACACATTGGCTTATGGTTGGGTGTAATGTTGCAGCGATATAGCAAGTTGCGGGACAACTCCATCATCCAAGATAAGTATTCCTTGTTATTCTTGTTTATACAATGTATTGCTTATGAATGAATATGCTGGTTATGCAGAATGGTTGTGAATATGTTGAATGCTTATTGATGAGTGAAGTAGAGTTTATTATTGTCAAATGTTCTGCAATTGCATCTATATTTTCCTTGTATGTTTCAATGCATTTTTCTTATGACCATGGAGGCTACAAAAGACTGGTTACAGAGTCAGTTTGCAGCTGATTCGAGTGTATCCACACCCTGGGATCTGCCTACATAAGGCGGGAGGCGGAAGAAAGAAGTTAAGCGAAGCAGAATGTGGGTTTTTTGACTTTTGGTATCCGCCTACAGAAGGCGGAAGGAGGAATGTGGAATTCAATGGAAAAGACAAGGAAAAAAGTGTGTTTCCGCACCTTGAGATCCACCTGCGGAAGGTAGAAGTCGGGAGGTGGAAAGCTGGAGAAAGGTTAAGGTAAAGCGTTGTTCTTCTAGTTTTCAAGTTCCGCAGTGGAGGGTTGAATGGCAGAATTTGAAAGGAGGTAAGTCAAAAGGTCAAGATATCATTCCACGATTTTTTTGATTGCCGAGTTCCACAACGTAAGGTGGAAGGCGTAAATACAGATAGAGGATTCCATCATTTGCTAGTCTTCCAATTCCCAAGTTCTGTAGCGGAAGGTGGAAGGGCAGGAGGTGGAAGGTGGAAAGAGGTTTGAAGGACTTCATCACACATCATGTTTTCATTTCCCGGAATCCACAATGGAAGGTAGAAGTGTGGGAAGTGGATTGCGAAAAGGACAAGTTCAGTGTAGAAGAAGGTATCTGTTCACAGAATGGATTTATGAAGGGAGGAACAATTGTTACAATGGTTTATGAGCCTAAGAATGAATGACTAAATTATGATCATGACCCATGACTGTGTTAAGAGAGAGGAATGATAAGTTTGAATTTATTATGCATATCAATCAGGTGTATGGGAACTGGGTTCATGGGAATCAAGGTATAAGAAAGAGTTGAAGAGTGTGTTAACGTCCATGTCCTATGTTTCAAAAGGAGAACAAGGATTCTTGAAACAAATTTTTTAATTATCTACATTTTGGGGTATGGGGACATTACAGATTGGTATCAGAGATGTCGGTTGTAGCGCTAGGCCTAAATGGGCCAAGTTGAGAAGTTAATAGAGTTGTTGGCTACAACATTGGCCCTAAATGGGCCAAGTTAAAAAGCTAGCAGAAAGAAAACTGTAGTAAGAAAGAGTGCTATTTAGTGAAACTGCTAAATCTAGCTAACCAGACAAAAATTTCCCAGGCAGCGCTCGGTAAAGGGTGGACTTCAAATCGATAGTGACCTTGATTTCATAAAGGATTTTGCGCCCAACAACTGCTAATAATGCACTTGCTAGTTAGAAAGCGTAATGAACTATCAACCGTGGGATGGAAATCAACAGTGGAATTCAAATATATTAAGGCATATTTCATAAAGTATTGCACCCGTTAAGGTTTTCTTCATCCACGTTAGTTCACCCAGCGAAATCGCTGTCAGCCATTGATCTACTTGAGGATCAACCTCATCCATTGATCTTAAATCTTCTTCATGGTGATTAGGTTTCGATTTGGTAACTCAGCGCCCTATTTATCCTTCTCGTTCTTTCATTTGTGAATTGAATCTTGATCGTAGATCTGGGTGATACCAATATCTCGACTGTTTATACTTGCTATAAATAGTTGGTAAGTGATTTTTGAATAAATGAGATTATCTAACAATGGTGGAATGTTTACACATTTTGCAGAGTCATAGTGCAGATTAAAAAAGTGGATTTTTGGCTCGGTCAAGAGGACCTACAACATCGATGATGCACAAGATCCCTATGGACATGGGGGAGATACTATGGGGGAAATTTTCAGGTTGAGAATATTGAAACAAAATATGATGGGAAGAGAAAACAAGAGACTTCCCCTGATGTTGCAGCTACCATAATGATCCTGAGGGTGGAGTTGCAGAGTTGTAGAGAGGAAAATAAAAGGATGATCAAGGCTCTGGAAGAGCGAAATCAGTTGACTACAACAATGCTACAGAGTTTGGTAGACCTCCAAAGGAAGATAAACCATGGGAATCAAACAACAAATACAGAAGGGAGTAGGAGAAATTCCTGCAAGAAGAATGTGAAGCTTGACCCAAGGAATAAAGGTTTCAAACCTTCTCACTTCTGAAATCAGCAAAGGCAACCATCACAAGCTGTGATTAAGCTAACTAGAGTGATGGGGGAAAAGCTAAGGAAACCACTCAAATGTTGGGGATGTGGAGGAGACCATCTGATTAAGTACTATCCACATCGGAGTGGGAATAAAGGTCAAATCCACAACACCCAAGGAGTTGAAACTATGGGTTAGGAAGCAAGGACTGTTCCTAGAATTTGTGCAGTGTTAAAGGACCGCTAGGAAGATCATCAATCAACTGTGAAGGAAGTTGAGGGTGATATTGATGAGGAGTATGATTCTGTTTGTTTTACCTAGATCCACTCACAACTATATAACCCCTAAACTTGTTGAGATGTGAAATTTTAAGAAATCAAAACATAGAAAATCATTGTTAGTCCAACTAGCCACTGGATCTAGGAGAAAAGTGAGTGAGGTGGTAGAGAATGTCCATTGGATATGGATGGGATATTCACTCATGCATATCTGAATATTCCGCCACTTGGTTCCAATGATATACTCATTGGAATAGATTAGTTAGAAGCCCACAAAGTAAAGCTTGATATTACAATAAAACTTTTGAATGCATGGATGAAGAAGGAAACCAAAGGGTTGTAATAGGAACTCCAAAGGTGATTTCTGTAGGGCATATTTCAGCCATGCAGCTAAAGAAGTTCTGTAGGAAAGGTTGTCAGTTGTATGCAGATCTTTTTTTGGAGGTAGTAGAGAATGATACTCCTAGATTGGAGGGCTTTCATGTGCTGCAATAATTTAGGGATTCCTTTCCTGATGAAAATACAGGGCTTCCTCCAAACAGGGACATTCATTTCATAATTGAACTTGTGCCATGAGCAGCACCAATGTCCAAGACACCCTACAAGATGAGCACACCAGAATTTCTAGAGCTGAAGATGTAGTTGCAAGAGTTCTTGGAAAAGAAGTATATCAGGCCAAGTGTGTCTCCTTGGGGAGCAACATACTTACTTGTCAAAAAGAAAGATGGCATACTCAGGTTGTGTATTGATTACAGGAAGATGAACAAATCCACTGTGAAGAATAAATACCCTTTTCCTAGAATTGATGACCTCTTTCATCAAATGAGAGGAGCAAAGGTATTTTCCAAGATTGACTTAAGGTTTGGTTACCATCAGGTAAGAATCAAGGATGAATACATTCATAAGACAACCTTCAGTACAAGGTATGGACCTTATGAGTTTGTAGTGGTACCATTTGGTTTCACAAATGCACCAACTACATTTACGTGCCTCATGAATGGTGTTTTCAGTAAGTATTTGGACAAGTTTATTCTTATTCTCCTTGATGGCATTCTTAGATATTCTAAAAATGAGGAATAACATGTTGAACAGTTGAGGCTGACTTTGGAATTGTGGAGGAGGCATCAACTACATTCAAAGTTAAGCAAATGCGACTTCTATAAAGATAGGATTCATTATTTGGGACACATGATCTTAGATGAGGGTATATTTGTAGACCCTGAGAAGATTGAGGCCATTATGAATTGGCCTACTCCAAGAAAGATGACAGATGTAGGATATTTTATGGGACTTGCAGGACATTACAGGAGGTACATTGAAGGATACCTTGCATGCAAAGTTGAGTACATGTATAGGTTGAGGAGGCTTGCATGCGAACTTGTACTTCCATGGGGAAATGACCCTCGTGTGTATATACATACATATCAGAACTGCCTAAAGAATGTAGGTAGGATGACTTGAACATATCAGTATGGTTGTACCCAATGAAACCAAGGCAGGAATCTACCATATGCAAAGGAAAAACGCTATGAGAAGGATCTCATGATTGAAATCTAACCTTTGAACAGAATAGATTTTAAATTTTAGTTTTTAAATTTTCCTATTGAATGCTATTAACGGTTTGGGTGATCTAAAATGGTGTCAAGATAACATGTTGTATGTGGATGTATAGGTTTTGGGAAGAATGTGTAAGTAGGGGATAAGTGCTCCCACTTGCAAAAGCCAAACAATATGAAGATGGCCTCATGGTTGCAAAAATCTAATTTTATATAGGTAGCAGAATTGTGAATTCAGATTTTGATTTGGCTATCAATATTATTGATCATTTGATAATTGGAAATTTATTTATACATGAAATAGATTGGAAAATATGTGATTGAAATAATGAAATCTCATGTGAATTGCATGCTTGTATGTAATGCAGGTGAGATGATGGAAGTATGCCCTTAGGGTACCTAGCTTCTCGGAAGGATGTGTTTGGGATACATAGCTTCTCAGAAGGATATACTTGGGGTACATAGTTATCAGAAGGATGTACTTGGGGTACATAGATTCTCGGGAGGATGTGTTTGGGATAGATGGCTCCTCTGGAATGATGTACTCAGTTACATAGCTTCTCCCCCCGGCTAGCTAGGCACTGGTATGCATCACTAGGGACGCCCAAGGTGTAATACATATGGGTAGACTTATTTTTGCACCCATTAACACTACATAAGGGGACTGTCACAAGAGTTGGGGCTCCTTGAAGATAATAACCCCTAGGTATTATGGTGTCCAGAAAGGAAGCTCCTGAGTCGGGTGAGCACTTGGAGGAGGTGCTAGGCCCTAAAGATAAGGATGCCATTGAGCACCCAAGGACGTGTTAGGCTCTGAAGCAAGGATTCCAGATCTCGGTTGAGAGATTCTATAGAGATAAGTATTCGATTTACTTAGCAAATTTTTGTTGAGTTTCTTTAAATACACATGTGCATATGATTTAGTTATGATTTTGAAAATCTTGTAAAGGAATTAACCCTATAGGAATGAATCTGACATGTCAATTAATTCATTGTGTTGTACAGAAAGGAAGCACCCGCACTTGGTGAGCAGCTAGAGGAGATGCTAGGCTCTTAAGCCGGAGCTACCATTGAGCACCCAGAGAGGTGTTAGGATTTGGAACAGAGCTTCTAGATCTCGGTTGAGAGATATTTTCAGAGGTGATCCGAGGCTTGCAAAAACTTGGCTACCTTTCAGTGCACACCTTAGAGAGCACATGAAGGGTGGGTATGCTCAAAGGACTATATAGAAGAGAGGAGGTACCATCCTTTTGTGGGGTGGGGTAGGTCTTGTGGGTGCCATGGATGTATAAAGACAAAGTCGGATACCCATGGATCCAAAAGAATATACTTATGCAGATAAGTATTTGGTTTACTTGGAAGCTACTTGTTGATTTTATGTCAATATACATGTGCACGTGATTCATCTATGATTTTGAAATTTTTTGTGAATCTGACATGAGAATTGACTCATTGCTTGGGGCTTGCGCATAGGTATTGCTAGTTTCTAGAGACATTGGAGATGTTACAAGTTGTGGAGAAGGATTCTCGAAGACCATAAAGATACTAGTGGTATGAACTGGTGCATGCAATCAAGGACTTGGAAGAGTTCCAGATCTTGCCATTGGACAAGTGAAGGTGTAGTGGAAGCACCACAGTCCTAATGGGGTTACATGGGAGCTGGGGGATGCCATGCAATTGGAACCTCCAATTTGGTTCAATTTTGCAGAGCACTGAGGGCGGTGCCATTGTAGCATTTTTGTTCAATTGTTGTAAAGCACTGAGGACAATGTTGTTGAAGGAGGAGGGGAATGTACCACCCCGGTTTCGACACCAAGGTGGAGGGGAATGTTGCCCTGGTTTCGACCCCATGGTATTGAAATTGCACATGATGTATACATTGTATTTAAATCATGGTAAAGAGCTCAAAGCCAAGGCCCTACCATTTATTTGGTGTTTGTATATAGGTGATCAAGGTTGACACCTATGGTGATAGTGCTAAATCAAGCACATTATATATTTTGATATATCATGTAAGTATGCAATTAATAAAATACCACAACTAGAAATGGGACTACAATGTGAAAGAGATGGGGGCATGATTCCACAAGGGATAAGGAGGGGAGTTAGTCAAAATCCCTTTGTCCTCTGTCCTCAATCATTCATTTCTTCCAGAAGTTGGTTGAGGTAGTTAATGCTTTGGGGAGAGCAAGGCATGGTAGTCTGTTTGTATGTATAAGCAAGTCTACAGAACCCATATTCTTGCTTCTGCAGTATGTAAAACAACGTGAATGCATTCTCAGTCCATCATCTGACGTTTAACTAAATGTTGTTGATCATTCTAATCATTCACGATTCATTCAAGAGTCATTCACTCACACGTGGTGCATTCATGATCCCTCAGTCGAGCTTGCTCAATGTGGTGCAGCGTGATCCTATGTTGTTCACTATATGGAGTGGCGAAAATGTGGTTCTGTAGTGTTTTCTAAGTGACATTATGGTATGCAAGTAAACCATGTTGTCTCTATGTTACAGAGGGAATCCTGTGTTTTGTGTTTTCCTTGTGGGATGCTGTGATGTGCATCCCTGTTTTGGTCTGAAAGACTTAGGAGTGGAAGAGGCCTAGAATTGGTTGATAAACCTAGTGAAGAGAGGAACCTCACAAAGAGATTAAGAGGGGATGGAAAATACACTATGCACACGTGGAAGAGCACTAAAAGGGAAGGTAGAGGGAACTGTGTAGTAGTGAAGGAAATAATTCCTTGTGTTGGGTGGTGTAGGTATTGTGGAGGCCAATCTAGATCTCGTGTAGGTGTCCAAATATCTGTGGTTGAGCTCACTAGCTTAGCAATTATACCTTTCCATTGCCTTATCATCCTGATAAAATCAACTGTTGGTTAGTTTGGCTGAGTTATGGTGAGCAATTGACCAGGTGTGAGTCATTTCCTTAGCAGTCTGAGAAACCCAACTAATTGTGTTTTGATGTGTGTATGTGGTTGTGAATATTGGATTGACTGTGTGTAGTATGTGAAACCCAACTGTGAGATGGATTGGCTGTGTATCCTGTGAAACCCATATGTTTGGCTTGTTTGCCTTAGTAGACTATGAAATCCAATTGTATATTGGCTTGGCTAGATAGTATGTGAAACCCAACTGTGTGTGGTATGATCTCGCTGAGTGTGTGTTTTGATGTATGCTGGCTTGGTTGAGTAAGCCCAAGAAACCCATCTATTAGTTGGCTTGGTTGGATCTTAATGTGAGTGTTGGTTTGGCTGAGCAAGTCCTGGTAAACCCAATGGTGTGCTGGTTCGGCTGAGTAAGTCTTGATAAACCTAGTAGTATTTGGATTGTATGTCTGCAGCCTGATAAGCCCAATTGTGTATTGGATTGGCTGAACAGTCTGAGAAACCCAACTGTAGGTTGGAATGACTATGTTTGATGTGTTCTAGCTGTGTGTGAGTCTGTTGCTCCCTAGTTCCTTGTGGAAATCATGCCCAACTCAGTGGGTGGAACATTGCAGTGACATAGCTAGTTGTGGGACAACTCCATCATCCAAGATAAGTATTCTCTATTATTCTTGTTTATGCAATGTATTGCTTATCAATGAATATGTTGGTTATGTAGAATGCTTGTGAATATGTTGAATGCTTATTGATGAATGAAGTAGAGTTTATTATTGTCAAATGTTATGCAATTGCATCTATATTTTCCTTGTATGTTTCAATGCATTTTTCTTATGATCATGGAGGTTAGAAAATCCTAGTTACAGAGTCAGTTTGCAGCAGATTCGAGTGTTTTCGCACCCTGGGATCCTCCTATGGAAGGCGGGAGGTGGAAGAAATAAGTTAAGCGAAGCAGAATTTGGGTTTTTTGACTTCCAGTATCTGCATGCGGAAGGTAGAATCATGGAAATAAGGGGAAAATACAAGGAAGAAAGTGTGTTTTTGCACCCCGGGATCCACCTGCGGAAGGCGGGAGGTGGAAAGTCGAAGAAAGGTTAAGGTAAAGTGTTGTTCTTCAAATTTTTGAGTTATGAATCGTAGGGTAGAAGTCAGAAGGCGGTAAGTCAAAAGGTCAAGAGATCATTTCATGAGTTTTTTGATTCCTGATTTTAGCAGCGGAAGACCGAAAGGAGGAATATAGAAGGTGGAAATATAGATAGAGGATTCCGTCGTTTGCTAGTCTTCCGTATCCCGAGTTTTGCAGTGAAGGGTGGAAGGGTGGGAGGCAGAAGGCAGAAAGAGGTCTAAAGGAATTCATCGCACATCGTGTTTTCGGTTCCCAGATTCCGCAATAGAAGGAAGAAGGCGGAAGTGCGGGAAGTAGAGTGTAGAAAGGACATGTTCAGTGCGGTGCTGGCAAGCGGTTGGAGATAAGTGAGTTGCGCAGCATCTAGGATGCTGCACATACTCACGTGGAACCGTGCAAGGAAAAGATAGCATGATAGGCAGAAAATAGTCCACTTTTTGATATTTTCATGTCACTTTTTGTACTTATTGACCATTTCTTTGGAATATTGGTCCTTAGTGGTTAAGTTTGTTAGAAGTTAGTTAGAAGTGGAATTTGAATGTAAAGGCGCAAGCCTATAAATATAATAATTAGGCATGCAAGAGATACACTTTTTGAACAATTATGGAGAAGAGATACAAGGGGAATGAATTCTGGATGTAATTGATGTTTGTTTCATTTGTGAGTTGTTCTGTGGGTTTAATATGATGTGATGTGGGTTGATCTAAGTTCTATTGCCTCCTTTCTTTCCCTGTTTTACTTGCTACAATTCTGATGTTGAATGATGAATATATATACATATGAATGGATAATGGGATGCTTTCTACTTATGGATGCTGTCATCTTTTAAAACTGTTTTTCCCACTGGTAGATCTACTGTAATGATGAATGACTAAATGCAACGTGGTGAATGATTCAGTAAGTAAAGTAGATATGGAAATTAAGCTGATGAATAGTCGATTCCCCAACCCTCCTGTATACTACAGAAACTTGGTTTCGACATCTCTCCCTTGAGCATCTCGTGTGAGACCTCATCCACTCTACGGGTGTTGCTGGACAGGGTAAAACCTATCTGGGCCGATGCTCAGGGAGATCGCAGCTTGTTGAGCATTGACAGAGTGGAACCCCTATTGAAAGCGTTTTGTTGGTCCATATTGCACCAACAAATGGTTCCGTTTCCTAGACCTCATTGTGTCTGAGAGGAGGGCATGTGGCACTCGAAAAATGGTTACCCAACAATGGATGTGGCATCCAACACGACCGAAACTCCAAGATTGGTTTGATCAAAATCTCTAAAAATTAACCGAGGCAGAAAATTAGAACTTTGGGCTGACAACAAACAAATGGTTAGAAAGATACATCCACGACGGTCTGCACAGATACTTCTTCGACGAGTTTCCTATCATATTGTATGAGTGGTTGGCGTAATTCACATACAAGAAGACAAAATTTCAAGGAGGAGAACAGACAATCTAGGCCCATGAAATAATCCAGGAGCTACAGGAAATTGATAATAGAGTGTCGCACGCCGCCAAGGTCTGGTTGGATAGTATCCTAGAGGGATATATCACCAAGTTTGCTGTCAACACCAATAAATATTATAGTGAAACAGAGAGGGAATTCTTCAATGGACCCCGAGGTAGGTTCTTATTGTTGCTTAAATTGTCGATTAAAATGCTAGTATGTGAAAAGGGTATACTCAAGATGCACCTAGAGTAGTAGCAACCCGGTCTGCGGAGGCTGTGGATACCGCAACCAAGGGGGGAGACAGCTGAGGAGGTAAGGGGTAGATGGGTGCAAGTTTCAATGAGATTGTGAGGAAATCCGAGGAAGGAAGTGGTTGTACAAAGGGAGGAGAAAGGTTCTGACTAGAGAAGAGACAGAGGACAGGGGAAGGTCCTGCTGTGAACGGGATGCAAGACTGCGAAGGACAACCACATGGGACAAAGAGACCCTACAGTGATGAAGAGGACGACGAGGCCTAGGCTACACCCAGAATGACAATAAGATCAAACCCCAACAACAACGTACCCACGCCTCTGTGCACTACTCCAAACTCAAAAAAAACTCCAAGTCCCACGTCGACTTGTTTGATGTGCTAGAAACAATCTAGTAATAGATCAACATCTTTAGAAAGGTGGCCTAGGACGGTGGGTGATGACATAAAACTACCCTTATTCCATGGAAACGAGACTGGGGATTCTGAGTAGTACTAGTTTTTATGTGAAGCAGTATGGACTGTTAGACATGCCACTGACGATGATGTAAAGAAAGGGCAGTTAGAAAATACTTTAAGGGGTCGTGCACTCGATTGGTTTATGAAGTTTATCCAAGTTCCTCAAGGGACTCTGATGAAGACATTGGATGAGATCCAGATGGGACTAATAGAGGAATTCAGAAAACTGAAGTTGGAAGCACAATACATTACATAGCTGAAGGAAATTAAGCAATTCTCTAATGAGATCGTATGATACTTCGATCAGAGGTTCAAAACACTGATGGCCAGAGTCAGTTTTTCTATGAGTGATATCCAACATAAAGAATGGTTTATTGCAGCATTGGTTTCTCATATATGACAACCATTGATGCAGCAAAAGATAGCGACACAGAGCGAAGACCTGGAGATTGCGATGAAGCTCAAATATTCACCTATCGGAGAGAGTGCAGTTAGGATGAATCAAATTCAAGCACAGCTAGCGAACGTCACACTCCACCTGCAAGATATCAAGAAAGGTAAGGAGGAACATGCAAATCCTTGGTGTACTCGGTGTCACACAGATTACCACACCAAATATACTTGCCCCGACTTTAGAAACTACATGTTATCTAGAGCTCCGAACCCGTTGAGTAGTGGTGGTATACCTTGGTGCCGCATCTACCAAGCCTATGGCCATCGACATGAGGAATGTAGCTATATGCAAAAGATGGTGTCAAAGCCTGCTAATTTATGATCTACTTTAGGACATAACTTACGATTCATATTTCGTGAAGGGCGAAGGCCACAGCGTAGTGCAGCAACTGCATCTGCAGCCTTAGATGGTCAGTTCTCAACCACAACCACAATACACACCATCACCTCTGATGCAGTTTTTTTCCACTGCAGCCATAGTTCACGCCACAAACACAGTTTGCACCACAGCAGCCATACAATCAAATGCTAATGGCCAAGGCACAACCACAATATGTTCAAGTGGCACACTTTGTTCAACAACAACCAAATTCCCCACCATAACATGTAGTTCAGCTGCAGTACCCACAGCAAGGGGGATTCTGCGAAGGATTCTGAGACAAAGGAGGAGGTTTTGGATAAGGAGGGGGATGAGGTCACATATCTGTCTAATGCTATAATTGTGGAGTATTCAAGTATTATCAGAGAGACTGCCCACACTTGCAGTGCTCATGCACGTATTATGCAGCAATTGATCATACCGCGGAGAACTGCCCGTAGTTAATCACAAGATGGTGAACCAGAAACATTCTGCAGTTACAAAATCAAGCCCAGTTGTAGACTTAGAATCAACTACCATCCTAGAACCAGTTATAGAGCCAGGCCTAGAATCAAGTTCCACTCTAGAACCAGACTGTGAATCAGCCGATGAACCCACCAGTGAACTAGAATCCATCAGTGGCTTAGACTTCGCCGATGAACCAGACTCAAGGTCCAATAGTTACGATGATTTCAGCAGAACCAAGAATGCAGGATGTCAAAATTGCCATTGTCACTCACAGAGGTGCGATGACAGGAGATGATGGACCCTGGCCGCAAGTTTGATTAGTTGGGAAGATGAAAGTGGCATTTGATATTGCGACTAAAAAAGAGACATTTTTTGAAACTCAGGATGTGATCAGATGAAATTTTGGTAAGTTTCCTATCTATGAAATGCCAGCCACTTTTGATTTATCTTTAGAAGTAGGACTATTGTGGTAGCATGGTACCTTGTAGTAGTTCTTTGAGAAATGCTTAGCACTCGCACGAGATCCCAAGGCTCTTGTTGAGCTTGAGAGGTTGTTGTACCATTCAGGCAAGGAGCTGAAAGACTTCACAGTGAACTCCTTGCAGAAGAAAAAGATAGGTAACGAGGTGCGTATGAATATCCATATTGGTGACTATGAGGTGGAATCAGTCATCATGGACCTGGGATCAGATGTGAACATCCTGACTATGTAGACCTGGTAGAAAATGGGGAGCCCAATGTTGGTTTGGTCTTGTGTGTAGCTGTGATTGGTGAACCAAGCTAAGCTGCAACCCATTGGACGGGTAACGAACTTGGTCCTTGATGTTGAAGGTATGAGAACACATGCTGACTTTGATGTGATTGAAGTCATTAATGGGGAAGTCTCCTATCCCGCATTGTTGGGGACTGGATCGGCTAATGACAGTATGGCCGTGATTAATTTTAAGAAGCGCATGATGACATTCGACAACCAGGACATTCAAGTCATGGCACCCATGGATCCAAGCGAGGGCCGAAGATACATTGAACCTGTGAAGGATGAAGTTGTCAAGGAGTGGGATCATGCATGCAACATCTTTGAAGACTATATCCACCCAACTTCCGAGGGGGAACTTGGTTGGCGCAGTGCTAGCTCTGCGTCCTATGATTTTGATGATGGGCTCGAAAATTGTCAAAACCGCATGCATGAGGTATCCTTTAGAAAGTGTGGTCTGATTATGCATTCTTTGCACCATGTTATAACTGAAATGATTGAATTTCCAGTATATGAAGGGTTACTTGAGCTGTATGCATTTTTGGAAATATTTGAGGAAAGAGTCTCAGAGCCACAATGACTATTAGCACTGGAGGAATCACTGAAGGATGCTCTTGCCTACTGGTGGGCAGCTCATAAGAAAACTATTGCCGGATGGATGTAGTGTCCCAGGGTGATGACATTCCATTTTGGTACCACAAAGGTGTACCACACTGGGTGGTATGATGGGAAGAATAACCCTAACAACCATTTTCCAGAGTGTCAAACACTATGGGCAGCGCAACCGAAGGATGAATTGTCCATGCCTTTATTCATACCCTAGATGAAATGCTGAGGTCTTGATATGTATCCACCGAGCTGCACATAGAAATAACTACCTGGGAGGAGTTGCCGGTTTGTTTTTCCCACACTTTTAGTTTTGCAGACACCAATCTGGATGCTCACAACGCACTTCATATCCTTCGGTATGTAGTCTTGAAAGTTGTGCCAGTGACATATCTTGTGGATCCACATGCGCATTGCAACATGCAATCGATGATGGAATGCTATAACTTGTCTGGAGAGCCAGAGGATGATGATGAGTTTTGGAATATTAATATTCTGGAGACTGAAGGGAGTCGCGATGTCGCAGCACCGGACGTGCTGACCGATCCCATGACTCAGTCGATGAAGATTAAGAAAATTAACATTGGGACGGATGAGAATCCGAAGTTCATAAATGTTGGGGACTACTGGGATGAGGAGACCATGGCCAAGATCACGAATCTCCTGCATGAGTTTCAAGATCTGTTTTGAGCAAAATTGTCTAAAATGAAGGGGATATTGGGTGACCTAAGGGAAATGAAAATCCTGCTGAAGCTAGATTCCAAACCTGTGAGACAGAGACCATATCATCTGAACCCGCAATACAAAGAAAGAGTCAAAGCTGAGCTTGATCGTATGTTGGACGCTGGAATCATTGAACCTATCAAAGATTTAGAATGGATATGTCCTATGGTGGTCCAAGACAAGAAAAATGTTGAAGTTTGGATCTACGTCGATCTCAGGAAACTAAATGATGCCTGCATGCATGACCCGTTTCCAACACTGTTCACTGATGAGGTACTTGAAGGAGTAGGAGGTCAAGAAATGTACTCCTTTACAGATGGGTTTTCGGGTTATCAGCAGATCAGAATCGCTAAGGAGGACCGACATAAAACAACATTCGTCACTTAATGGGGATGCTTTCAATATACAGTGATACCTTTTGGGTTGAAGAATGCCCCTGTGGTATTTTCTCGGGTCATCGTTGCTGCTTTTAAGGATTTCATTCAAAATTTATTACAGGTGTACATGGATGATTGGAAAGTGTACGGTCTAATCAAGAATCATTTGGCCAACCTTCGACTGATGTTGGAAAAGTGTCGCCAACACCAGATTGCACTGAACTCCAAAAAGTGCATTTTTTGCGCCCCATTCAACATCTTGTTAGGTCATATTGTGAGCAAGAAAGGGTTACTGGTCGACCCTACAAAGATAGCTCTTATCTTGAGTTTTCCCCCACTGACCAATGTAAATATGCTTCGGGCAACCTTGGGTTACATTGGATATTATCACAAATTTATCAGAGGCTACGCTGTGATCACTGCCCCTATCGAGAAATTATTGAAGAAAGATGCAGTATTTGAGTGGAGTCTAGAGTTTCAGAGTAGCTTCAACAGGCTGAAGGCCAAGATGGCTTCGACACCAATACTTGTATTCCTAGATTGGAACAAGGAGTTCCACGTTCATGTTCATCAAGCTTCTGTTGCGCTAGGAGTAGTGCTCGCGCAACCAGGAGAAGTAGACTTGGATAACCCTATTTATTTTGTGAGTCAGAAGCTATATTTCATGGAGAAGAATTATACAACCACGGAATGCGAAGGGCTAGGATGCTTTATGCACTGTAGAAATTCAAGCATTATCTTCTAGGAGGTCACTTCAAGATGTTTACTGACCATTCAGCTTTGAAGTATGTGGTCAATAAGATTGTGTTGGGGGGGAAGATATGCAGATGGCTACTCCTCTTTCGGGAATTTTATTTTGATATCATCATGAAGCCGGGTCGCTTGAATGCTGGTCCTGATCATTTGTCCAGAATTGAGACAGGTGAGGAACCTACTAACATTGAATATGGACTGCCGGATGCGTAGTTGTTCTGAGTCGACATGGAAGATGAACATTATGCACCAATCATCTAGTTCTTAGCAATGAGAGTTGCACCAAAAGAAATTTCCATGAATCAAAAGAAGCAGTTAGTGGTTAAAGCTTCTAATTTTTAGTTGATTGCTGGACACTTGTATAATATGGGACCTGATGAAATTTTGTAGCGATGTGCCCTCCCGCATGAACAAGAGCAGATTTTGGAAGAAGCGCATGCTGGCTTCGCTGGGGGACACTATGGAGGATGGGCTACTACGCAAAAGGTGCTTTGCGTAGGGATTTTGTGGCCCACTCTTCATAACGATGCGACAAGTTATGTGCAGAGCTGCGATTTCTGTCAACGCATTGGAAAACCATCGCAATGGGATGAGATGCCATTCATACCTCAGGTAACTCTGCAAATTTTTGATAAATGACCGATAGAATTTGTGGGTCTGGTCAATCCATCCAAGAAAATAATTGGTGCACGCTACATAATCACTGCGACAGACTATCTGACGAGATGGGCAGAGGGTGCACCAGTTGTGGACTGGACTACTGTGACAAAAGCGAGATTTCTATTCGAGAATATTGTTATGCGGTTTGGGTGCCCAAGAATATTGATGAGTGATCAGATTAGTCATTTTATCAACCGCACAGTACGAGCACTGATAGAAGAATTGGAGGTTCAGCACAAGAAAAGTACACCATACCATCCACAGGAAAATGGAATGGTGGAGGCATTCAACAAAATATTAGAGCATGCACTTACCAAGGTATGTAACACTAACCGAGATGACTGGGATTTGAAAATTCCTGTAGTACTGTGGGTCTATCGCACCACATGAAAAATATTGACAGGGCAAAGACTGTTCAAATTGGTATATGGGCAAGAGGTAGTTATGCCTATGGAATACGTTGTTCCCAGTCTGTGCATTGCTGCTGCGACTGGAATGAATGATGATGCTACACTAGAGGAGTGTGCAACACAATTGATACAACTTGACGAAGAACGTTTCATTGTGGGTTTCCACCAGCGCATTGATAAATCCTGACAGAAGGCATGGCATGATCACCACATAAAGAGCAAACAATTTTGGCAAGTGGATTTGGTGTTGCTATACGACAACAAGTTCCTGAAGCATCCAGGTAAGCTACAAATGCACTAGCTTGGTCCATATATTTTCAATTCTATTATCTCTGCAGGTGTAGTTCAATTACAACAGTTAGATGGTGTGGTATTGCCAAAGCTTGTGAATGGAAGCCTCCTGAAGCCCTATCGGTCCGGGGAAGGAATGCGCACTACTTGAAGCACTGTGATTTACAAAAAAAACAGTAGATAGAGGAGAGAAGGGCACACCAAGAGGGAGCGGCTATGCAAACATAAGAGTTAGTTGCATAGATTTGTTGGACCAGCTACGGTAGCCGAAGGGATGTGATATAGTCAAATCAGCAATAAATGAAAATAGTTAGCGGGAATCACTTGTTGAAATGATGTGCATTTATGGATGACCCGACCATTGGATGGACCAAATCGATGATGGATCTAGGTGATTAATGAAGGATTCAGTCATGATGGAGGCATATGATTTAGTAATGAGTGGCCATGTGCTATAAGAAGGTCCTTAATACAAGTCGAAAGCACCAAGTGAGTTGTGTTGAGTCGAATTACAGAGAGCAGTTGAAGCTAAGTTTTGTTGAGATCAATGTGTGAGTTGCAGAGTGAAATAGAGGGTGTGAGCTAGGGCAGTATATTGGTCCGACATGCTGAGCAACCCTTAAATAGTAGAAGTATCGAGTGATCATGAGTCCCTTACTCAACCAACTGCCATCGTAGAAGAAATAATGAGCATGTCAGTTGGATCATCAATGATTCTGTGGGGGAAGCGGAAGGCCCATAAGCCAAGCTCAACACTAGCACAAAAGCGGCAGATGAGAACTTCCATCAGAGCGCAAGGGGAAGGAACTGCCTCGACGAGGCCCTCTAGCTCGAGAGTGGTTGAGTTGACAGTTCACACATGGTTCTCTATGAAGGATATTGTAGGGTACATTGCTCCTATCCACCCAGGTGCGAAACCTTGGCATTTGACAAAAATCAGAAGTATCAACCCAAACTACCACTGCTGCCAGAAGGGATGACCTACACTATTGACAATACTTGCATTGGTCAAGATGAAGTATGAGGACCATGACTTATTGCTGTGGAAGGACGTAGTGGATGAGCCCTATGAGTCATTTTCTGTGCTCATAGGAGCACCCATCCTATGTATTCCGCAGCCATGGGAGGAAGGACTGAACAACTCTGGATTATTGGGGCTTATCAACATGCCACATTTTGGGCTGTTGAACGAAGAAAAAAATTGCGTCAAACAACTTTTGGCATGTTTTCATGGAGGAACATTGTGGTTGGACAAGCCAATCACGCTCATGGTGTATTTGATTTCTGAGATTATGGGATTGCCAAAGGATGGGGAATACCCATCGCAATATTTCAAAGGAAGAGATAATGATAAGCATCTGGCAGCTTGATTGAAGGAGCGGTATGATTTGCAACGCGATGGGAGAGCCTATCGCACCGATAGAATCAATGACAAAATGATGCGTATTGGTGCGCGAATACTAGCAAGTAATATTGTTTGAAAGAATCGTCCTATTCAGTGCACTTCAGAAGTTATTGCATGTGCTTAGAAATGCAGCGAGGGAGTCCAAATGAATTGGTCCCTCTTTTCGTTGAATCAACTGATGGAGGACACGGTCACAGTTCAGGCTGAAGAGCAGTTTTTTTCTTATAGTTGGCTACTAATATTGGTCGTGCTAGTGGCTTGGATGGAGCCAGAGGATTACCAAGGAATGGCGGTTGAAGCTGCCAAGGTGTGCAAGGGCGCACGGTATCAAAACTTGTGGTGGGTTATTGTAATCTCACTGATCACATAAGGTTTCCAATAATACAAACTAAAACATATATATATATATAACAGATATAAGAGGTAGAACAAGTATGTGAATTAACAAATTATATTACATGAATGGGTCTATACAACATAGAGAACTGAACCAAGTTCTCATCTGGCTCAACAACCTAATATATAAGATTACAAAATAGTTACAAAATAACTACCTGTCGGTTTGGTGAACCGACACGACCTTAGGTGGCTGACCTAATCTCTAGTTTAGTCGGCCGACCAACTTAGTCGGCTGATCGACTAAGTCGGCTGATTGAATTAGTCAACTATCGTTCAAGTCGACTTATTGACTTGCTCCTCCAACTTCTCCCCCATGAACAAAACGGTTCTTCTTTCCGAAGAAACAGGGAGGTACAAAATTCTTCTTGTCTGGTCTCAATAGTTATTGTGATGTGCCTGGTCTTCATGGGATGTGAAGTATGATGGTCGGTCTTTTCTGTACACAGAATTCGACAATGGCTAGGGTTGTCACTGCTAGGTGATGTTGAAAATCTGTCCAAATTTGCAAAATCTTCTGGATGTCGATGGTGAGTGTGGTCAGGCTTGATAGGATCGACATCTTTTCTAAAATGGAGACTTCAACTATTCTCTCCATGTCGGGACCCATAAACTAGTCCCTCTCCTCTGCAGTCTCGATAAGTCGTTTCATCTGCGGGTAGATGATGTCGACTTTTTCCAAGTTGGGGATAGCTTGTTGCACCCACTGATGTGCTTTCCTCTCAAGTTTTTGTAGCTTGGCTATTTCAAGCACTATTTGTTCTTCTATTGTGGTTCTGAGTGCTTCATCAGTGGTTTTCCTATTTTCCAGTGCCTGGATCCCTTGTCGGGTCTGCTGAGTTTGCTGATAGACTTGCTCGTAGTAAGCAGGCCAGTCTCTTAGTATTTCTTCAGTGATGATAGAATCCTCCATGTGATCTTGCAACACTTTATAAGCTTCAGAAAAGGTGGTGTGTTGTGCCATTAGGAGTCGGGCAGTTTCTTCTTTTTGTTCCTCCTTTGTTTCCTGAATCTGTGCTTTGAGTGCCAACACCATGCTTTCAAATAGATGATATGCCCTTTCGAGCGGTTTGTCAGTGTCAACCTCTACAGGGCCCGACATTACTGAATGGGCCAGGTTTCTACATTTTTTGAGGAACTCGACTTGTTCTGTGACCTTGTCTTCGAGTTCCTTATGTTTCTGCTTGCTCCTCATCTTTGCTTCGACTGCTAGGGTATTCAGAAGTTATCCTAACTCTGGGTTGGTCAGTGAGGTTGCATCTTTCAATTTGATATGGACCTTTGATGGTTGTCCATGATTCTCCTTCTTCTATTTCTCCTTCCTCTTCTTATGCTTTTCCTTCTCTGTTTGTGTCGGCACTTGTGTACCTGCAAAATTCGAGTTGGGATCTTTGGTTTTTGGGACAGTGGTTGATGGTTTCTCTGGTTGGGGAGGTGGGATGACTTCTGCCTCTGGTTGGTTAGATGCAAAGGGTGTAGAAGTGGACGCAGTTGGTGCTGATGGTTATGCTGGGGCTTGCTTTGAGTTGGGAGGTAGTGGTGGTGGTGGTGAGGGAGTTGGTGAATGGTCGGGGGTGATTGGGTTGGGATAAGTGTGGGTGAGTGGTGGGTTGTCAGGCTGGGGAGGTGAGTCTAAGTTAGAGAACATTTGGTTAATTTGGTGATTTATGTCCTCCTCATTTTCTTCTCCTCCAGTCGGTGCAACGACTGGTAGGTTGGTTTGGGGTGCAGTCGGAGTGATAGTCGCAGTCTGACGTGCGGTCACTTCAACTTTCTTGTCGGGATTTCTCTCGAAAGTCGAAGTAATAGTTGTAAAGGTTCGAGACTGGAATTCATGTCATGGTTGGTATCCACCGACCTCGAAGAGAGGTGATTTTGTGGATATCTTCTGTGCCGACGTAAATATCTCAGGTAGTTTCTCAATGAATGCCTACAAATCTCTATCTTTATCAAACTTTGCCTTCACAGCTTTCAACATTGCACCTTTGCACAAGTCGAGTGGGATTACTGAATGCTGTTTGGGTACTTGCTTCTCTGTTACTTTTGTCGGGGATGGAGGTGGAGGCATAGACACAAGATCGACAATGTTTTTAGGTGTCGTCGTGTGGGTGTTCTTGGCTTTCTTTGGTTGACTCGGTAGTGCTCCTGCCTCGACAAATCTTTGAAATTGGGTTTCTACCAGCATCTTATTTGTTGCGACATCTTCTATTATGTCGAGGATAGTAGCTGCCAGTTCCTCCTCGTCATCTGATGATTTGAAAATGATAAGCTTGCACTTACCTTTTCCTTGTTGTTGTTGTTGTTGTGTCTTTAACTTCTTCCTTTCAGTTGCTATCTCTTTCGACAATTTTTTAATAATGCCTTTTATGATAGCATACTCTGGGTTTTCTGGTTCTGTCTCTCCCCTTGGTTCCTGGGTCAGGATGAGACTTTCTGCAGTCGGAGTGATGACCTGCTGCTTTGGCTGTGGTTCTGCCCTTTGTGCTATCAGAGGTTTGATGATGATTTGAATTTTTCCAGTGTGTTCGACTGATGTCTCCTTCGACACAAAGGTGCTGATGTAGAGGTTCAGCTCATAGTATTCCTCTTTCTCTTGGTTAGTTAGCGGCTCCTCGATTGAGAAGCTGCTCTTCTTTACTGTTGCTGGTACTGGTATTTTTGTTTTAGCTTGTCGAGACAGCTCCTAAAAGATTTGGTCAACCGATGGATAGTAGTCGAGGGATTTTGCATTTGAGTCGCCGCCTTACATGTACCACACCAAAGTATGGTTGAGTTCTAGCTGTATGTGGGAGTTTTTCCGTAGACTTCATCAGATGTTTTGAGGCACCCTACATCTAGTCGTGCAGACTTTGAGCTGTTGAAGCCAGTTCTCCAACAACACTTTTCCGTCTTCAAGTTCCTGCAAAGTTCCTCACTGGGAGAATGGTTTGAATCTCCACATGTGGAACCTTGTTGGTTCTTGAAAAATTGGGTTTCCTTCTGGGAAGATATGGTACATGACTATCCATAAAATGAGGGAGGGGAACTTGATGATTCCTCCTGTCTCTTGGCATCTTTCACAGATGGTCTTGACCATGTCGACGACATTTTCAGCCCACATGTAGATTTTTGCATTTGTCGCAATGGTGTGGACAACTTCTAGCATGTCTAATTTGAGGTCGCTGCCTCGACCTGCCAGGGTGAGTGTTATTGCTATTATTTTGGCCACAATATGTGGCGTTTGGGTTGTGATTTGACTAATCATCAACCCCTTCGAGTTTTTTCCTGAAGCCGACCCAGTTAGTTCTTCGACCAGTCCTTCTTTAATTCTGACTGGTACTAGGTCTCCCGTGTTTGAGAGACTTGTCAGCTTGGAGATGACTTCTCCAGAGATGTCAATCGGTTGGTCGAAGTAGAACCGGCCATTGTGGTACCGGCTTATGATGAATTTTACGGTTGTTTCTTTGGTGCCACCGAAGCTGGCCATGAGCGGTGCATTGACATAGTTGAATATGGTGCTGTATTTGATTTTCTCTATAGCTTGAGTGGGCTTCTTGTTGACATAAGCCCATTCTTGCATCTCGGTCCATAGTTTTTGCCATGATCCTTCCTGCACCTTGGCATTCTTAATGTTCTTTAGTCTGCAGACTAAAGGTGTGTCTGTAGTCTGTAGTTCCTTGGATTTGGTTGAGGCTCTAGTCTGTTTGGGTACCATTTTGTCGGTTTGGTGGTCTATTTCACTAAGGTATTCTTGGTTTTCAATCAATTGGATGCTTTGATGCTCTCTTTGTATGGATTGCGGTGATTGATCCTTCGGCGGTCCAGTATTTATAGGTGATGCTGTGGATGTTTTGGTCGATAATTGTATTAATGACGGACGTGATGTTCCAACTGGAACACTTGAGTGTGTGTTAATGGTGAATTGATTTCAGTGCTTGATGTCATGAATGCGCGATGGGACTATCGAGGTTGTCGGTCGATGTCGGTTACAAAAATGGTCGATGAAAATGGTCGGTTGATGTAAATGGTCGATGGTGTTATGTCGATGGGCATGATGTTGGTTGCTGAAATGGTAATTTCTTGTCATAGTTTTTTGCATGTGCGATATTATTTGCTTTTTGTATTTTTAGGTTTTTATAGCTTTTGGTTTACGGTTATGGTTGTTATAGGATTTTTTTTTTTTAGGTTTATTTCTAGTTTCTATAGAATTTTAGTCGGGCTCCATTAACGAGTTTCCGAAATACTATGCCTTGTAATGTCCTTAGTCGGACTGAGCCATTGGTATGTATCTCTTTGACAACGTAGGGTCCTATCCATTATGTATGGAGCTTTTTAAGTTTACTTTTACTCGGCTTTTGTATAATAAATCAAGGTCTCCTATCGACAAGTTTTTGTTTTTGATGTTTCAGTCGTTCCATGCTTTCTGTTTCTGTTTCTGGATTTCTTGATGTTGTATTGCCAGTAGTCAGTGTTCTTTGAGTTTGCTTAGTTGCAATAGTTGGTCCTTTCTTCCTTGTTCGACATCGACATGTAGTATCTCTGTGATAGGTGTCTGTTGTCGAAAGTGTAATGGAACTACTGCTTCTTGTCCATAGACTAGTTGAAAAGGAGTTTGGTTGGTCGAGCGTTTGTATGCTATTCTATATGCCCATAATACTGCAGGTATTTTATCGTCCCAATAGTCCTTATCAGCATTACATATTTTGGTTAGTCCTCTTGTTAATGTTTTATAAATGCTTCAATTGATCCATTCGATTGAGGATGGTATGCTGTAATCCGACGATGGTCGATTTGGAACTGGTCGGTTAGGGTTTTGATAGTTCTATTGATGAAGTGTGTTCCCTGGTCGCTAATTAAGGTTAGTGGACATCCAAATCTGGTGATGATATTCTCATAGATAAACTTAACAGCTATCTCACTAAAACATGTGTCAACTGGTTCAACCTCTGCCCATTTAGTTACATATTCGATTGCAGTTATGATGTACCTTGCACCTGTTCTTTTTGCTAGTATAGGAAATGGTCCTATGAAGTCTATAGCCCAGATTTCAAATGTCAAACTTGGGTTCATTGATATTAAAGGAATTTCTGTGCTAAGCAGGGGTTTACCTAGTCATTGACATCTGTCACATTGACTGACAAAATTTTTGCAATCTCTGTGGAGTGTCGGCCACCATAACCTTGACTGTTGGATTTTCTTTGCAGTTGTGTCTGCTTGGAAATGTCCTCCTGCAGGTCCATAATTTGCTTCATGCATAATGTTGTCTCGTTCGTGTTCTAGTACACACCTTGTGAGGATATCGTCTAATCCCATTTTGTATAAGAATCCATTTATAAGACTGTATGGTGCATCCTTCATAGCTAAGATCTGCTTCTTCTTCGTACTCATTCCTTCTGGTGCATGTCCATCTTCCAATAACTGGGCTATTTCTTCTAATTCTGCTGGGACTGCTTCTATCCGAAATAAATGTGCGTCAGGTAAGTCATCTTCGACTCCTGTCGGCTCTTCTCCTATGTCGATTCAGGATAAATGGTCGGGACTGATATTTAACTTGCCTAGTCTAACAACAACTTCGAATACGAATTCTTGGAATAATAGTAGCCTTCGACAAATCCTTCCATGATGTAGTGGTTTATTAACGAGATACTTAAGTGCCTGATGGTCTGTATAGAATATAAATGGGTTAGCTAAAAGATAATGTCGATATTTTTGTAGTGCAAAGACCATTCCTAGTGCTTCTCTTTCTGTTGTCAAATAGTTTCTCTCAGCCTTGTTTAATTTTCTTCTACTGTAAACTATATGATAATCCATTCCATCATCTCCTGGTTGAGTTAATATTGCTCCTATTGCTAGGCTTGATGCATCAATATGAACATGGAATTTGATCGACTAGTTTGGAAACCTTAGGATTGATGCTTCAACTAGTTTTCTTTTTAATTTTTCGAATGATATGTGGCACTCCTCTGTCTAGTTGAACTCTTTATCTTCCATTAATAGTTCTTCAAGTGGATAGGTCATATCTAAATAATATATTATGAATTTTCTGTAATAGCCTGTGTGGCCAAGTAGCACCCTGACTTGTTTTGGGTTTACTGGTGGTTTTAGGTCGAGTATAATTTTGATCTTTGCAAAGTCAACCTTAATACCTTCTTTACAGACAATGTTCCCTAATAATATCCCTATGGGGGTCACAAATACGCATTTCTTGATGTTTAGGGAGAGTTGAATTTGTCGACATCTCTCCAACATAAGCCTGAGCAATTTGCAATGATCCTTTAACATGGATTATATTGTCCAATCATCAAAGTATAATACCATGGTCTTGTAAATATATTCTTGAAATGTTTTGACAACAATTCTAGAAAATACTCCAGGTGCATTCTTTAATCCAAAAGGCATAACCTTGTAAGCAAATGAGCCAAATTCACACACAAAGGTTGTCTTCTTCTGGTCTTCTTTAGCTATTGGCACTTGGTTATAACCTGAGAATCCATATGTAAATGAGTAGCATTCATGTCCTACAACCTCATTTAAGATTTCATTTGCATAAGGAGTTGGAAATGGGTCTGTCAATGTCACTGTCAAAACCCCAAATTTTCTGAAAAATTTAAAATTTTTAAAAAGCATATCAATCTTCATAAATGCAGTAAACCAATTATTTAATTAGTTATATGTTACTGAATTCATTATCTGTATCATCTATTTGGTTATGTTATTGATAGAACAGTTATTTTCATTTTACTGACTCGATTTTCTTTGCGACCACAAGGTGGGACTGTCATGAAAATCTGGGCTTAGCTTTTGAGCTAATGCAGAAAGTTTTCCTGTTCTTACAGACTACAGGTAAAAGTTCAGGTGCTGCTTGTCAAAATTCTAAAGTATTTAAATACAAGTTCGTCGTAAATAAAAGCTCAGTAAAGAAAATAAACGCTAACAATTTCCAAAGCATAATGAGGTAAACTCGTTAAACTATCCTTCTTTCTAGTAGGAGTAAAATTATAGTTCTTAATGATTACTGAACTATTTGATATCTATCATATACATCAAGTGTAAAAATGCCTTATTAATTGTTTACAAATAGAGTAAGAATGGCAGAGTTATAAAATCAATGGTTTAACTTCAATTGAGCCAAAATACATTCACATCGTAATGTTTATTGATAAAGGGTTACGTATTACTGTATCCATTTTCAAACTTTGAAGTTTAAAGGGTCTACATCTTTATTTCAAGCTGCTCTTTTAACTTTAGAAGTACTAGTGTTGATGCATAGTATTTTATTTACACATAACTTGTTCAGAGAACATGGTTTGGTTAGTGTTACTAACCATCAAAAGAATTATTTATTATTAAAACTTGATAGTTACTAAATGTTTAACACCTTTGTTTACTTATTTAGGTTTTTGCACAACCACTGATCTAAAGCATAACCAAAACTTATCTTTAGTAAGATAGATATCTTACTATATTTAGGTTTTATACCATCCTTTTCATAGATAACAAAAGGCATGACCTCAATGGACTACAATAATTGAAAGAAAAATATATCAAGATAGTTTTATGGCCTAACTTTTATATTGATGGATTTCATGTCAAGAGATTGGTAGCTTAATCTTTGTCATTACTGGTTAATAACATTTATTTTAAGCACTACATTCACCAAAATAACTGTTATTATTTTCTTTTGTATCTTATTTCCAAACTTTACCATTTTAATAAATACAACAAGGCCAATAAGGTTAACATTAACAATAGGATAGCTCCCTTAGTTTGGTTCTATAAACCTCCATGATATCAACCATTAGTATATGGTTACAATAAAGTTGGTTGAACGATTACTAGTTGTAAGCAATATTCTAACTTAAACATAAATGTTATTATTTCCTTCTATAACCAAGTTGCAAGTCTTATTGTTATCAAGATGGTAATTTTTTTGATGAAAGAATAACTGCATACCTAGTTGGAGAGGTCATGAAAAGACCACGCTATGATTTATATAAGATTACACTCTATTTAAGTTTATAGATACCATAATCATAATGAAAAGGGTCGTAATACTTCCCATGCTTCCGATGATTGATATGGCAAGTGTTTATAGTAATGATTTATAATTTACTATTTTACTTGTATGTTAGGTTGACCAAGGGAACTATGATTATGCTGGAACCTTCGAATAACAAGGAAATGGGAATATTGATACTCGTGGAAGAAGTTCTCCAGGACTATACACTCGAACCCACATCTTACAAATTATTTATCTAGGTAACGTGGCGTTGTTGTGGCCATGTGCTGCATGGTTATAAAGGACTCTCCTTAGAACCATAATCTTATTATCCCTTCCATGGTTTTTGGCCTCCTGCCGGCCTGTAATGGTGCTGGTGCACCCTTGTCACACCGCTCCTCTGCAGTAGTATTCTCCCAGCTTGTTGTCTTTGCCTTTCACTCATTTAGAGCTCACTCTGCATACTCACAGAGCAGAGTTTTAGACCTTTTACTCCGTTGGCAAAGAGTTGGGTTAATTTTCTCTGGGTTAACCTTCCCTAATCGCTCAGTTTAGTGTTTTTAACAATCTGTCCAGCCTTCAATTCTTCTTTGGTTCAAAAATAGTGACAGACGTGGCCTCGTGACTTGAAGTCTTGCTGGTCTAGGGTTTGTAGTAAAATAAGTCTTCCTGTTAGGAACCATTGCGGCACAGGTATTTCTGCTCGCTTGGCTGTGGCTCTCTTTCTCTGTCGTAGTTGGTTAACACTATTAGTTATCCCTTCTGTCTTGCAGTTGATGTAAGTTTGGCTCCTCCTCGCGTTGGTGGTCATGCTTCTCTTTGTGGGAGACTATGTCTCTGTAACGCCTTGAGGTAAGACAACTATCAACAGTTTAATTATCTCTGCAATGTTATTTATTTATTTGTTTATTTTTTTCTTGTTGAATATGATATTAACATCATTGTTCCTCTCTGCTCACAGGTGTTGGCTTGTCACCCTCTGTACAGTTCGTGCGAGGCAGCGTCAACAGTTGCTAGTCACAGGTAAGCCTGGTTTTACCATGGCTCTTTCTCCTTGTTTGGTCCCTTTGGGATATTTGTGGTTTGCTACATTGTGGCCTACAACCCTTGCAGTTTTGGGTTCAAACTAGTTAACTTGTTCGCCGTTGTTTGTTGAAGTAACCCCTTGCTTGATGCAAGGTCTCCGGCTTAGGCCGTGATTGTAGCACTTAGTTTTTGTTTATAATACTATGTAAATATATAACGAAGGGAAAAAGGGCTGTTTAAACCTTAAGCTATTAGTTGTTAAGGGATGCCGAGGGCATTGGAAGAGTTTCAGACTCTTGAGTTATTCTCTGTTGTAAATTTTGGATTTGAAGGGTTTTACCCTAATCTTGACAGTATTTAATGATATTTACAGCTGCTTTATTTGTCCTTATATTATAAAGTGTTACTGTAATTTTGATTAATTGTTATTTACAAGGAGTAATGATTGATTATGCTCAGTAGGTCGAGCATGATATTACTCTGATGGTTATTTTCTGTGCGTTAATGCACTTGATTTTTACCCACAATATTTTTATAAATTTTTCTAGGGTTTTCCTGTACATTACTTTTATATGAGTTTACTTTATTTACGAGAGTTATATAATTTATATCCTTCGGAATATAAGGTCTTTATGTTTTAAATAAGTTCTTATGTAACTGTCAGTAAATTTTTGAGTGCAAAATTTATATTTTAATTTTAGGTTTACAATACTGAGATAAGAACATTTCTTATTTACATGTTAATAATGTTTTTATAATTATATATTCATTTACAGGTAAATAATATTCTTATAATTACTATACTAAATATCTTATAGTAATACTCTCTGTATTCTATGTTGTCTTGTTTATGTTATAAATTAATATTTATAAAATAAATGTAAAAGAACTATCTATGTTCTACACTGTTAATATCTTAAAAAGTATTGGTTAGCAGTTGTATGATTTTGTTTAAGCTTAGCTAGATAGAACAGAAATGAATGAATAACCTATATTACTTTCCAAAAGTAAATTCTGCTAATAACTAAATTACCTGTAGAAGTAAATCGAGATTCTAGCTATTCTTTCTTCACTTTGAATATTATACTTGCAGTAGTTAAAACTGGAAAGAAGTAGTTTGTAAAGCATCTTTATCTAACTTAATCCTTCACTAGTTAACTATCATACTCTTCTTTTAAATTCCATTAAGCAATGAGATTACTGAAAGTAACTACTGTATCAAAAACTATTTTATCTACTCCTTGATGCTACTGTCCGTAAATAATATAACTTCTTCCCTGTTTCTAATAAGATGACAATCCCAAATCAGGTTTTAAAACTGCTACTGGTATAAAAGATATTTCTTTTGACAATAAAATAAAAGAAAAATTCTATAATTTCTACTAACATTCTATTCTGCATTTTCATCATACTATATTTATTTATAAATTTCACCCCTGTGCTGGAGTACGGTCTGGTCCCTCCAGATGAGGAAAAACATAGGTGGGGTTTTTGTTTTTCATCAAGGATTCTGATACTAAACAATCTAAAAACAATTTCTTACTAAACCATCTAAATCTTTACACCATAAGCTACAAACATGACATTCAATCATACACAGATATTAAAAACAAAGATTATTAGATGGAAAAACCTGTTCTTGAGCTTGGACAACAACAACAATGGGAGGCCGTTCCACCCTACCAACTCCTGGAGAGCGCTCAAACAAGGACTCCTCAGGACCCCCGATCTTGCCCTGGTATTCCTGGTTGGAACTACGTGCAACAATAAATCAAGTACCAGTCCTCAGACTCAATACAAACCCTGAACTTATCAGTAAGTTCTCTCAACTAGCCAGCTGTATCAGACCAAGTTACTGTAGATTGTATCTCAAAACACCTTGCTTACAGTTTTCCCTTTTCCCCAATGAATTCCTTGAAGAGCATTCCTCCTGAATGATTCTTCTCCTGGAAAATATCTGAGCAACCCCAGCTCTATTCATTGGGTACTTTTAAAAGATTGCCTAGGTATTTTTGGGTTAGTTGTCATTTATTGAGCCACCTGTTCTGATCCCACTTTCTCGGGGGATCATGACCCCAAATGTAGGGAAGTGGCCACCTGCAACATAGGAAGTGTTTGAGGATGCTGCCACTTGTCTTTTTCCCTCCACCTAGTTCCTTCCACCAGTTTGACCAGTACACTCTTATTAATAGCTCTCCCATGCCGTTGTCTCCATTTTTTATTTATTAATAATAAAATATTCAGAATTACATTCCACTTCTTTTGACTCTGCTGGTTCATCAGTTCCTACTTAGCATTAAATTCAACATAATGTCTTAGGAAATATAATTAAAACAATTAACATTATTTTACAAAATTGGGGTCTGTGATAGTCAATTTATTTAGTTCTCTGAAGTCGACGCAAATTATTAGTTTGGTCAGATCATGTTTCTTAGGATGTACAACCATTGGAATTTCCCATTCTAATTGGTCAATAGGGTAGATGATGCTTGCTACAAACATGTTATCAATTTCCTTTGTGACCATCTCTTTGTATTTGTGAGCTAGTTTATATGGCCTTTTCTTCACAGGTTGAACGTCAGGTTTAATGTCAATCTTCTTTTCTCCCATTTCATGGACTAAGCCTTTGAGGTATTTATAATCTATAGCAAATACATCTTGGAACTCTTTTAATAAGTTCACTATCTCTGTGGTTTGCTCTTCACTCTAGTAGTCACCAATCTTTTCCATTTTTGGTTGATCATCATTTGAGATGTTGAATTCCCTAGTTTGGACTTTAGCATCTAGCCATTATGGTGCTTTGGCTTCATTGATTGGTCTTCCTGGCTGGAACTAGGTGCAGCAATAAATCAAGTACTAGTCCTCAGACTCAATACAAACCCTGAACTTATCAGTAAGTTCTCTCAACTAGCCAGCTGTATCAGACCAAGTTACTGTAGATTGTCTCTCAAAACACCTTCCTTACAGTTTTCCCTTTTCCCCAATGACTTCCTTGAAGAGCATTCCTCCTGAATGATTCTTCTCCTGGAAAATATCTGAGCAACCCCAGCTCTATTCATTGGGTACTTTTAAAAGATTGCCTAGGTATTTTTGGGTTAGTTGTCTTTTATTGAGCCACCTACTCTGATCCCACTTTCTTGGGGGATCATGACCCCAAATGCAGGGAAGTTTCCACCTGCAACATAGGAAGTGTTTGAGGATGCTACCACTTGTATTTTTCCCTCCACCTAGTTCCTTCCACCAGTTTGACCAGTACACTCTTATTAACAGCTCTCCCATGCTGTTGTCTCCATTTTTTATTTATTAATAATAAAATATTCAGAATTACATTCCACTTCTTTTGACTCTGCCGATTCATCAGTTCCTACTTAGCATTAAATTCAACATAATGTCTTAGTAAATATAATTAAAACAATTAACATTATTTTACAAAATTGCGGTATGTGACATACACACCCCCTTAAAATGTAACATCATCCTCGATGTTACTTATTCTTCATCCTCTGCAACCTACTGGAACAGATTCGGGTATGCCTCCTGCATCTTACTTTCCATTTCCCAGGTAGCCTGTTCAGGACTAAGGTGCTTCCATTGCACCTTCACCTATCCAATGGTGCGGTTCTACAGAGTAATTTCTCTCCTCCCAAGGATACAGTCCGGTTCCACCATAATTTCTCCTTCTGGTTCCACCTGTACAAGATTCCAATCAACCACATGAGTAGCATCATGAACATACTTTTTCAAAACAGAGATATGAAAAAAATTATGTACTTTCAAGTTAGGTGGTAATGCAAGCTGGTATGCAACTTGACCAATTCTAGATAAAATTTCAAATGGACCACAGTAACGTGGTGCTAACTTTGCACAACTCCCCAGTCTTAGAAAGCTTTTCTTTGACCTTACCTTTATAAATACATGCTCACCTACCTGGAACTCTTTGGGAGTTATTTTCAAATCTGCTTGGCTCTTTTGCCGATCCTGTGCCACCTTCAAATTTTCCTGCACTTGCTTCACAATCTCTTCCATTTCCTTCAACAATTCAGGTCCTAACACTAATCTATCTACTGGATTATTCCAAGAGATAGGAGTGTTGCATTTATGCCCATACAAAATTTCAAATGGACTAAACTTTGCTGATGACTGATAGTTATTATTATATGCAAACTCTGCTAGATGTAAGTAGTCTTCCCACTTACCTGGTTGATCTTTAACATACATCCTTAATAAATCCTCTAGTACCTGATTCACTCTTTCAGTCTATCCATCTGTTTGAGGATGGAAGAAGGTACTGAAATTCAACGTTGTATTTAATCCCTTAAACAAGGACTTCCAAAAATTTCCTGTGAATTTAGGATCCCTGTTTGAAATTATAACTTTCGGTACTCCATGTAACCAAAAAATCTATTTAAAGAATATATCAGCTATATTAGTAGCCTTATAAGTAGTTTTGACAGGAATGAAATGTGCTGCTTTGCTTAACTTGTCAACCACCACCATAATAGAGTCATTTTGATTTTGATTTCTGGCCAGTCCAGCAATAAAATCTAAGCTAATCACTTCCCATTTCCAGCTAGGAATAGGTAAAGGTTGTAGCAAACCAGCTGGATGTTGGTGTTCGGTTTTAACTTGTTGACAGTCCAAACATCTAGCAATGTATTCAGCTACCTCAGATTTCATATTAGGCCAAAAATATTCTTTTCTTAGCATGGTTACAGTCTTTTGGTAGCTTGGATGTCCTGAGTAAGGTGTTTTATGGACTTCATCCAGAATTAACAGCTTAACCTTGGGCACATTAGGCACATACAGCTTATCTTTAAATAATAAAAATCCATTTTCATTTAAGCTATAACCTTTTATTAAGCTTTCTGTAGGTTTTTCCTTAGCTGTAATTTGCAATTTCTGATAATTTTCATCTTGTTTTACCCCTTCCTTAAGCTGTTCATTTAAATAAGAAGTATAAGTACTTATTGCTGCTGTAAAATTCAATTTTGCGTTTTTGCTTAAAGCATCAGCCACCTTATTTTCCTTACCCTTTATGTGTTGGATTTCAAAATCATATTCACTTAAGAAGGCCAACCACCTTGCTTGTTTTGCATTTAAGTTAGGCTGATCTAAAAGATATTTCAGTCCTTTATTATCCATCATTAGAATAAATTTTCTGCCTATTAAATGATGTTGCCAGATTTTTAAGGCGTGTATAATAGCCGCAAGTTCTAAATCATAAGTTGCGTAATTCTTTTCATGAATTTTTAACTTCCTAGACTCATAGGCAATAACATGCCCATCTTGAGTCAGCACACCGCCTAAGCCATCATTACAGGCATCCGTGCATACTACGAAGTCCTTATTAGGATCTGCTATTCTTAGAATAGGTGCACTTGTTAATAAGGTTTTTAATTTTTTTAAAACTTTCTTCACATTTGAAGTTCCAATCAAATTTCTTACCTTTCTTCTGCAAGGATGTGATCGGATTCGCTATTTTTGAGAAGCCTTCGATGAATCTCCGGTAATAACCGGTAATTCCCATGAATGACCTAACATCCGTTACATCTTTTGGAACTGGCCAATATTCGATTTCCTGAATCTTTTTAGGATCAACTGAAATCCCTTCCTTAGTCACTACATGACCTAAGTACTGGATTTCATCCTTAAAGAAGTCACACTTGCTAAACTTCGCGAAGAGCTGTTGTTCTCGCAACTCTTGTAAAACTATCTTTAGGTGTTCTTTATGTTCTTCTTCCGTTTTAGAGTAAATTAAGATGTCGTTGATAAACACGACAACAAATTTATCTAAGTATTTATGCATTATATTATTCATTAAGCACATAAAGACAGCTGGGGCATTGGTAATCCCAAATGGAATTACGACAAACTCGTAATGTCCATACCTTGTTCTAAACGCTGTCTTGAAGATATCTTCATCCTTAATTCTTACCTGATGATATCCTGACCTCAAGTCTATCTTTGAGAACACTATGGCTCCATGCAGTTGATCAAACAGATCATCTATGCGGGGCAACGGATAACTATTTTTAATAATCATCTTGTTTAGCTGATGGTAGTCTATGCATAATCGCATGGTTTCGTCTTTCTTTTTGACAAAGATGACTGGTGCTCCCCAAGGAGACACACTGGGTCGAATTTACTTCTTATCTATTAACTCTTTTAACTGTGATTTTAGCTCATTAAGTTCTAAATATTCGTTTGATACAGAGCTTTCAAGCTAGGTACCGCACCTGGTACTAGCTCAATAGTGAAATCCAATTCCCTCCTTGGAGGTAATCCTGGAATTTCTTCTGGGAATACGTCAGTATATTCTTTTAAAACGGGAATATCTTCTATTTTTAACTTATCTGTTTCAGATTTACTTGCCTCATCTGTGATAGTTACAGCATAGGATTTACATCCTTTTCTAACAGCTCTTTTAAGTTGTAAAGTAGAAATATGTCTGATTATAGTCTTTCTAGGAATACCCTTAACCTTTACTAGTTGTTCATCATTGTTTAAACACGTGAAAGTTTTATCGTAACAATTTAAAACTACCTTATGCTGTTCTAACCAATCCATGCCAATCAGTAAGTCATATGAGCCAAGTGGCAAAACATTAAGCTTAACTGTAGTTTTAAATTCATCCATAAGTAAAGCACATTCTTTCACAAAACAGGTTACTTTTATTTTTGCCCCTATGGCTAATTGAACTAACCAGGAATTATCAAACTTATCTACCAACAAATTACATTTTTCCACTATCTGAGGTGCAATGTAACTAAGACTAGCTCCTGGATCGATTAAAATGGTTACAAGGGTTTAGTTAATCATACCTTCCACTTCCACCATGGAAGTCTGATAGTCAGCTTGGTGGTTCTCCAAAGCTGCATTTATTCTGAGCATAGTCCTTGCTAGTTCTCCAACGGTCATTTCCTCCTGCACAGTATGAATATTGCTGACTAATTTTTTCCGGTTTGGGAAGACTGAGGCATAGTTCAGGCCATTACATTCCCAACACTTAACAGGTTCCTTACGTTCAAAACTCTTCGTAAAATTCCCATGGTTATTTGCAGCTTCCTTGCCCTTAAAATTGTTCGAATTATTGGAAGTACCATTCCTATTTCCCTAGAAATTCTTATTGTTAGAATATTTTTTATTCTTATTATTCTTGAAATTCCTCTGGGGTACAAACTCCTTCTTAAACTCAGGCTGATTGTTATTTTTCTTAGCCTTCCAGTTGGCTAAGCCATCTTTCTTCCTATTCTGCTCAAAATAGAAATTAGCCTTCCTCATGGCTTCCTTCAGAGTCTTCGGGTTATCATACTCAATTCTGTTCTTAATGTGATATGGTAGACAACTAAGAAATCACTGCACTTTAGGTTTCTCGTCTACTAGGTAAGGTACATACCTAAGCAAGCTTAAGAATTTACTGTTTAAGTCCTTCATAGTCATTGAACCTAACTTCAATTCGTAAAATTCTTTAGCTCTTTCTTCGTAATATTACTTGGACAAAAATGTCTTCTTGAAGTACCTTTTAAAGGTACTCCAATTAACTTCTTTTTCCCTGATACCCTTGACTCTCTTCAGATCTTGCCACCATATGTCTACTTTTCTGGAGAGATTATATATTGCCATTCTTGCCTTCAACTAATTTGAATAATTGTATATATGAAAATACTTCCTCATCCCGGATAACCAGGACTCTGCTTCTTCCCCTTTTTCGGTCTCTCCATTAAAAGTTGGGGGCTTTATCTTTTTAAACTCCCCTGAAATTTTCTCATATGGTCTGTACTTCTTCTTTCTGTCATACAACTCAGCCTCACTACTGTCACTAGTAGTATGGTAACTTTGTTGTTCACCGAACCCTTCAGATGATGAACTGCTTTCAGTTTTCGCCAGCTTCATCCTTTTAGATCTTCTTTGATGACTAACATCCTCATATTCTAATCTTCTGTTCCTTCCTTCAGTTTGGAACTTTTCCATTAAAATTTGGTTCAACTCCTCCCGAGCCTTCAAAATCCTCTCATTCTCCTTCTTGGCTGATTCTATTGCAGTCTTCAAATCCTTTACAGTCTGCAACAGCTCTGAAGAGTTGGTAGTCACCTCTTCTAAGATAGGTTCTCTGGGCATTTTTTTGGTTTCTATGTCTGGAGACTCCTCCTGAGCATACTCTCCCAGCTTTTCCATACCTGCCTGTTAAATTTCAGAAAAAGAAGTTTTATGTTCTTTACATAAAACAAAATATATGTTAGTATATTATTTTACTTTACTGTTCTATGGAAGCTAGTTGGGCTGCATCAAGGCCTAGTGTTTGAACCTTGTGCTCTGATACCACATGTCAAAACCCCAAATCTTCCGAAAAATTTAAAATTTTTAAAAAGCATATAAATCTTCATAAATGCAGTAAACTAATTATTTAATTAGTTATATGTTACTGAATTCATTATCTGTATCATCTATTTGGTTATGTTATTGATAGAACAGTTATTTTCATTTTACTGACTCGATTTTCTTTGCGACCACAAGGTGGGACTGTCATGAAAATTTGGGCTTACTTAGCTTTCGAGCTAATGCAGAAAGTTTTCCTATTCTTACAGACTACAGGTAAAAGTTCAGGTGCTTCTTGTCAAAATTCTAAAGTATTTAAATACAAGTTCGTCGTAAATAAAAGCTCAGTAAAGAAAATAAACGCTAACAATTTCCAAAGCGTAATGAGGTAAACTCGTTAAACTATCCTTCTTTCTAGTAGAAGTAAAATTATAGTTCTTAATGATTACTGAACTATTTGATATCTATCATAGAAATCAAGTGTAAAAATGCCTTATTAATTGTTTACAAATAGAGTTAGAATGGCAGAGTTATAAAATCCATGGTTTAACTTCAATTGAGCCAAAATACATTCACATCGTAATGTGTATTGATAAGGGGTTACGTATTACTGTATCCATTTTCGAACTTTGAAGTTTAAAGGGTCTACATCTTTATTTCAAGCTGCTCTTTTAACTGTAGAAGTACTAGTGTTGATGCATAGTATTTTATTTACACATAACCTGTTCAGAGAACATGGTTTGGTTAGTGTTACTAACCATCAAAAGAATTATTTATTATTAAAACCTGATAGTTACTAAATGTTTAACACCTTTGTTTACTTATTTAGGTTTTTGCACAACCACTGCTCTAAATCATAACCAAAACTTATCTTTAGTAAGATATATATCTTACTATATTTAGGTTTTATACCATCCTTTTCATAGATAACGAAAGGCATGACCTCAATGGACTACAATAATTGAAAGAAAAATATATCAAGATAGTTTTATGGCCTAGCTTTTGTATTGATGGATTTCATGTCAAGAGATTGGTAGCTTAATATTTGTCATTATTGGTTAAGAACATTTATTTTAAGCACTACAGTCACCAAAATAACTGTTATTATTTTCTTTTGTATCTTATTTCCAAACTTTACCATTTTAATAAATACAACAAGGCCAATAAGGTTAACATTAACAATAGGATAGCTCCCTTAGTTTGGTTCTATAAACCTCCATGATATCAACCATTAGTATATGGTTACAATAAAGTTGGTTGAACGATTACTAGTTGTAAGCAATATTCTAACTTAAACATAAATGTTATTATTTCCTTCTATAACCAAGTTGCAAGTCTTATTGTTATCAAGATGGTAATTTTTTTGATGAAAGAATAACTGCATACCTAGTTGGAGAGGTCATGAAAAGACCACACTATGATTTATATAAGATTACACTCTATTTAAGTTTATAGATACCATAATCATAATGAAAAGGGTCATAATACTTCCCATGCTTCCGATGATTGATATGGCAAGTGTTTATAGTAATGATTTATAATTTAATATTTAACTTGTATGTTAGGTTGACCAAGGGAACGATGATTATGCTGGAACCTTCGAATAACAAGGAAATGGGAATATTGATACTTGTGGAAGAAGTTCTCCAGGACTATACACTCGAACCCACATCTTACAAATTATTTATCTAGATAACGTGGCATTGTTGTGGCCATGTACTGCATGGTTATAAAGGACTCTCCTTCGAACCCTAATCTTATTATCCCTTCCGTGGTTTTCAGCCTCCTGCCGCTTTGTAATGGTGCCGGTGCACCCTTGTCGCACCGCTCCTCTACAGTAGCATTCTCCTAGCTTGTTGTCTTTGCCTTTCACTCATTGAGAGCTCACTCTGCATACTCACAGAACAGAGTTTTAGACCTTTGACTCTGTTGGCAAAGAGTTGGGTTAATTTTCTTCGGGTTAACCTTCCCTACTCACTCGGTTCAGTGTTTTTAACAATCTGTCCAGCCTTCAATTCTTCTTTGGTTCAAAAATAGTGACAGACATGGCCTCGTGACTTGAATTCTTGCTGGTCTAGGGTTTGTAGTAAAATAAGTCTTCCTGTTAGGAACCATTGCGGCATAGGTATTTCTGCTCACTTGACCGTGGCTCTCTTTCTCTGTCGCAGTTGGTTAACACTGTTAGTTATCCCTTCTATCTTGCAGTCGATGTAAGTTTGGCTCCTCCTCGTGTTGGTGGTCACGCTTCTCTTCGTGGGAGACTATGTCTCTGTAACGCCTTGAGGTAAGACAACTATCAACAGTTTACTTATCTCTGCAATGTTATTTATATATTTGTTTATTTTTTTCTTGTTGAATACGATATTAACATCATCGTTCCTCTCTGCTCACAGGTGTTGGCTTGTCACCCTCTGTACAGTTCGTGCGAGGCTGTGGCAGCAGTTGCTAGTCACGGGTAAGCCTGGTTTTACCATGTCTCTTTCTCCTTGTTTGGTCCCTTTGGGATATTTGTGGTTTTCTGCATCGTGGCCTACAACCCTTGCAGTTTTGGGTTCAAACTGGTTAACCTATTCGCCATTGTTTGTTGAAGTAACCCCTTGCTTGATTCAAGGTCTTCGGCTTAGGCCGTGATTGTAGCACTTAGTTTTTGTTTATAATACTATGTAAATATATAACGAAGGGAAAAAGGGCTATTTAAACCTTAAGCTGTTAGTTGTTAAGGGATGCCTAGGGCATTGGAAGAGTTTCAGACTCTTGAGTTATTCTCTGTTGTAAATTTTGGATTTGAAGGGTTTTACCCTAATCTTGACAGTATTTAATGATATTTACAGTTGCTTTATTTGTCCTTATATTATAAAGTGTTACTGTATTTTTTTTTAATTGTTATTTACAAGGAGTAATGATTGATTATGCTCAGTAGGTCGAGCATGATATTACTCTGATAGTTATTTTCTGTGCGTTAATGCACTTGATTTTTACCCACAATATTTTTATAAATTATTCTAGGGTTTTCCTGTACATTACTTTTATATGAGTTTAATTTATTTACGAGAGTTATATAATTTATATCCTTCGGAATATAAGGTCTTTATGTTTTAAAGAAGTTCTTATGTAATTGTCAGTAAATTTTTGAGTGCAAAATTTATATTTTAATTTTAGGTTTACAATACTGAGATAAGAACATTTCTTATTTACATGTTAATAATGTTCTTATAATTATATATTCATTTACAGGTAAATAATATTCTTATAATTACTGTACTAAATATCTTATAGTAATATTCTCTGTATTCTATGTTGTCTTGTTTATGTTATAAATTAATATTTATAAAATAAATGTAAAAGAACTATCTATGTTCTACACTGTTAATATCTTAAAAAGTATAGCTTAGCAGTTGTATGATTTTGTTTAAGCTTAGCTAGATAGAACATAAATGAATGAATAACCTATATTACTTTCCAAAAGTAAATTCTGCTAATAACTAAATTACTTGTAGAAGTAAATCAAGATTCTAGCTATTCTTTCTTCACTTTGAATACTATACTTGTAGTAGTTAAAACTGGAAAGAAGTAGTCTGTAAAACATCTTTATCTAACTTAATCCTTCTCTAGTTAACTATTATACTCTTCTTTTAAATTCAATTAAGTAATGAGATTACTGAAATTAACTACTGTATCAAAAACTGTTTTATCTACTCCTTGATGCTACTGTCAGTAAATAATATAACTTCTTCCCTGTTTCTAATAAGCTGACAATCCCAAATCAGGTTTTAACACTGCTACTGGTATAAAAGATATTTCTTCTGACAATAAAATAAAAGAAAAATTCTATAATTTCTACTAACATTCTATTCTGCATTTTCATCATACTATCTTTATTTATAAATTTCACCCCTGTGTTGGAGTATGATCTGGTCCCTCCAGATGAGGAAAAAAACAGGTGGGGTTTTTGTTTTTCATCAAGGATTTTGATACTAAACAATCTAAAAACAATTTCTTACTAAACCATCTAAATCTTTACACCATAAGCTACAATCATGACATTCAATCATACAAAGATATTAAAAACAAAGATTATTATATGGCAAAACCTGTTCTTGAGCTTGGACAACAACAGCAATGAGAGGCTGTTCCTCCCTACCAACTCCTAGACAGCACTCAAACAACGACTCCTCAGGACCCCCGAGCTTGCCCTGGTCTCCCTGGCTGGAACTAGGTGCAGCAATAAATCAAGTACCAGTCCTCAGACTCAATACAAACCCTGAACTTATCAGTAAGTTCTCTCAACTAGCCAGCTGTATCAGACCAAGTTACTATAGATTGTCTCTCAAAACACCTTCCTTATAGTTTTCCCTTTTCCCCAATGACTTCCTTGAAGAGCATTCCTCCTGAATGATTCTTCTCCTGGAAAATATCTGATCAACCCCAGCTCTATTCATTGGGTACTTTTAAAAGATTGCCTAGGTCTTTTTGGGTTAGTTGTCATTTATTGAGCCACCTGCTCTGATCCCACTTTCTTGGGGGATCATGACCCCAAATGTAGGGAAGTGGCCACCTGCAACATAGGAAGTGTTTGAGGATGCTGCCACTTGTCTTTTTCCCTCCACCTAGTTCCTTCCACCAGTTTGACCAGTACACTCTTATTAACAGCTCTCCCATGTTGTTGTCTCCATTTTTTATTTATTAATAATAAAATATTCAGAATTACATTCCACTTCTTTTGACTCTACTGAGTCATCAGTTCCTACTTAGCATTAAATTCAACATAATGTCTTAGGAAATATAATTAAAACAATTAACATTATTTTACAAAATTGGGGTATGTGACAGTCACTTTATTTAGTTCTCTGAAGTCGACGCAAATTATTAGTTTGATCAGATCATGTTTCTTAGGCTGTACAACCATTGGACTTTCCCATTCTGATTGGTCAATAGGGTAGATGATGCTTGCTGCAAGCATGTTATCAATTTCCTTTTTGACCATCTCTTTGTATTTGTGAGCTAGTTTATATGGCCTTTTCTTCACAGGTTGAACGTCAGGTTTAGTGTCAATCTTCATTTCTCCCATTTCATGGACTAAGCCTTTGAGGTCTTTATAATCTATAGCAAATACATCTTGGAACTCTTTTAATAAGTTCACTATCTCCATGGTTTGCTCTTCACTCTAGTAGTCACCAATATTTGCCATTTTTGGTCGATCATCATTTGAGATGTCGAATTCCCTAGTTTGGAATTTAGCATTTAGCCATTATGGTGCTTTGGCTTCATTGATTGGTCAACTTCCTTCCTTAAACTGTGAGAATGTGGCAGGGAAGTCGTCTGCAGTCATTCTGTCAGTATCTTGTTTGTCAGTTGTTTCTACTTTAAGGATTGTACAAATAGGTTTGGTTGTTTCGACATGGTTTGATTTCCATCTAAAGCTTTTCTCTTCTATATTTTCATTTTCTAACTGTAGTCTTGTCGACTGTGGTTTTGTCCTCGTTTGTATATTGTTTCATTTCATTGTCTGTCAGTTATCTTTTAAGGGTTTGTTTTCAGTCGACTAGATAAATTCTTTAATCTGTTTTGTTGTTTCGACCAAGTTTTCATTTTGTGGTATAAAGTTGAAATCTTTAATGAAATTTTCCCTGAGTTCATGCCATAAGAATGTTTCACCTCTAGATTCTTCCATTTTATACCATTTGTTTGGTAAGTTGGCGAGGGTTGATGGGAATAGGTGTGGCCATGCTCGTTCATCCTTGTATCCAAGTTTTCTCCATAAGTGAATATAGGTATCTGAGCCTGCTGGGTTAACTTGTTTCCTCCAAACCTTTCGACAAAGTAAGTCAAAGTTGTTGTTTAGGTCTGCAGTCTTGTCTGATGGGTATCCCACCATCAAGCAGCTTGTCTTGTAAAAGTTTCTACTAGGCTTTGAAGTCGGCCATGTTCACCAATATTTTTGGAAACTTGTTCTACATGCATGACTGGTGATTATCTTTCCTTGTATCTTGGTATTTGTGTAGTATTTACACTGGTAGGTTGTAAGGTAGGGTATTCCCTAATTTTTTTCTCAAATATTTTTGGGACAATGGACACTATGAAGCACTGTTGGGTGGGATTTTTCTACACTTTTTGAATAGTCCAACACCCTCTTGCTTGTGTTTCGTAGTTCTGAATCTCCCAATCATATAATTCTATGTCTGAATTATAACCAATTAAGTCTTGGTTTCTTAAATGAAGTTCTCCATAGATATTAGGTTCTGTATAATCTGCATTGTTTTGAATCTGGTAGAGTTATTGGATGCCAACTTCTTCATCGATAGGTTCAGTTCAAGGTTCTCCTTGAGATGGGTGAATAGGTACAATGACCTTTTGTCCATTTCCTTTTAATTTGATTCGCTCTTTGTCCAGGGATATCGATGCTTTCATCTTTCTACCCCAAGGTCGACCTACTAACGCTGGGAAGGAACTGGATCCTTCCTTAGGGTCAATTATTTTGAAGTCGACTTTGGTCGAGATTCCTTTTATGGTTGTGTCAACGTTTTTCCAGACTCCGATTGGTTCAATTAGGCCCTGGTCGGCTAGTTTCAGGTATATGCCTGACTCATATAGTCGAGATCTGCCCATTTGTTCCCAAGTGTCACGAGTCATGATGTTTACTTGTGATCCAAAGTCAAGCACTACTTGTCAAACATGGTCTCATTCGATTTCCAAGTCGACAAGTGGGTCGGCATCACCTTTATCTTTTTGATTTAAGCTGCAGATGTTCTTTGTTTGTTTTTCAGAGTTATTATGTTTTATTTCATATAGAAAATCGATGAACTGAGATACTGATTTGTCTTTTTGTACGAGTTGGATTAATTCGTTTATTGTGTTATGTCGATTGTCATGAGCTTGTTCTTGTCGTGCAAATTCTTTGAATACATTGGTTGCTTCTTTGTATGTTTGTTTTTCTTTAAGTGGATCAGGGTAGATATTTTTCTCTTTTATTTTGCTGATTCTTGGGTTATCACTTCCTATTTTTGTTCCTTGTCGAGTTACAATATGCAATTTTTTTGTATTTATTAGATCATTTTTTTGCACACACGACAAGACATTAACATTTTTCTTTGTATTTATTTTTTCCAACATGGTAGGGTAATCCTCTAGTGAGTGATCCCCTACTCCATAATGAGTACAAAATTTGAGGTCAGTTCTGTCTTTATATGGACAGTCTGCATACCGATGTCCCTCCTTATAACATGTAAAGCATTGGATGGGTCGACGTGGTCGGTTGTCGCGATTCCCATGGAATCGACCTCGTCCTCCGTAGCCTCCACGTTGATTGTCGTACCGGCGCTCGTATCTTCGACCTTCATATCTTTGACTGTTCTGATCGTTTGGTAAGTTGTTTTGCTCATTATTTTGTGCAACTACATTGGTTTGGTAGACTGCATGGTAATTCTGTCAGTACTTCAGGTTCAAATGGAAGTCGGCTATGTTATGATTTTTAGTTTCGTAGATTGCACACCAAGATGCCTTGCCGTTCTTCATGTTGAATGGGAAATCTTTTGTTGAGTGGTCCCCATGCTCCTGGAAAATGTCGCAAAAAGATTTTGTTTGCACGAATTGAATGTCCTATTGGCTATATTCCTGTCGACAGTTGTCTTTCAAATGTCCGGCCGTCGAGCACTTGGTGCACCAGATATCCTGTTTTTTGAGGTTTAAATCCTTTAAAGACTTATGTACACTCTCCAGCTATTCTTCTAATCTGTGATTAGTGGAGTATGCTGGTATGTCCTCATCCATTTCCACTTGGAGAGATTTTGTAAGTGCATCTTCGTAAGATTTGAATGTTTCCAGACTGATGTGTCGACGGAATTTCTGAGATAAACCTGCAAGAAACCATTGGATTAGTAATTGTTCATCTATAACATAGTTCATCTAGCTAAGAAGGTATTTGCATCACTTATCATAGTCGTTGACAGTTTCTCCTGGCTTCTGTGATGTTGTTTTTAGTTTTTTTGCTGCTAGGTGTTTTGCATCCAGAGTTTTGAAAAATGATAGAAATTGCGCTTTGATCTCAGCTTTTGTTGCTCTAGGTTGTCTTTTAGAAAATGTCATATACCAATTTAATGCCATTTTACTCAAGGCACCGATGAACTGTGCCATCTGTTTGTCTTCGTCGGTAACTTGGTTGGCCTCCCAAGTCGACTCGCAGATAAAACAGTTTCGTCTGGGGTACTCATCCCCCTCATATAGAGGAATGTGTGCTGACCTGTGACCCATGTTGGAATCACTGTCGCTGCTCTCAGGAGGTGGTGGTGGTGGAGGTGGGGGTGGGGGTGGTGGGGTTATTGGCTTATTCATCTCTGCGGAACTATGGTCGATGAAACTTTCATTCCCATCGGTTGTCGATTCTTCTTTGACCAGTGGTCGGTTAGTGTTGATTTCTCTTGTCAATGTCCCACTACTACTATTTGTCCACAGTTCTGAATGTTCTGTGTCCTCCAAAGCTGTATTTGGTAGGGGGGGTGCTCGTTGATGTGTCGGTAAGAGTAAGTGGATACTTCGGTTGGAGGGTACTGCTTGAAAGGTAACCCAATTTCCTTCCTCTGGTCGACGGATAATGAGGTGTCTTCTAGTGTATGTCTCATCGTCTAGTCGACTCCATATACCAAAGTCACCAGCTCCTAGTCAGAGGTCCTCTTCGACAATAGTTTGTATCCGAGTACGTGGATTCAATGGAGAGAGAGTTGTTCCTTCATGGGGAGCTCTTAATTGGAGAGATTCTGACTGCTCTATCCACAATTCTTTCTCCATAGGGGATGCCTCTTTTTCCAGGCCTTCTTCTTGTCGGTCATGACCCGAATCTGGGAGATTTCTTTCCTGGTTGGTCACCCTAGGAATCCTTCCTCTATGCAGTGCTAAGGCTCTTCTTCTTTCTTCCCTCCTTTGTTGTCTCTCTTCCCTCTCTATTTTCTGAATGTCCGACATACCGTTGTGTGATACTATTTTCTTGATTTCCCTTTTGGTCGACTTCTCATTACTGGTGAATGGTATCTACTTCTATTCGACTAGAATCCACTCCACTTTATCTTGACATATGACCAACTACCCCCCAACAGCCTACCTGGCACTTTTTAGAAAGCTTGGATAGTTCGGTCTACTTGCTTAGGAAGTATTCCCACTCCCATTCTGCTATGAATTTTTCCCACCTCTTTTGCTTTTTCGCCCAGTTAGAGTTTGATGGCAGTTCGTGAAGTGATGGATGAGGCTTGACAATATGAACTACTCCCTTCTCGATTAGAAATTTAAACAGCAAGGTCGGTAAGGAGCACAAAAATTGCTTAGTGAGGTCTGTGTAAAATTTCTCCTTGACGGTTTCCACCGAAGTTCTATCTTCTACTGCTTGCTCCTTACAGAAGTCGTTAGTGATTTTCTCGAATCACTCCAACAAGTTTGTTCTTCCTCATCGGATCAGTTTTTCTAGCAACTGTTGGTATTTAGTCCCTTCTGGATTTTTCATCCAGGAGTTTCTTCAGAAGTTGGGGCACTGATTCTACAAACTTCTTATGTGTTTCTGTAAAGAATCTTGCTTTTATTTGTGTGATTTTTAATCTCTTCCTTTGTGTGTAATTCTGCAAATAATTTGGAACTTTACGTTCCCACCAGTCCTTAATCTCATGTTCTGATATCATCTGTTTGCATACATTTCATACATGTACGTCTTGGCAACGGAACCAATGTTTTAATCTCACTGATCACATAAGGTTACCAATAATACATACTAAAACATACATATATAACATAGACAAGAGGTAAGAACAATTAGGTGAATTAATAGATTATATTACATGAATGGGTCCATACAACACAGAGAACTAAACCAATTTCTCATCTAGCTCAACAGCCTAATATATAAGATTACAAAACAGTTACAAAATAACTACCTGTCGGTTCGGTGAACCGACACGACCTTAGGTGGCCGACCTAATCTCTAGTTTAGTCGGTCGATTGACTTAGTCAGCTGATCAACTAAGTCGGCTAATCGACCTAGTCGGCTATCATTCAAGTCGACTTATCAACTTGCTCCTCCATCATGGGTGAAGGAGGCTAGTCAGCAAACAGATTGTGCGATACACTTTTGGGTCTACTAGGAAGCGTTTCAAGCAGCAGTGGCCGAAACACCAAGGTTATCAGATGCGGCAACAGTAAAATATCGATGGATTATAAGGATCTCCATCGGACCGCACACTCCTCAGCTCTAGGCATGTCACGACCTTGATAAACAATGGCTACCCTTGGCCTATAAGGTGACGAATGAAGAATTGGAAGCAATGGTTCAGGATTGGCCAGCAGAATGGCGTGATCCAGTGAGCGTAGATGAAGTATCGGAGGGGCCACTTGTAGATGCCCCTGAAGAGCCTACATGCCCAAAGAAGAGTCTTCATGATTCTGATGGAGAGTTGTCGACCGATACTGATATGGACGCACAACGCCTCCTCGATGAAGTCAGAATTAAGCAGGATGCTGACAGTAGTACTAGATCAGTGCTGGAGGTCCAATTGCAATGACTTATTAAGGCTATCATGGATAAATATGATATAGAAATGACTGCAATGCGCCAATCCACCCAGGAAGGCTTTTCTAAGGTAAGAAACAAGTTGGATTATGTTTATAATACTGTTTTATAGAGAGCACCAAAGAGTGCCGCTATGCAGGAATTCTTGTTGATTAGCACCGAGCTGCAGGATAAGAACATCCAAGTTCCCCCGACTGCAATCGATGCTGAAAATGTAGATGTGAATTTCTCACTGCACTAGCTACAAAGTATTGGCTTGGATATCAACAAGCTATCGACCCAGACCTTAGTACAGATGCAGTGGGTTGACAACTAGGAGTTGGCTGATAGGCAAAAAGAGCTCAGTGACTGGTACATGCAGTTGCAGGACGAAGATGAGAAGCTCAGGAAGGAAGTAGAGGGGCTAAAACAAGGAAAGGAGTAGCTCATAGAAAAAAGAGAGCAATATATTGAAGCATTGAAGATAACACAGGAAGAATTGGCGAGAAAAGCTGCTGTAGAGATTACTGCATTGAAAAAGGAAACCGTCCACCTTGTTATTGAAAAGGCACAACTGGTTGCTAGCAGGAGCTAGGTCGAAGAGCCTATTGATGCAGCCTGTCAACACATCCACAAAACCACAGAAGAACTATAGGTAGTTGCTAAGTCCAAGTGATTGGGAGAAGTCATTGTGCAGCTCCAGATGGACAACAGCTTGCTAAACACCCTAGTATACCCGGACACACCACCAGAGCAAAATATTGCCATTGAAGAGATTGCATCACAGTTTAATGAACTGGATCAATATGCTAAGAAGATTGCCAAGGTAACGACCTAGTTTTGGGGTAATATTTTTAACGATGAGCAACTAGAACAACTTACAACACAATTTCAAGAAGCTGAGAACCAGTTGGCTACACTGAAGAAATCACTATGGACCATGCCACCCATTGTGTCCAACACGTGATCCACCAAGTTAAAGGAGCTGCAGCAGCCGATGGTAAAATCCCAGGAATGACAGTAGAAATGCAGGACCAACTCGATGAGTTCCAAGAGATTGGAGCTCAACTGTCGGCAAAATTTGTTGCTACGCTGAAAGCTGTGCAGGACGGTAAGAAGGAAATCAATGCAAAAATAGGGAAGCACCCATTGAAGCAGGATCAGCTTATGTGTCAGGATGTTGGTGGGAAAGTTCGAGCACAAGTCACCAAAATTTCTCAGCAATATGACAACTTCAAGATGAAGACCAACAAGTACACCATGTCCATTTGACGTGGCTCAAGAACAAGCCACAAGACTGTGTTGGAGTCCTGTTGGCAAGGGGTTGGAGATAAGTGAGTTGCACAACATCTAGGATGTTGCACATACTCACGTGGCACATCGCAAGGAAAAGATAGTGTGATAGGTGAAAAATAGTCCACTTTTTGATATTTTCATGTCACTTTTTGTACTTATTGACCATTTCTTCAGAATATTGGTCCTTAGTGGTTAAGTTTATTAGAAGTTAGTTAGAGGTGGACCTTGAATGTAAAGGTGCAAGCCTATAAATATAAGAATTAGGAATGTAAGAAATACACTTTTTGAACAATTATGGAGAAGAAATACATGGGGAATGGATTCTGGAAGCAATCGGTGTCTGTTTGATCTACGAGTTGTTCTGCAGATTTAATATGATGTGATGTGGGTTGATCTGAGTTATGTTTCCTCCTTTATTTTAATCTCTTAATTGTTGCAATTCTGATGCTGAATGATTGATAGATCTACATATGAGTGGATAATGTGATGCTTTCTGCTTATGGATGCTATCATCTTTTAGATCTCTTTTTCCCACTGGTAGATCTTCTATAATGATGAATGAATAAATGCAATGTGATGAATGATTCAGAAAGTAAAGTAGATATGGAAATTAAGCTGATGGACAGTCGATGCGCCAACCCTCCTCTATATTGTAGAAAATTGGTTTTGACAGATTTCCCTTGAACATCTCAGGTGAGACCTCATCCGCTCTGCGGGTGTTGCTGGAAGGGTAAAACCTGTTTGCGCTGATGCTCAGGGAGATCGCGAGGTGTTGAGCGTCGATGGAGTGGAACCCCTGTTGACACGGTTTTTTTGGTTCGGATTACGCCAACATGTGAAAGAAGGTTTCTGTTCAAAGAATGGATCTGTGAAGGGTGGAACTATTGTTACCATGGTTTATAATCCTGAGAATGAATGACTAAATGATGATCATGACCTGTGACTATGTTAAGAGAGAGGAATGATAAGTTTGAATTTATTCCACATATCAATCAGGTGTATGGGCACTGGGTTCATGGGAATAGAGGTATCATAAAGAGTTGAAGAGTGTGTTAACGTCCATGCCTTGTGTTTCAAAAGGAGAACAAGGGTTCTTGAAACAAGATTTTTAATTATCCGCATTTTGGGGTATGGGGACATTACAGATTGGTATCAGAGCTGTGGGTTGTAGCGCTGGGTCTAAATGGGCCAAGTTGAGAAGTTAAAAAAGGTGTTGGCTACAACATTGGGCCTAAATGGGTCAAGTTAAAACGCTAGCAGAAAGAAAACTGCAGTAAGAAAGAGTGCTATTTAGCAAAACTGCTAAATCTAGCTAATCGGACAAAATTTCCCAAGCAGTGCTCATTAAAGGGAGGACTTCAAATAGACGGTGAACTCGACTTCATAAACGATTTCACGCCCAACAACTGCGAATAATGCACTTTCTAGTTAGTCGTCAAAATGAACTATCAACTGTTGGATGGAAATCAATGGTGGAATTCAAATATATTAAAGTGGATTTCATAAAGTATTGTGCTCATCAAGGTTTTCTTCATCCGCGCTAGTTCACCCAGCGAAATCATTGTCAGCTGTTGGTTTGCTTGAGGATCAACCTCGTCTGCTGATTTTAAATCTCCTTCGTGGCAATTGGGTTCCAATTTCACAACTCAATGCCCTATTTATCCTTCTTGTTGTTTCATTCATGAAATGAACCTTGACCGTAGATCTGGGTGATACCAAGATCTCGACCGTTTATACTTGCAGTAAACAGTTGGTAAGTGATTTTTGAATTATTGATATTGTCTAATAATGGTGTATGTTAACACATTTTGCAGAGTCATAGTGTAGATTAAAAAAGTGGGTTTTTGGCTCAACCAAGAGGACCTACAACATGGATAATGCACAGGATCCCTGTGGACATGGGGAAGATTCTATGGGGCAAAATTTTCAGGTTGAGAATACTGAAACAAAATCCGATGGGAAGAGAAAACAAGAGTCTTCCCCAAATGTTGCAGCTACCATAAGGAGCTTGAGGGTGGAGTTGCAAAGTTGTAGAGAGGAAAATAAAGGATGATCAATGCTCTGGAAGAGAAAAATCAGTTAACTACAACCATGCTACAGAGTTTGGCAGACCTCCAAAGGCATATAAACTTTTGGCATCAGACAACAAATACAGAAGGGAGTAGGAGAAATTCCCGCAAGAAGAATGTGAAGCTTGACCCAAGGAAGAAAGGTTTCAAACCTTCTCACTTCCAAAATCAACAAAGGTAACCATCACAAGCTGTGATTAAGCTAGCCAGAGTGATGGGGGAAAAGCCAAGGAAACCACTTAAATGTTGGGGATGTGGAGGAGACCATTTGATTAAGTACTGTACACATCGGAGTGGGAATGAAGGTCAATTCCATAACACCCAAGGAGCTGAAACTATGGGTCAGGAAGCAAGGACCATTCCTAGAATTTGTTTAGTTTTAGAGGACGACCAAGAAGATCATCAATCAAATGTGGTGGAAGTTGAGGGTAATATTGCTGAGAAGACTATTTTTGTTTTTATTGACCCTGGATCCACTTATAGCTATATCACCCCTAGACTTGTTGAGATTTGCACTTTGAAGAAATCAAAGCAGAAAATCATGGTTAGTCCAACTAGCCACTAGAACCAAGAGGTAAGTTAGTGAGGTGGTAGAGAGATGTCCATTGGATATGGATGGGATACTCACTCATGTACATTTGAATATTCTACCACTTGGTTCCTATTATATACTCATTGTAATGGATTGGTTATAAGCTCACATAGTAAATCTTGATTGTTACAATAAGACTTTTGAATGAAGAAGGAAACCAAAGGGTTGTAATATGTAGTCCAAAGGTGATTTTTGTATTGCCAATTTCAACTATGCAACTAAAGAAGTTATTTAGGAAAGGTTTCTAGTTGTATGCAACTCATGTTTTGGAGCCAGCAAAGAATGATACTCTTAGATTGGAGGGATTTCATGTGCTGCAGGAGTTCAGGGATGTCTTTCTTGATGAAAATACAGGACTTCCTCCAAAGAGGGACATTGATTTCACAATTGAACTTGTGCCAGGAGCAGCACCAATGTCCAAAACATGCTACAAGATGATCACATCAGAATTGCTAGAGATGAAGATGCAATGGCAAGATTTCTTGGAAAAGAAGTATATCAGGCCAAGTGTGCCTCTTTGGGGGAGCACCATTTCTATTTGTGAAAAATAAAGATGGTACACTTAGGTTGTGTATTGATAACATGTAGCTGAACAAAGTCACTGTGAATAATAAATACCCTTTTCCTAGAATTGATGACCTTTCTGATCAAATGAGAGGAGAAAAGGTATTTTCCAAGATTGACATAAGGTCTGGTTTCCATCAGGTAAGAATCAAGGATGAAGAAATTCATAAGACAACCTTTAGAACGAGGTATGGACCTTATGAGTTTGTAGTGGTACCATTTGGTTTCACAAATGCACCAAGTGCATTTATGTGCCTCATCAATAGTGTTTTCAGTAAGTATCTGGACAAGTTTGTTCTTGTTCTCCTTGATGGAATTCTTAGTTATTCTAAGAATGAGAAGGAACATTTATAATAGTTGAGGCTGACTTTGAAATTGTTCAGGAAGCATCAGCTGTATGCAAAGTTGAGAAAATGTGACTTCTATAAAGATAAGATTCATTATTTGGGTCACATTATCTCAGATGAGGGTATATATTTAGACCCTGAGAAGATTGAGGCCATTATGAATTGGCCTACTCCAAGAAAGATGACAGATGTAGGATATTTTATGGGACTTGCAGGATATTATAGGAGGTACATTGAAGGATACCCTGCATGTAAAGTTGAGGAGGCCTAATGCGAGATTGTAGTTCCATGGGGAAATGACCCTCGTGTGTATATACATACATATCAGAACTTCCTGAAGACTGCAGGTAGAATGAATTGAACACAGAAGTATGGTTGTACCCAATGAAACCAAGGCAAGAATATACCATGTGCAAAGGCAAAATGCTATGAGAAGGATCTCATAACTGAAATCTAACTTATGAACATAATGGATTTTAAATTTTAGATTTCCAATTTTCCTATTGAATGCTATTAACTGTTTGGGTGATATAAAATGGTGTCAATATGACATGTTGTATGTGGATGTCTAGGTTTTGGGCAGCATGTGTAAGTAGGGGATTGATGCTCCTACTTGCAAAAGCCAAACAATATGAGGATGGCCTCATGGTTGCAAAAATCTGATTTTCTGTAGGAAGCAGAATTGTGAATAGATTTTGATTTGACTATGAATGTTATTGATTATTTGATACTTGGAAATTTATTTATGCATGAAATAAATTTGAAATCTATGATTGAAATAATGACATCTCATGTGAACTGCATGCTTGTATGTAACGCAAGTGAGATGATGGAAGTATGCCCTAATGGTACATAGCTTCTCGGAAGGATGTGTTTGGGACACATAGCTCCTTGGAAGGATGTACTTGGGGTACATAGTTCTCAGAAGGATGTACTTGGGGTACATAGCTTATCAAGAGGATGTGTTTGGGATAGATGGCTCCTCTAGAAGGATGTACTTGGGTACATATATTCTCCCCCCGGCCAGCTAGGAACTGGTATGCATCACTGGGGATGCTGAGGGTGTAATACATCCGACTAGAATTATTTCTACACCCATTCACGCCACATAAGGGGACTGCCACAAGAGTGGGTTATCCATGAAGAGAATAACCCATAGGTATTATGGTGTCCGAAAAGGAAGTTCTTGAGCTTGGTGAGAACTTGGAGGAGGTGCTAGTCCCTAAAGCCAGAGCTGCTATTGAGCACCCATGGAGGTGTTAGGCTCTGAATCGAGGCTTCCAGATCTCAATTGAGAGATGCTATACAGATAAGTATTTGATTTACTTAGAAATTTTTTGTTGAGTTTCTGTAAATACACATGTGCATATGATTCAACTATGATTTTGAAAATCTTGTTAAGAAATGAATACTATAGGAATGAATCTGACATGTGAATTAATTCATTGTGTTGTCTAGAAAGGAAGCACCTGAGCTTGGTGAGCAACTAGAGGAGATGCTAGGCTCTTAAGCCAGATCTTCCATTGAGCACCCATAGAGGTGTTATGCTTTGGAACAGAGCTGCCAGATCTCAGTTGAGAGATATTTTCATAGGTGATCCGAGGCTTACAAAAACTTGGCTACCTTTCAATGCACACCTTAGAGAGCATAGGAAGGGTGGGTACACTCGAAGGACTATATAGTGGAGAAGAGGTACCATCCTTGTGTGGGGTGGGGAAGGTCTTGTGGGTGCCATAGATGTATAAAGACAAAGAAAAATACATGTGGACCCAAAAGAATATACTTATGCAGATAAGTATTTGGTTTACTTGGCAGACTTGTTAATTTTATGTCAATATACATGTGCACATGATTCATCTATGATTTTGAAATTATTTGTCAATATGACATGAGAATTGACTCGTTGCTTTCTGCTTGAGCATAGGTATTGTTGGTTTCCAGAGACATTGGAGATGTTCCAAGCTATGGAGAAGGATTCTCCAAGACCAGAAAGAGACCGGTGGTATGGATTGATGCATGGAATCAAGGACTTGGAAAATCTTCAGATCGTTCCATTGGACAAGTGAAGGTGTAGTGGAAGCACTGCGGTCCTAATGAGGCTACATGGGAGCTGGAGGATTCCATGCGATTGGAACCCCCAATTTGGTTCAATTTTGCAGAGCACTGAGGGTGGTTTCATTGTAGCATTTTTGTTCAATTTTTGTAAAGAATTGAGGACAATGTTGTTGAAGGGGGAGGGGAATGTAACACCTTGGTTTTGACCCCAAGGGGGAGGGGAATGTGTGCCTCAGTTTTGACCCCATGGCAATGAAATTATACATAATGTATATATTGTATTTAAATCATGGCAAGGATCTCAAAGCCAAGTTCCTGCCATTGATTTGGTGTTTAGTATAGGTGATCAAGGTTGACACCTATGGTGATAGTGTTAAGTCAAGCACAATATATATTTTGATATATCTTGTAGATAAGCAATTAATAAAATACCACAACTATCTATAGGAATACAATGTGAAAGAGATGGGGGCATGATTCCATAAGGGATAGGGAGGGGAGTTAGTCAAACCCATTTAGCTAATAGGATGAGACTAGATGTCAATGGGGAAACCCATGAAACCTCAACTACCTTTTTCCTCTTTCCTCAATCATTCATTTCTTCCAAGAGTTGGTTGAGGCAGTTAATGCCTTGGGAAGAGTAAGACATGGAATTCTGTTTGTGTGTCTGAGCAAGTCTGTAGAACCTGTATTTTTTCTTCTGCAGCAAGTAAAACCACATGAATGTGTGCCCAGTACATCATCTGTCATTTACCTAAACGTTGTTGATCATTCATGATTCATTCAGGAGTCATTCACTCCTGCATGGTGCATTCCCAATCCTGCAGTCGAGCTTGCTCTTTGTGGTGTAGCCTGATCTTGTGTTGTTCACTTTCTGGAGTGGTGGAAGTGTGATTTCGTAGTGTTGTCTGAGTGATATTGTGGTATGTAAGTAAACCCTATTGTCTCTGTGTTATAGAGGGAAGCCTGTGTGCTGTGTTTTCCTTGTGGGATGTTGTGATGTGAATCCCTGTTTTGGTCTAAAAGACTTAGGAGTGGAAGAGGCCCATAATTGGTTGATAAATCTAGTGAAGAGAGGAACCTCAAGACATATCAAGAGGGGCTGGAAAATCCTTTATGCACACCCAAAAGAGAACTAGAAGGGAAGGTATGGCATGAGGGAACTGTGTAGTAGTGAAGGGAATACTTCCTTGTGTTGGGTGGTGTATGTATTGTGGAGGCCAAGCCAGATATTATGTAGGTTCCCATAGCTTTGTGGTTGAGCTCACTAGCTTAGCAATTCTACATTTCGATTGCCTTAGCATCCTGATAAACCCAACTATTGGTTGGTTTGGCTGAGTTTTGGTGAGCAGTTGACCAGGTGTGAGTCATTGCCTTAGTAGTCTAAGAAAACCCGTGCAATATTGGTTTGACTATGTGTGTGTGGTTGTGAATGTTGGATTGATTGTGTGTAGTCTGTGAAACCCAACTATGAGATGGATTGGATGTGTATCCTATGAAACCCATATGTTTGGATTGTTTGCCTTAGTAGCATGTGAAACAAAATTATATATTGGGTTGGCTGGGAATTCTGTGAAACCCAATTGTGTGTTGGCTTGATTGTGTGTGGTATGATCTGACTGGGTGTGTGTTTTGATGTATGCTGGTTTGGTTGAGTAAGACCAAGAAACCCATCTGTTAGTTGGCTTGGTTGGATCTTAATGTGAGTGTTGGTTTTGCTGAGTAGTTCCTGGTAAAACCAACTATGTGTTGGTTAGGCTGAGTAAGTACTAATAAACCCTGTATCATTTGGCTTGTATGCCTGCAGCCTGATAAGAATAATTGTGTACTGACTTGGCTGAATAGTCTGAGAAACCCAACTATAGGTTGGATTGACTGTGTTTGATGTGTTCTAGCTGTGTGTGAGTTTGTTGTTCCCTAGTTCCTTGTGTAAATCATGCCCAACTCGGGGGGTGGCAGTGGTGTTGAGATATTAATGAACACACTGGACTATGGTTGGGTGGAACATTGTAGTGACATAGCTAGTTGTGGGACAGCTCCATCATCCAAGATAAGTATTGTATGTTATTCTTGTTTATGCAATGTATTTCTTATGAATGAATATGCTGGTTATGCAGAATGCTTGTGAATATGTTAAATGCTTATTGATGAATGAAGTAGAGTTTATTATCTTGATGTAATTGTAACTTCGGAATGTATTCACTTGTATATCTTATGTATTGTACCCGATGTTTATTCCGGGAAGTGTTTGTAATGTAATTGAGTGATGTCATGCCCCGATGTTCCGATTGGGAGATTTAATAATGTAAACATGTCATGTAAAGTAATTATGGGTAACCCTCCTATTCATCAAGGGTTAAAGTCCCCACATTTGTGGGCACTAGGGTTATTAGACTCTCCTAGAGAAGTCGGCCCTAGGTGAGTTAATGTAAGTCGGGTCATTAGTACCCCAATTGTGGTTACTCAAGCCTACATAACAGAGTTAAATGTTATCTGAATGAAAGAATATAAATAGAGAGTGAGACTCTCTATTTATTACAGACACACTCACTCACTGGGGCGCATGAGTGTGAGAGAAGAAGTTGGGATCAGAGAGAGAGAGACTAATACTGTCGGGAGATCATCTTTATGTTTTTGGGTTTTACTTTTGGTGTTGATTCTATCTTTGAGGAATTTGCAGGGTTTTCTCCTTTATGGTTTCCCCAAGGAAAATTCTTTGTGTCACTTGTCTCTTGTTTTTATTGTTGTGCATGTTATTCTCTTAGATAAGATCCTAAGATCATATTGCTTAAATGATAAAAATCTAACATGGTATCAGAGATAACCTGAGAAGAAGAAATTGTGCAGCTGTGAAAGCTAGGGATTCTTAATTTTTTGGGTCTCTCTCCATAATCCATCAACAAAAGTATGCTAGGCTGACTCTCCATCGAAGGGCTCATCTTTCTTTCGAAGCAGAATTCGATTCCAGACATTTTCAGTTTTTGGTGCGGGAAATTAGGGCTTCTTACAGAAAAGAAATTTTTGAGTGATCCCAGCATAGGATTTATCTCCTCATAAAAAACAAATTTTAGAGACCTAGGTTGATATTTTTAGTTGGGTGAAACTCCAAGAAAGTCAAACCCTAGTTTGACCCCGGGCTGGAAAAATCCTAAATACTAAAACTGATAAGTTTTGGTACATTTTCTATATCTTAGGATTTCAGAAGTCTCAGGGGCCGAAACTTTCACAAGTTGAATATAAAATCTTGATGTACACTGTGTCCAAGTTTAGGCCTCATATTATATACATTTTAGGAGATATGATTCCTCCAAGTTAGGGTTCCAGCCTCTCCTAGGATTCATCCCCAAATAGGACACCTGGGGAGAATTTCTATATCTTGGGATGCAAAGGTCCAAATGAAATTATGAAGATGTTCGAGATAGGGTATAAAATTTAATTTCTATGGTCCAAGTTTCAGGCCCAAAATATGAAACAGTGACACATGGCAGTTCGTACAACTTCGCTATGCTAAACAGTTATGAAACAGGTCACCTTGAGAAAATGCTCATAAGTCCCAATTGGTGAAACCTATGGTGTTGGAACAGGGACAGGAATGGCTAACTTAATGATAAGTTTTAGATACAGAGGAGTATTAATTTTGTATATACCGTAGAAATAGTATCAGGTATTTCTGCAGAAGAAATTATAAAACTAGGGCTTCCTATTTTGGGAGCTTCCCTCCACTGTTTTCATAAAAGGAGTACATTGGATAGCTCACCTTGAAGAGTTCTATATTTATATCCAATCAGATCTAAAATATTCCAAGTTTTGAAAATTAGGGTTTCTCTGACAAACCCTAGATCAGCGAGCTCTAGAACCAGGACGAACACCTCAAATCGGTAAGATCTAATCTTTTGTTATTTTAATTTGAGGTTCTCATTTCAAAGTGATCTATCTCATCAGCTTGATGACAAGCTTGGTGAGGCTGACAAATTCCAAGCATGGAAGTATTGGATCTCATTGGTTCTTGAAGAAAATGAATTGGACACCTACATAAGTGGAGAGGTTCCAATTCTAGAGGGAGATGAGGCTAAAAGCCTTACATAAGAAGAACTTGGTCAAGGGAAAGAAGATCATTGCTGATTCAATCATAGATCAAATTATACCACAAGTGTCTTCCCTAAAGACAGCAAAATAGATGTTTGATTCCTTGACCAAGCTATTGGAAGGGAAGAACATAAATCAGAAGATAACCTTAGGAAACCAGTTGAAGAATGTGAAGATACAGAATGCAGAGACCATACAGTCATACTTTACAAGGGTCTCTCAAATCAAAGAACAACTTGAAGCAGTAGAAGAAGAAGTGGAGAATGCAGAAGTTGTGATAACCACCTTGAATGTCCTCTTAGGATCATGGGATTCATTCATTTGAGGAATGTGTGCCAGAAGGAAGTGATTACTCTGGGAAGAGCACACACAAGAAGAAGCTTGACTCATAATAAGAGAAAAGAAGATGGGAGCGACTGAAGATCAAGCTCTCACCATCCAAAGAAGATCCCTCAAGCAATGAGGAATATGAGGAACTAAACTCTTGAAGAACCTCTTATCCATCATAGCATTTGGATAAGAAACAATGCTATTTCGAATGAAGAAGATGATGAAGCTGAAGGCCCAAGAAGGAGTCTACCCACGAAACAAATAAAGATAAGTATTCAATTGTCATTTCATGATATTATTTTGTTATGCATTTGTTTATATTCGGTTGATCTGTTATGCATGATAGAATGTTTGCATTAATGACAGTATACTACTAATATGCATGTGATGTGTAAGTAGCTCATGGTGCTATACAAATATCCATTGCTACTTATCTAGAATGAAACCTCTTTGCTGACATATTGGATTAGTGCACAATCTCAATGTTGTCTTGGTAGAGATGGAAGGCATCTAGAAAGTTTCCGTGAGATATGGATGAATGATGTATTGGCTAAAATAGTTGCATAATCATATATCTTGATGCAAAAGAATTTTTCATTATGAATATACCTTATGAAATATTTCTAACCATACAACTAATGCATTTGACTTGTAGGAAAGATCACGCAAAATCGCCTACAAGCAAAGAAGGATGAGACTTGTTCCGAAGAACAAGTAACAACCGTTCAAAGATGAAGAATAATATGATGAATGCAGTGCAATCATTGATGAAGAACCTTCTATCCATGAAGAAGTAACCAAGAAGAAAGGGAAGACTAGTTCAAGAAGAATGATGTCTAGGATGCAGTATCGATACATGAAGGGAAGTTCATAGTTCCATCATGTAGTAGATGAAAACATTGTAGGATACAAGGTAAGATTCGTAGCACGGGGATTCTCACAAAAAGAGGGCATAGACTATGAATAGACATTTTCATCCAGTGGGATTTGAGGCACATGATAGGAAGACTCATGGGTGCAAATTAAAGAAGACTTGTACGAGCTCAGAAGACACCCATGGGATAATACATACATGAGGAGCTTGAATAAGAAGACAAGCTCATAGATGGGTGCGAGAAGAACCTTTGAAAAAGTTCAAGATAGAGGATCTTGGTATCTAGTGATCATAGATGGATACATAGAATATTAGTAGAAGAGGAAGCTACTTGTCACTACGGTATAGAATGTTTTAGTACATAGAGTACGAAAGACAGAGGGAGAATGATGCTTCGCTTCAGAGGGAGTGACTACAGAAGATCCTGAGGTTTGACATGGTACAACAGGATGGAAATCTTACTGATGATTCTAGGATTTACTGAGAGTAAAGTGAATTCCAACCTTTACTACAAGGTTGAAGATGGTAACCCAGTGATACTCCTACTATATGTAGATGATCTATTTGTAACAGGTATGAATGGGTTGATTGCTGATACGAAGAGAAAGCTTGTTGTCGAGTTCAAAATGAAGGACTTGGGTATGGTGCACTATTTTATGCAGTAGAGATCCTGAAGAGGTTTGGGATGATGGACTGCAAGACCATGACCACACCTATGGCATCAAATCTGAAGCTACTAAGTGATGCTTCAGCATAGACGATTGATGCTGCGATGTATTGTTAGATGATTGGGTCCTTGATGTGCCCGACGAATACGATACCATATATTTGCTTTGCTGTGAACACCTTGAGCCAGTTCCTAACAAATCCGAGAGATGTTCACTTGATTGCTACAAAGCATATTCTGCGGTACTTGAAGGGTACAACTAATTATGGGCTCAAGTATAAGGCTGATCAGAAGATTAACTTGGAAGGTTATGTTGATTCAGATTGGGCAGGAAGTGCCATCAATAAAAGGAGCACCTTAGGGTGTTGCTTCAGTATGGGATCAGGAGTGACCTCTTGGTTTAGCAAGAAACAGTCTTGCGTGGCACTAAGTATAACTGAAGCAGAGTATGTCACAGCCTGTTCAGCTAGTTGTGAGGCAGTATGGCTGAGGAAGCTACTATTTGATTTATTTGATCCCCAGTTGGATGCTACTTGTATATATTGTGACAACCAAAGTTGTGTGAAGTTGTTTGAGAACCCGATGTTCCATGACAAGTCGAAGCATATTGAGATCAAATATCACTATATCAGGGATATGGTGTAGAGAGGAGCAGTAAAGCTCCAGTATGTTGTGACGGATGAACATATAGCTAATGTGTTGACTAAGCCATTGGCCAGAGTGAAGTTTGAGTACTTCAGGGAGAAGCTTGGTGTTCTCCAGATCGAGGTTCCCTCTAAGGGGAAGTGATGAGTCCGTGAGCCATTCTGACATGGTGAGAAGATTGGTTCCTTCCATGGTCAGATGTAAGGGCTGAGCCATTCTATCATGGTGAGAGGATTGGTTCCTTCCATGGTCAGATGTGAGTGCTGATCCATTCTGAGGTGACTGTGAGATGTGTTCTCACATGATCAGATATAAGCACTGAATGCCATTCTCTGGGAGAATGGAGGCACCTGGTCAGTTACCAGGAATTTTTTTAGTCTGGGACTGGCACTCAGCCTAGGGTTGAGATCCTTTCTGACATGATGTGTGAACAAAGTTTCCTATCATGGTCATATGTAAGTGCAGAGCCTTTCTGACATGATGTGCGAACAAAGTTTCCTATCATGGTTAGATGTAAGTGAAGAGCCTTTTGGACATGATGTGTGAATAAAGTTTCCTATCATGGTTAGTTGTAAGCACAGAGCCTTTCTGACATGATGTGTGAATAAAGTTTCCTATCATGGTCAAATGTAAGTGCATAGCCTTTCTAACATGATGTGTGGATAAAGTTTCCTATCATGGTTAGATGTAAGTGCAAAGCCTTTCTGACATGATGTGTGAATAAAGTTTCCTATCATGGTCAAATTTGAAGAGAAGAGCCTTTTTGACATGATGTGTGAATAAAGTTTCCTATGATGGTTAGATATAAGAGCAGAGCCTTTCTGATATGATGTGTGAATGAGTTTCCTATCATGGTCAGATATAAGTGCTGAAGAAGATGAAGACCTACTTGAAAGGCTAGGCATACAACCAACATGAAAAAGGGTTGGCTCTGTAGAAATTCCTGTGATGAGAAGAATCATGAGATAGCACCTGTGATGATGATCTAGCAGTGATGATCTAGATTGAGTGATGATCCAGATCCAAGGATGATCCAGATCGAGTGATGATCCAGATCCAGTGATGATCCAAATTGAGTGATGATCCAGATCTGGTGATGAAGATGACTTGAAGATGAATATGGCGAGAAATCGATGATGATCTAGATGATACAGAGAAGAAGACTTGTGCTAATAAATTGTGTCGAGAGAATACCTTCCTATTTAAGAGGGAGTGTTGTTGTAATTATAAATTCGGAATGTATTCACTTGTATATCTTATGTATTGGACCCCGATGTTTATTCTGAGAAGTGTTTGTAATGTAGTTGAGTCATGTCATGCCCCGATGTTCCGATCAGGATATTCAATAATGTAAACATGTCATTTAAAGTCATTGTGGGTAACCCTACTATTGATCAAGGGTTAAAGTCCCCACAGTTGTGGGGCACTAGGGTTATTAGACTCTATTAGAAAAGTTGGCCCTAGGTGAGTTAGTGTAAGTCAGGTCATTAGTACCCCAGTTGTGGTTACTCGAGCCTACATAACAGAGTTAAAGGTTATGTGAATGAAAGAATATAAATAGAGAGTGAGACTCTCTATTTATTACACACACACTCACTCACTGGGGCACATGAGTGAGAGAGAAGAAGCTGGGATTAGAGAGAGAGACTACTGCTATCGGGAGATCATATTTATGTTTTTGGGTTTTAATTTTGGTGCTGATTCTATCTCTGAGGAAGTTGCAGGGTTTTCTCCTTTATGGTTTCCTTGAGGAAAATTCTTTGTGTCTCTTGTCTCTTGTGTTTATTGTTGTGCATGTTATTCTCTCAAATAAGATCCTAAGATCATATTGCTTAAATGATAAAAATCTAACATATTATTGTCAAAATTTCTGCAATTGAATCTATATTTTCCTTGTATGTTTCAATGAATTTTTCTTATGATCATGAAGGCTAGAAAATCCTGGTTACAGAGTCAGTTTGCAGCTGATTCGAGTGTTTCCGCACCCTAGGATATGCCTGCATAAGGTAGGAGGCAGAAGAAAGAAGTTAAGTGAAGAATAATATGGGTTTTCTGACTTCCAGTATTCGCTTGCAGAAGGTGGAAGCTGGAATGTGGAAATAAGGGGAAAAGACAAGGCAGAAAGTGTGTTTCTGCACCCTAGGATCCTCCTACGGAAGGTGAAAGGAGGGAGGTGGAAAGCTGAAGAAAGGTTAAGGTAAAGAGTTTTTCTTTCGATTTCTGAGTTCTGCAGCGGAGGGCGGAAGTCAGAAGGCAATAAGTGGAAAGGTCAAGAGATCATTCCATGGGTTTTCTGATTCTTGAGTTCTACAGCGAAAGGCGGAAAGGAGGAATGCGGAAGAAAAAAATACAGATAGAGGATTTCGTCATTTGCTAGTATTTCGACTCCCGATTTCCACAGTGAAAGGAGAAAGGGCGAGAGGCAGAAGGTGGAAAGAGGTTTGAAGGACTTCATTTCACATTGTGTTTCTAGTTCCTGGATTCCGCAACGGAAGGTAGAAGTGCAGGAAGCAGAGTGCGAAAAGGACAGGTTCAGTGCAGAAGAAGGTTTCTATTCATAGAATGGATTTGTGAAGGGAGAAAATATTGTTACAATGGTTTATAAGCTTGAGAATGAACGACTAAATGATTATCATGACCGATGACTATGTTGAGAGAGAGGAATGATAAATTTGAAGTTATTTCGCATATCAGTCAGGTGTATGGGAACTAGGTTCATGGGAATCGAGGTATCATAATGAGTTGAAGAGTGTGTTAACATCCATGCCCTATGTTTCGAAAGGAGAACAAGGGTTCTTGAAACAAAATTTTTAATTATCCAAATTTTGGGGTACGGGGATGTTACAATCCTCAATAGAATGGTGTTGCAGAAAGAAAGAATAGGACCATTATGGAAGCAATGAAGACAATGATACATGATCAAGATCTTCCTATGAATCTATGGGATGAAGCAATAAGAGCATCTGTTTATGTAAATAATATATTATCCCATATTCGCTTGGATTCAAGACTCTAGAAGAAATGTTCACAAGAAAGAATCCTGAAGTGAGCCATCTTTAGATATTTGGTTTCCTAGTATATGTTCACATTCCAAAAGAAAAGAGAACCAAGTTGGACCCTTCCATAAATAAGGGAATATTTGTTGGATACTATGAGGTCTCCAAAGCCTTTAGAATATACATTCCAGGATTCCATCACATGGAGATTAGTAGGGATGTAACATTTAATGGATAAGCAACTCTCAAGAGATCCAGAAAGTGCAAACATGAAGAATTTTATGAAGAAGATGTACCTCCCAGAAATGTAGAAGCTGCACCCTCCCCTGAAAATGAAACATCAGAGGACCATGATATGCTAGAACCTTAAGAACCTCATACTATGAATATATCATGAAAGAGAAATCCTCCTTGGGTAAGAGAAATTATATAAGAAGAAGAGAAGTATGAATCTCCAGAAGGATCCATAAGAATAAGCAAGATATCAAAGCCATTTTCCAGTTATGTAGCTTTGATGTGTGATCTTGTAGATAAAGAACCTACCAGGTATGAAGAAGTTGTATAGAAGAATGAATGGGTAGAAGAAATGACATAAGAATACCAATCAATAATGAAGAATGGTGTTTGGGATATAGTTCCCAAACCAGAAGGCAAGAGTTTGGTATCTTCCAAGTGGATCTACAAGATAAATCATGCAGCTGATGGAAGTATTGAGAAATAAAAGGCAAGGTCTGTGGCTAGAGGTTTCTTTCAGAAAGAGTGAATTGATTATGAAGAGACATTTGCGCCAGTAGCAAGGTACACTTTCGTTAGAGCCATCATGGCACTTGCATCAATGATGAAGTGGAGTTTACACTATATGAGCATGAAGACAACCTTCCTGAATGGTGTTATTGAGGAAGAAGTGTACATAGAACAACTATAAGGATTTGAAGTTGAATACAAATGGACTCACATATGTAAGTTGAAGAAGGCTTTGTGTGGACCAAGGCAAGCTCCTAGAGCTTGGAATGGAAGGATATATAGCTTCTTGACGAGCTTGGGCTTTACCAAAAGTAAAGCTGACCCTAACATTTGCTTTAAGGTTATGAATGATGAACCTGCCATATTATTATTGTATGTGGATGACTTATTTCTGATAGGAAATGAGAAACATATTGTATAGTGCAAGAAGAAGCTAGCTAAAGAATTTGAGATGAAAGACCTTGGATTGATGCACTATTTTCTAGGTCTGGAAGTATGGTAGAGCCCATAAGGAATCTTTCTCAACTAGGGAAAGTATGTTGTGAAAATATTAAAAATATTTGATATGTTGGATTTTAAAGCCATGGACACACCCATGGATACCAACCTGTTATACACCTGAATGGCACCTCTCCGTCCGAGTGCCGACATCCCTCATGTTGGCACACAAAAGGACATCTATGGATAGAGGTTTGCCCAAAACACTATATATTGGCTTACTATACAATAAATTCGTCCTCTATATAGCTAGTTACTTTGCCATTTTGCTATGTTAAGATGTATTCACAACTCTCCATATATGCAACTCACGCATCATTCGTGAGTGTCGGTTGCTGCAAGTCGCGAATGGATGTATTTGCGGGTTTCTCTTATAGAAACTTGCGGATCATTCGCGAGTTGTCCTTCTACATACCCGCGAATATGTCCCTTAACATTTAAAAATAAAAACATGCAATGATCTGAGATTAGTTAAGCCATTTACCTTAATCCTCTTAACTGTCTCAACCTCCTTAACCTTCGAAACTGCCTTATTTCCTCCATATCAATACAGGCCTTGGGGAGGGTGTTGGATATACACTTGGAGAGCAAAGTTATGCTGGTGGATTGTATACAGAAGTCTTTGGAGCAGTGTAACTCAGAATCCTTTGGTTGCAGAGGAGTCCTTGTCTTAGGCGTTGGGTTGTAATCTAAACTCTTTCCATTGTTGATAATAAAGAGAATCCTTCTTCCATATGTGTTTCATGTATCTTGGTTTGATAAATGTTTATGTTTCTACATCTTATATGTGATTTATCTAACTTGCTTATATATATATGAATCATCTTGTATCTGGAAGGTTGACTCTTGACAGGTGAAAGAGGAGCAACCTTGAAGACTTTGGAGGTGAAGCAGAGCAAAAGAGGACTAGCAAGGATCGACCTTCGTTAATCAAGTAAGTCTTTCTCATCCTCCTATTTCCTTTACTGCACTTTAGATTCAATTGTCTGCAAGTTGATTGAGTATGTTGGTAACCCCAGACCTATGGTTATTAGGTGTGTAATCCTGTATAACAAAACTGGCGATGCCGCTGGGGAGCCCGGACTGCTGTAGGTTGTTTCTGTCCCCCTGACCAGTCTTTGCTTGGAAGTCTGTGTGTGATCTTTTATCCTGTTTCTTATTTGCCTCAGTATTTGAAAGTCTTTGGATTTTTCTTTGTTTTTGAGAAAAATTTTATACCCATTCGTGAGTTGTTCTTTTGAACAGTCACGAATACAAGTTTGCATTCGCGGGTTGCTGGATTGGACAGTCGCGGATCATCCGTGGGTTGCACTTCTAGACAATCGTGAATATGCCTAGAAGTAGGGATTTTTAAGTTAAAGTTTGCTTGTTCTTTTCTTTGTATAATCCCTATTTTCTGAGTGGATTTTCCTTATCAATGCTGAGTAGCTTGTCTGAATACCTTAGGTGATCACACTTTGTGCTTTTTCGAAAGCCCTTGAGTCTCTTTTGCTTGGATTATTTACTATTTGCATACTAAAGTATTTTGGCTTGTTTGGGTTGTGGGTTAAGGTGTCTTTGTCCAGATCAGTGATCAGGGTCTTGGGCTCTGTTTTTTCCAGTTTGTCTTCTGACAGTGGTTGGTTGTCACTTTCCTTTGTAAGTCTACAATGATTTTTGTCATTGTTTGCACCCAAGCTAGGGTTCCTAGCCTTCCTTTGTTGGTGGTATTTTGGTCCTGTCAGCCTGTTTGCTTCAGTTGGATGCTTTTATACTGTTTATTTGATTCAAGTTCGCTCAAGTATAGTGCATTGTAGATGCATAGTAGAATTTTGAGTATTTTTAGAAGTGAAAAGAAAACATTGTTAAGCTTTTGCATTTTGTTTTTTGCATCAGTAGTGTTTATTTCAATTTAAAGATATTATCTCAAAAACTACAAAAAATATAGGCTTAGTTTCTCTTATCACTGCTTTCAATTCATTAATATATATTTGCAAGAAAAGAAAAAGAAGTTTGTTTTTATAATGGTAATTTTGCTTTGAATACACCTTTATTTTCATTTATTTCTTATTTGAGTCAAAACATCATAAAGTATACCACTCCATTTCCTCTTGAGTAAAAAATAGCCCTTTAAAATGAACGCATAAATTAAAATTTACTAGTAAGTTTTGTTTTTTTAGGGGCCTTTCACCTACTAGCTTAGGCTAGAATTGTGGGCTAGGAAGTGTAAACTTCCTGCAAGTTATAAAACTTAGACGTAGTGGACCTTTATTTAGGTAAATCCTTGACTTTATTGACTGTATCTGGGAAGCTCCTCTCAAACGGGAGTTAAGCACTAGGCCGCGTGGAGGCTTGGATAGAGGAGATAACCCTCTAAATCCTTGTCAAAGCATAACTCAGGACTTTTACGCATCTGGGGATTCTATCCTAGATAGATTTTCGGGCTCATTAAATCCACGAATCAGTGACACTATCAAGCATTATTTTCCCATCTCTTCAATCTTGTTAAAAAATGAAGAGGGAACCGAGTTTACTTTCCTGGACTCGTTAAAATTTAACAGGGAAGGTAAGGAATAAGTTTTCTCTTATTTTCAGTAATGACAGCATGTCATCCTTGAACATAGCACTCTTTGCTTTTCGATATCCATGTTTCAGTGTCCACTTGTGTTCAGCTATCACTTTGAGTTTCTTTCTCCTCCTCTTGTCCGTTATACCTGGGGAATCTGATCATGTCTCCTACATGACAGATAGGTCTAGTTGTTCTATCTATAAGTTATACGTTGCCTTGGGTCATCTCTGTGTTGTGCTCACTGTTCAAGGACTCTTCCCAATGTTTGATCTATAGCCTGATCCCATCATTGTTATATCTGTTATCTATTTGTGTCTCCCTTCTTTTGCCCAGTTCCTAGTCACTCTTGTGATCCATTGGAGGATCTGTTTCCTTCCTTATCACAACATGGTTCCGTTTCAGTACTTCCTGATGACGAAGACGTAGAGTTTTGATGATCGTACCTCAGGATTCACTTTCCTCATTGGTGAATTCCTTTGCTTAAGTTGTCACTTATCCCCTATTGGTTGACAAACTGTTGAGTCCTCTCCATGTTCAACTTCAGCTTACCCTTATTCACATGGCTTGGATTGTACTAGTTCTTTGGGATCCTTTATGAAGACCTTAGTTCCTCACCTATGGACTAAGTTGCACAAGATTATGTTCTATTCATCTACATAGCTTCCAGATCTTTGTAGACTCATCATTATTGTATATTGTGGCTTCGATCCAACTTTGTAATATACGTGGTTTTATACCCGTATCATATGATGTACTCAAATATTGTAAAGGAGCTAATGTTCCAGTAAATTGAACATAGCATCCTCAGATGTAACTTTGTATATGACATTACTATGTATTTGTTTCAGGTACTCTCTCTGCTCCATTGGATTTTTGATTTCTCCAAAGCTATATATTATAATGTATTTCGGCCATCGTTTCCCTCTGACCTCACACATTAGGGGGCATCTGTTATACACCTGAATGGCACCTCTCCATCCGAGTGCCGACATCCCTCATGTTGGCACACAAAAGGAAATCTATGGATAGAGGTTTTCCCAAAACACTATAGATTGGATTACTATACAATACATTCCTCCTCCATCCAGCTAGTTACTTTTCCATTTTGCTATGTTAAGATGTATTCGCGACTCTCCATATATGCAACTCACGCATCATTCGCGAGTGTTAGTTGCTGCAAGCCGCGAATGGATGTATTCGCGGGTTGCTCGTATAGAAACTCGTGGATCATTCACGGGTTGTCCTTCTACATACCCTCGAATATTTCCCTTAACATTTAAAAATAAAAACACGCGATGATCTGAGATTAGTTAAGCCATTTACCTTAATCCTCTTAACTGTCTCAACCTCCTCAACCTTCGAAACTGCCTTATTTCCTCCATATCAATACAGGCCTTGGGGAGGGTGTTGGATATACACTTGGAGAGCAAAGTTATGCTAGTGGATTGTATACAGAAGTCTCTGGAGCAGTGGAACTCAGAATCCTTTGGTTGCAGAGGAGTCCTTGTCTCAGGCGTTGGGTTGTAATCTGAACTCTTTCCATTGTTGATAATAAAGAGAATCCTTCTTCCATATGTGTTTCATGTATCTTGGTTTGATAAATTTTTATGTTTCTGCATGTTATATGTGATTTATCTAACCTACTTATATATATATGAATCATCTTGTATCTGGAAGATTGACTCTTGACAGGTGAAAGAGGAGCAACCTTGAAGACTTTGGAGTTGAAGCAGAGCGGAAGAGGACTAGCAAGGATCGACCTTCGTTAATCGAGTAAGTCTTTCTCATCCTCCTATTTCCTTTACTGCACTTTAGAGTCAATTGTCTGGAAGTTGATTGAGTATGTTGGTAACCCTAGACCTATGGTTATTAGGTGTGTAATCCTGTACAACACAACCTGGATTTGTTATCTGATTAATAATCAGAGTTAGTGGATGTGAATCCGTACAGACATATTATTGGGTCATTGATGTATCTGATGAATACCAAGCCAGATATATGCTTTGCTGTGAACACCTTAAGTCAGTATCTAGTTAAACTTAGACGTGTTCACCTGATAGCTGCAAAGCATGTGATGAGGTACCTAAAAGGTACGATAGACTTTGGTCTATACTATGCTGGAGATCATGACTATAGATTGTATGGTTATACATATGCATATTGGGATGGATGTACCTCATAAAGAAAGAGCACCTTAGGTAGATGTTATTGTTTGGGATCGGCCATGATCTCATGGTTTAGTAGGAAGCAGTCTAGTGTTGCTCTCAGCACAACTGAACCCGAGTATATAGCATATTGTTATGCTGTTTGTGAAGCCATATGGCTGCAGAAGTTGATGTCTAGTCTATTTGACATGGAGTTGGATACCATGGTGATTCTATGTGACAACCAGATTTGTATAAAGATGATAGAGAACCCAATGTTCCATGAAAAATAAAATCACATAGAAATACATTTTTTTTACATATGGGATATGGTACAGAAGGGAGCTATAAAGCTCCAGTATGTGAGTATCGATGAGCAAGTTGTTGATGTGTTGACCAAGCCTCTATCTCGAGTAAAGTTTGAACACTTCCATGACAATATTGGTGTGGTTCGAAAGGACCTTCCTTGAAGGAGGAGCAGTGATGATGATGTTGTAGACCTTCCTTGTAAGGAGGAACAATGATGATGATGTTATAGACCTTCCTCGTAAGGAGGAACCATGGTGATGATGTTATAGACCCTCCTCAGAAAGGGCAGCAGGTTGATGCTGCTGTAGTGGGATTGTATCATCCCTAGACATTAGTCCTAAAGTGATTCACAGACTTCTGTCTCTGTGTTTTACTGGGATTGCATCATCCTTGGACTTATGTCCTAAAGTGATAGGGATTTATCATCCCTTAATTGGATCTGTATACTTTTGTCTCTATGAAGTGGTAGGATTGCATCATCCTTGGAATTATTTCCTAAAGTGATAGGGATTGATCATCCCATAATTGGATTTGTAGAGTTTTATCTTCGTGAAGTGGTAGGATTGCATCATCCTTGGCCTTATGTCCTAAAGTGATAGGGATTGATCATCCCATAATTGGATCCGTAGAATTTTGTCTCCATGAAGTGGTAGGATTGCATCATCCTTGGACTTATGTCCTAAAGTTATAGGGATTGATCATCTCGTAATTGGATCTGCAAACTTTTGTCTCCGTTAGGTGGTAAGATTGCATCATCCTTGGAATTATGTCCTAAAGTGATAACAATTGATCATCCTGTAATTGGATTCACAGACTTTTTGTCTCCATTTGTGGATAGGATTGTATAATCCTTGGACCTATGTCCTAAAGTGATAGGGGTTTATCATCCTGTAATTGGATCATGTGTGTTGAAGGTCATGTTGCTGCTAATGATGATGATGCTGATCAAAATATCAAGTGTTGATGCATATGATTGAGTGCTACAGAATATGAAGAGTCAGTGCCGTAGAAGATGATGTTCTAGTACTAAAGATGTTGAAGATGTTCTAGTAACTGTTTCAGTTGTTGATGATTGTTGAAAAATTCCAATGACGTATAGATGTATCACCTTGATGTTGTTGAAGATGCTCTCTCTCCTTGCTCCTATAGTTGATGTTGTTGTTGTCAGTAGAATACCCTTCTCATTAAGGGCGAGTGTTGAAATATTGTAACTTAGAAGAATATTCTAAATGTATTTAATTGATGTAATCTATCAGAGATGTTTTATTCCTCCATTGGGATGTTACTATTTTATTTGGTCATCATAGAGTCATGAGGTAAAACCTTCGCTGTAAGTTGGGTCAATAGAACCCTCTAGAATATAATATAATATTGTTTTGTGTATTCCTAGGTGAAGTCTACCCAGTAATTTTGTTGGGGTCGACCTGTTAGGGAATATGTCAAGTGGAAGATAGAGTATAAATTTAGGAGGTGTGTTCCTCATTTGAAGCACACACACACACTTGTGTATAGCACATATGTGAGAGAGAGAGAGAGATACTTGAAAGGAGAAGGATCACCTGTTTGGGGTTTTACTTTGTACTTTTTATACATATGTATAGAGGAAGTTTTGTTGAGTTTCTTCCCATAGAGGGTTTCCTAGGATAAATCTGTGTCTATCTTGTGATTGTGTTTCTTTCAGTGATCTTGCATATTCTATTGTTGTGAAATGAAATTGAATAATAATGATATCTAGCTAGCTTATGGAATCTTCACAATCACTCTCTCTAGTCATCCCAAGTATGGTCACTCTCTCCACTCATCATGAGTTGTTCCTCTCTCCATTTCTTAGAGAGACTAGTAATACATGTCTGTAAATGACTACCTGCTATTATCACACAATTAGCTACATCCCCAAAATAGTATATCGGACTCTTCCCTCCCTATTATTAGGGACATCTCTCTACATCACACCAATCTTTTCCCTAAAGTATTCAAACTTTTCTTTTGATAGAGGCTTGGTCAACACATTGATTGTATGCTTGTCCATCACAATATACTGGAGTTTCACTACTCTGTTCTATACCATATCTCTAATGTAATGGTACTTGATCTCGATATGTTTGGACTTGTCATGAAACAATTCGTTCTCAGACAACTTCAAACAACTCTATTTTTCACAACAAATACAAGTCGCCTCTAACTCGAGATCAAACATCCCTGTAAGTAACTTAAGAATCCACACTGCTTCACTGCTAGTTGAACACATTGCAATATACTATGCCTCGACTGTACTAAGTGCCACACTAGATTTCTTCCTACTAAACCAAGAAATAATGACTAATCCCAAATTGTAGCAACATCATGAAGTGATATTCCTATCTGTGAAACTACCAACCCAATATGAATTAACATAGCCTTGTAGGATACTATTTTGATCTGACTCATATCTGATTCCATAATCAAGTGTACCCTTTAGGTACCTCATCATATGATTTTTTTAGAATATTGATATACAACAAGATCTAGGAGCCTTAGAGAAACTCACAAATTGAATTACTTGCAAACACAACAAAAAAACATGAAAGAAGAACAATTTTACACATGCAATGTGAACTGAAACTAGTTGTTATCAGACTGTATAACATGTGAATATGTTAGTAACAGTTTTATATTACATCTAAAGTGGTTTGTGAGACTTAGGAATCCCAAAATGACCGTACATGTGAAATTGGCCAAATTGGTCTCAATCCCCCCTAGGTGGGCCAAACTCACTCCAACTTAGCCTAAATGGTCTTGAATGGAGATGTGGATGTGGATGAAGTGACTTGTAGAAATCATGACTCCTTGGTATGCATGGGTGTGCAAAATAAGGTGATTGAGAGACTCTAGGTGGCATTAAATGCTTAAAAAAGGTCCAAAATTGGATAAAATCCACCTCTAGCGCTCCTAGTCAACCACAATGTCTATATTCAATTAATAAGAGTGCACCAACAATGATGAGGGCAAACATGTGGATTTTTTACTGAGCTGTAGCACTCATGTAGGTGTGAAAGCCCCAATTTAACTGGTTTTTATTCCCAATTAAGCTACCTAAGTCCAAACCATATTGTATTAATGCACAAATGCAATAAAATTGACTAGGGACTTAGAATAAGGTACTAAGGGGTTGGATTAATATTCTAACACCAACCCTTAACCAAAAAATTAGTACAACTCATGAAATAAAGTAGGAGGCCTTGGCAACAAAGGCTCAAGTCACCTCAATACAAAACAAAAAATTTATTTGTCCATATGAAGTGAGGAAAAGAAGGAAAAAAACATGGGACAGAACCTTTCCTCAAGAATGGAAATGGGGCTGAAACCTACAAAAAATAGTAGCAATCACCATCCATTACTCACTCCAATCAAGCATCTCAAGTGAGCGAAGGTCTTCTCAGTGAAAGTCTTGGTGAATATGTTGGCAGTTTGCTCGGTGGATGGGCAATATTGCAAGGAAATCACTCTGTCATGCACTAAGCCCCGGATGTAGTGGATATGGATCTCAATATTATTTTTTATCTGCGTCTGAAATAGATCAGTATATATCTTGATGGCACTTTTATTGTCCACCCAAATGTCTGTAGGAGAATCAATAACAACACCAAATTCCCGAAGAATTCCTTGCAACCAAACACATTGTGTGGCTGCATTCACTGCTGCCCTGTACTCGGCCTCTGCTGAAGAAAGATAAATGGTATTGTAATACCTCGGTTTTGACCCTGTTGCATTAGATGTACATGATGTATATATTGTAAATGATCATGGTGCGGAGCTAAAGGCCAAGGCCCCACCATTGATGGGTTATGCTATGTTTCGGGTTGAAATCGTCACCGATGGTATATCGAGGCATGCGGCATACATATCAAGTTTTGTCATCATGTAAATATGCATCTTTAATTAAATAACCCAACCAGCTACGTTTGCAACAACCAAATTGAGAAGGGAAATTATTTTCACAAGGATAAGGGGGGGGGATTGTCAAACCTTGAGCCATGAGAGAAAATCCATGTGTCACCACCTTGTTTTGATTTTCCCATATTTCCTTGTCTTATCCAACCACCACCACTAAAATCTATGCTGTTAGTTGGGGCAGTTATGGATGGGAGTGCAGTGTGGCAGGACTGACAATCCTTGCCCACATGCACACTCCACCAGTGGATTGAACCTCACGATGGGCAGAGGAATGAATACGCCTCTCATTCCACTCACTCCATGATGCCATTCTTGCCCTTGGCTGTTCATTCTCATGGAGGAGCGAGAGTCTTGCTCATTCTCACGCACAGGATTTTCCTAGTTTTACTCACAAAGTTTTCCTCTATGTATTTTGCGGATGGTGTGGATGTATACTTTCCTCACAGACTGATTAAGGGTTTGCTGTGGTCTCCCTTACATTGTGTTGTGTTGGGGTCTTCCTTACATCTTGGGGACGAGAGTCTATTCATTTTCATGCATAGGCATCTATTCTGTTTGACCTCACATAGCCGGGAGGGGAGCCACTTATCAGTTGTCATTCACGTTCTTCCACAGAGTGGAATCTGGTGTGTTTTCCCTCTGTATTTTGGGGTCTGGTGCAAGTTTCCCTCATGCACAGGTTGGGAGACTGCATTTTCTTCCCTAGTGTGGGTTGCATAAGTTTTCCCCAGTGGCTTCGATTGTGCAGAAAGGGCTGTTGTTCCCCACATTTGTTGGTTGTGTATGCTGTTATGCTTTGGGGCTGTGATAGATTGTTATGAGTCATTTTGGCCACGATAGGGCCAAAAAAAAAATGACTCAGGAGACATTTTTCCCTGTTAAGCTGTAATTGCTGATTGATTGCATGCATGCAATGGTTGGTCTTCAGACTATGTTGGGAGTAGGGATGGGGGCTTGGGTTGCTTGATAAACCTGGTGTGTTTGGAAACCACACAGACAAAGCTAGAGGGCTGGCTCTCTTCTCCACAACCCCTGAATAGCACCGGAAGGGAAGTCAGGGGTTGAGGGACTGTGTAGCAGAGAAGGGATTGATTCCTTGTCTTAGGTGTGTGTGGGTGTCTTAGAAGTCAGGATAGTTCTACAGTAGGTGTTCCTAGCTCTGTAATGAGCTCACCAGCTTAGCATTTAGCCTTTACCAACTCTTGGATGGCCTGATAAACTTGAAAATGTTGGCTTGGATGTCTTGTTGATGGTCTGATAAACCCAACTGTGTTAGCTTGGCTGTGTTTTGTGTGTCCTTGGCTGTGTGTAAGCCTGCTTGTTCCTTATTCCTTGGAGAATCATGCCCAACTCGGGGGTGGCAGCGTTGCTAAGAGATTAAGGAGCACGCTGGCCTATGGTTGGGTGGAATGTTGCAACGACGTAGCTGGTTGCGGAACGAGTTCTTTATAAGATAAGTAATCTTGTCCATTTTACTTCTAGAATCCTATTTACTATTAATGGTTATGATGAACATGTTGAATGCTTGTATGAACGTATGTTTGCTTCCACTGTATGATAAATAATCATGTATGCATGTTCTAGTTCAAAGCATTTTGTTTCAGCATTTCAACATCTTATGAATGTACATATTCATGGGGCTCTTATCCCGGATGGTTAACGCCATGGTAGCGTTCTCTTTGCCAGTCGGAGGGTCGGGGATGTTACAGTGTGGTATCAGAGCTCATGTTGCAGCATGGGCCTGAATGAGCCATGAAATTTGCAGTGACAGAGGTAGGATTTCTTTTTACCCAGAAGAAATTAGTGGATGACTGGGAAATTCAAAAATTTGTCTAAGTGTTTGAACTATCGGTTCATCGGAACACTTGATGGGAAGAAATTCTGATGTAGCGGAGAGCTAGGCGGAAGCACACCTGACGGAGGATAGTTGGAAGGAAAATTACGAAATTTTTTCTAAGTGTTCGACGTTCGTCAACGGAAAATAGTTGAACGAGCGCCTGCTATTGTGAATGGCTAGAAAAATATGCGTCTGATGGGTAAGGCCTCCGACCGCTGATGCCGTAAAGAAAGTCTACAATTTTTCTAAGGCCCGAAATCATCGACTATTGAAAGAAGATAGTGTTTCGTGTGCTGCCATTTCAGAAGCCTAGAGCACTAGTCTTCCAACGAAAAGAGGCTATCGATACCGATCAGGTTATGCCACAGTAGATCAGGCTGCCGATCGGGAGAAGAGCGAAGTTGGTGGGCTTCCATTGCAGCTGCCGATGGAACTATTTCACCGACAAAAAGATGAGAATTGAGTCGATCAAGTGGCAAAAAGGGAAGACAAAAGGGAAAAATTCAAAATTTTTTCTAAGTCCTGGAGTCGTTAGCCATCGGCAATGGTTAGTGGATTGAACGTCCATCGTTGCGGCTGCCTAGATGACTAACCACCCAATGCACAAGACACCCGACTGCCAATGCAACGCATAGGCTGGTTTCATCGCCGATTAGGTTCAGATAGTTGGATGCGGATCCGATACAGTGAAAGAAAATAGGTGAACAGTCCTCCGCATCGCCGATGCATGTCGGAAGTTTGGCGATTTGCCCGCCGAAACGTCGGAATGTTAGTTGGGATGAGACCCGATTCTGTACAAGGAAATTTTGAGTTTTCCACTGTTTTTCAGAGGGATTTTCAATGGTTTTTCAGTAGATTTTCAGGGCTAAAAAGGAGAAAGTGGTAGTGATCTTATGTGCCATATTGCGTGAAAATCAAAGATCTACAAAAAAAAAACAAAAAAAAAACGAGGGCACTGCCCTCGACCCACCCTGCAGTGGACAAGGGGGCAAGCCCCCTTGACCCCCATTCTTCCCCCTCAGATAGACGGTCTTTGATGAAGAAAATATTGTGTTTGGGAAAATTTGTTATTTTATGATTTTTCCAAGAGAAGGGAAGTAATTCTGACTTATATCAATGTTATGCATCTAATAGTTGTGTTGCTAACACGTTTGCAAAATCATAGTCACCTTCAAGAGCAGTATTCCAGGTAGTGGAGTTTGGTAAGTAAGTGGTGGTTCAGTCATGAGAACCCATGATGGATATGATGCTCGGGATTCTTACGAGCGAGCAGAAGATGCCATGGGAGAAAATGTTCGTAATGGGAATGATGACATTGAGTCCAATGGGAGGAGATTCCAAGAGACATCGTCAGATGTTGCAGCCACCGTGAGAAGCTTGATCAAATCCTAGGAAGAGAAACATCAGTTGAATGCTGCAATGTTGCAGAGTTTGACAGACTTGCAAAGAAAGATAGACTTGGGATGAGGTACAGCAAGACCAGAAGGCAGTAAGAGTAGTACTCGGAGAAGGAGAAGGACTTCTAGTGGATCATCTGATTCTGAAGAATCCAGCGGGGATTCAAGTTCTTCTTCTCATAAAAGAAAAAGAAAGAGACACCATAGGGATCTCAGGATGAATTTAGGAAAGCTAAACCTCCTACATTTGATGGTGAGGTAAAGGCTAGACAAGAGGCTGAAGCTTGGCTTCTTGAGATAAAGAAGTACTTTCAAGTGCATGATTATTTAGGAAACATGAAGGCAAGAGTTGCCATATTCAATCCGAATGGAAGGGAATCCATTTGGTGGGAACACTTCAAGCAAGTAAAGAGGATCAGTGAAAGGAGACTTAAGTGGAAACAGTTCAAGAAGTATTTCAAGCAGAAATACCTCTCTGACAGGTATTATGATGACAAGATTAAGGAGTTCCATGAGTTGAGATTGGGACAGCAGACCATGGAAGAATATGCAAATAAGTTTTTGGAGCTGTTGAGGTATGTCTTGTACATTAGAGATGAAAAAGTGAAGGTCCAGCATTTTTTGAGTGGATTACCTCAGTCTTCCAAAGATAGAATTGAGTTTTATGAACCTAGAACTCTGAAGAAGCAATAAGGAAGGATAAGTATTGCTATGAGCAGAGCAAAGGTAAACCAAATTACCATAAGGCATGGAAGGACAAGAAGAATGAGAAGTTTGACCAAAGAAATAAAGGTTTCAAACCTTCTAACTTCAGGAATCAGCAGAAGCAGCCATCCCAAGTTGCGAGTAAGCCAGTTGGAGGGGCAGGAGAAAAGACTAAGGACCCACAACAGAGTAGAGGACCACTTCAATGTTGGAAATGTGGAGGACCCCACATGCGCAAAAAATGTCCACTCGAGGATGAAAGTGCAAGACCAACTTATAACATTCAAGAAGAAAAAATAGTGGGTCAAGTAGCAAGGGCAGTCCCTATGATTTATGCCACACTGGAGGACCACCGGGTAGATCACCAAGCAACTGTGGTTGAAGTAGTAGGTAAGATTGTTGATCAATCTGTTTCTATTTTGATTGAACCTAGTTCTACTCACAGTTACATTACTCCTAGAGTAGTGGAGATTTGTGCTTTTAAGAAAGTAAAGCATAGGAAGTCTTGGTTAGTTTAGCTAGCCACGAGAACTAAGAGAAAGGTCAGTGAAGTGGTAGAGAAATGTCCATTGGTCATGAATGGGTTGGTCACTTGTGTAGATCTGAATGTTCTACCACTTGGTTCCTATGATGTTCTCATTGGAATGGATTGGTTAGAATCTCACAGGGTGAAGCTTGATTGTTACAATAAGACTTTTGAATGCATGAATGAAGAAGGGAACCTAGTAGTTGTGAAAGGTATTCCAAAGGTGATTTCAGTATGGCAGGTTTCAACAATGCAGTTAAAGAAGTTCTGTAGGAAGGGTTTCCAGTTGTACACAGCTCACATTTTGGAGACATCAGGAGATGAAACTTTGAGGTTGGAGGACTATTAGGTGTTACAGGAATTTAGGGATGTGTTTCCTGATGAGATTCCAGGGCTTCCTCCAAAGCAGGACATTGATTTCACTATTGAACTTGTGCCAGGAGCAGCACCAGTGACCAAGGCACCTTATAGGATGAGTACACTAGAGATGCTAGAATTGAAGATACAACTGCAAGAGTTGTTGGAAAATAAGTATATCCGACCGAGTGTGTCCCCTTGGGGAGCACCCATTCTATTTGTAAAGAAGAAATATGGTACACTCAGGTTATGTATTGATTACATATAGTTGAACAAGGTTACTGTGAAGAATAAATATCCTTTTCCTAGGATTGATGACCTCTTTGATCAAATGAAAGGAGAAAAGGTATTTCCAAGATTGTCTTGAGGTTTGGTTACCATCAAGTGAGAATCAAGGATGAAGACATTCATAAGACAACCTTCAGGACAAGGTATGGACATTATGAGTTTGTAGTGGTACCATTTGGTCTCACAAATGCACCATCTACATTTATGTGCCTTATGAATAGTGTCTTCAGCAGATATTTGGACAAGTTTGTTCTTGTTTTCCTTGATGACATTCTTGTTTTTTCTAAGAATGAGGAAGAGCATGAAGAGCATTTGAGATTGACATTACAATTGCTCAGGGAGCATCAGTTGTATGCAAAACTGAGCAAGTGTGACTTCAATAGAGATAGAATTCAGTATCTGGGTCACATTATCTCAGAAGAAGGTATATCTGTGGACCCTGAAAAGATTGAAGCCATTATGAATTGGCCTACTCCAAGAATTGTGACAGATGTAAGATCTTTTATGGGGCTTGCAGGATACTACCGGAGGTTCATTAAGGGATTCTCCAAAGTTGCACATGCCATCACTTCTTTGCAAAAGAAGGGGATGAAGTTCGAATGGACATAGAGGTGTGAAGAAAGCTTCCAACAATTGAAGAATCTTCTCACCAGTGCACCAGTATTGAAGGTTGCAGATCCGAAGAAAGACTTCGTGGTGTGTACCGATGCATGCAGACAAGGGCTTGGAGGAGTCCTTATGCAAGACAACCAATTGATATGTTATGAGTCAAGAAATTTGAAGGAGCATGAGAAGAACTATGCCACTCATGATCTATAGCTTGCAGCCATAGTACATGCTCTCAAGATGTGGAGGCATTACTTGATGGGTAGAAGATTTGAGCTCTAAATAGACCATTGTGGTCTGAAGTATCTATTTGATAAGCCTACTTTGAATGCTAGGCAAGCAAGATGGTTGGAATTTTTGTGTGAATTTGATTTTGAAATCAAGCACACAAAAGGAAAAAAGAATAAGGTAGCTGATGCACTCAGTAGGAAGGTACAAGAAATGCATGTAGCATCTCTTAGTATTTGCCAATCAGATTTGAGGCAACAGATTGTTAGTCATGCTGCTGGAGATGAATTATATGAGCATGTAAAAGACAAATTGTAACAACAAAATCTTGAGAATAGGTATGAGGGATATAAATTGGAAGAAGATGGACTTCTCACTTATAAAGGTAGAATTTATATTCCAGATGTAGCAGGTTTGAGGAGAGTTGTTATGGTTGAAATCCATCAAGCTCCATATTCTGGTCACCCAGGATATCAGAAGACAATTTCTACAACTAGAAAGCAGTACTTTTGGCCAGGAATGAAAAGGGATATGGCTGAGTACATTTCGAGGTGTATGAAATGTCAACAGGTAAAGGTTGAGCATCAACACCCTACAGGCTTGTTGCAACCTTTGCCAGTTCTAGAATGGAAATGGGAAGTTATTTCCATGGATTTTATTATAGGATTGCCGATGACTTGGAGACAAAATGATTCCATAATGGTTGTGGTAGACAGGTTGACAAAGGCAGTGCATTTTATACCGGTTAAGTCTATGCATAAGACTGATGAAATTGCAAAGATCTTCATGAAGGAGATTTTCAAATTTCATGGATTGCCGAAGGAAATAGTCTTTGACAGAGATGTCAAGTTCACTTCCAACTTTTGGAAGGGGTTGTTTGCAAATTTGGCTACAAAGCTAAACTTCAGCACTGCATACCATCCTCAGATAGATGGGTAGACAGAGAGAGTTAATTAGGTGCTTGAGGACATGCTTCACATGTATGTGATGGACAAACCAACCAAGTGGGAAGATTATTTGCACTTGGTAGAGTTTGCTTACAACAATGGATAGTAGACATCCTTGGGGATGAGTCTGTATGAAGCTTTGTATGGAAGAAGGTGTAGGACACCTGTGACTTGGGATAACCCAGTGAACAGGATTGTGCTTGGGCCAGAATTGCTCAAGGAAATGGAGCAAGAGGTTGTAAAGATCAGGTAGCATCTGAAAGCAGCACAGGACAGATAGAAAAGCTATGCAGATAAGCATAGGGTGAATAGGGATTTCGGTGTTGGGGATCATGTTTACCTCAGGGTGAGGGCAAGGAAGAGTTCCTTGAAGCTTGGAAGTTGTGCCAAGTTGTCACCTAGATACTATGGGCCATTTGAAGTGCTTAAAAGAATAGGACCATTTGCATATAGACATGCATTTCCTACTAGCACTAGAGCTCATAATGTTTTTCATGTTTCTTTGCTTAAGAGATATGTACATGATCCTAACCATGTGATAAATTGGGATGTGATTTAGGTGGAACCCGATGGAGAGTTTTGAATCGAGCTAATGTGCATCCTTGACAACAAGGTCACAATGCTCCGGAACTGGGCCATAGGTCAGGTAAAGGTGCAATGGGAGCACTACGGACCTGAAGAGGCTACGTGGGAGATGGAGGATGCCATGCGGTTGGCACATCCATTTTTGTTCAATTCTATGAAACACTGAGGTGATACTAGTGTAGCATTTTGTTCAATTTTTTAAAGCACTGAGGACAGTGCTATTGAAGGGGGACGGGAATGTAACACCCCGGTTTTGACCCCGTTGCATTAGATGTACATGATGTATATATTGTAAATGATCATGGTGTGGATCTAAAGGCCAAGGCCCCACCATTGATTGGTTATGCTATGTTTCGGGTTGAAATCATCACGGATGGTATATTAGGGCATGCTGCATACATATCAAGTTTTGTCATCATGTAAATATGCATCTTTAATTAAATAACCCAACCAGCTACGTTCACAGCAACCAAATTGAGAAGGGGCATGATTTTCACAAGGATAAGGGGGGGGGGATTTTCAAACCTTGAGCCATGAGAGAAAATCCATGTGTCACCACCCTGTTTTGATTTTCCCATCTTTCCTTGTCTTATCCAACCACCACCATTAAAAGCTATGCTGTTAGTTGGGACAGTTATGGCTGGGAGTGGAGTGTGGCAAGACTGTCAGTCCTTGCCCACACACACACTCCACCAGTGGATTGAACCTCATGATGGGCAGAGGAATGACTACGCCTCTTATTCTACTCACTCCATGACACCATTCTTACCCTTGGCTATTCATTCTCATGGAGGAGCGGGAGTCTTGCTCATTCTCACGCAAAGGATTTTCCTAGTTTTACTCACGCAGTTTCCTCTACGGATTTTGCAGATGGTGTGGGTGTATACTTTCCTCACAGACTGATTGAGTGTTTGCTATGGTATCCCTTACATTGTGTTGTGTTGGAGTCTTCCTTACATCTTGGGGTCAGGAGTCTGTTCATTTTCACGCACAGGCATCTATTTTGTTTGAACTCACGCAGCCGGGAGGGGAGCTGCTTATCAGTTGTCATTCACATTCTTCCACAGAGTGGAATTTGGTGTGTTTTCCCTCTGTATTTTGGGGTCTGGTGCAAGTTTCCCTCACGCATAGGTCGGGAGATTGCATTTTCTTCCCCAGTGTGGGTTGCGTAAGTTTTCCCCAGTGGCTTGGATTGTGTAGAATGGGCTGTTGTTCCCCAAATTTGTTGGTTGTGTATGCTGTTATGCTTTTGGGCAGCAGCAGATTGTTTGGAGTCGTTTTGGCCATGACAGAGCCAAAAAAAAAATGACTCCGGAGTCGTTTTCCCCTGTTAAGCTATAATTGCTGATTGATTGCATGCGTGCAATGGTTGGTCTTCGGACTGTGTTGGGAGTAGGGATGGGGGATTTGGTTGCTTGATAAACTTGGTGTGTTTGGAAACCACATAGATAGAGCTAGAGGGCTGGATTTCTTCTCCATAGCCCCTGAATAGCACTGGAAGGGAAGTCAGGGCCTGAGGGACTGTGCAGCAGAGAAGGGACTGATTCCTTGTGTTGGGTGTGTGTGGGTGTCTTAGAAGTCAGGCTAGTTCTGGTGTAGGTGTTCCTAGCTCTGTAATGAGCTCACCAGCTTAGCATTTAGCCTTTCCCAACTCTTGGATGGCCTGATAAACCTGACCATGTTGTCTTGGCTGTCTTGTTGATGGTCTGATAAACCCAACTTTGTTGGCATGGCTGTGTTTTGTGTGTCCTTGGCTATGTGTAAGCCTGCTTGTTCCTTATTCCTTGGAGAATCATGCCCAACTTGGGGGTGGCAGCATTATTGAGAGATTAAGGAGCACGCTGGCCTATGGTTGGGTGGAACGTTGCAACAACGTAGCTGGTTGCGGAACGAATTCTTTATAAGATAAGTAATCTTGTCTATTTTACTTTTGCAATCCTATTTACTATTAATGGTTATGATGAACATGTTGAATGCTTGTATGAATGTATGTTTGCTTCCACTGTATGATAAATAATCATGTATGCATGTTCTAGTTCAAAGCATTTTGTTTCAGCATTTCAGCATCTTATGAATGTACATGTTCATGGGGCTCTTAGCCCGGATGGTTAATGCCATGGTAGCGTCCTCTTCGCCGGTCGGAGGGTTGGGGATGTTACAGGTATGTTGTTTCTTGGTAGACCAGAAAATAGGACCTTCATCAAGCATGAAAGCAAAACCTGAAGTTTATTTTCTATTAGTGGTATCTCCATCCCAATCCGAGTCAGAAAATCCAGCCAATTCAAGTGAAGAATTAACTGCATAATGTACCCCGGAATTCTTGGTTCCCTGGACATATTGGAGGATTCTTTTGGCTATCTTACAATGGAGCTCATGATTCTGGTGCATATACATTGCTACAACACTTACAGTATAAGAAAAATTAGGTCTTGTATGTGTAAGGTACATCAAACTGCCAACTAGTTGCATGTACAATGTACAATCTACCAAAGGAGAATTGCCAAATTCAGTTAGTTTAACGCCATAAAGGAAAGGGAACTTGGATGCCTTACAATAAACCATGTTAAATTTATTGAGAAGGTCTGAAGCATACTTTGGTTGACTTAGCATGATGCCTCTCTCTGATTGCTCAATTTCCAAACCCAAAAATTTCCTTAACAATCCTAGATCTGTCATAGCAAATACATTGTGTAATGATGCCTTGATTGATCCAATTTGAGTGTTGCAGCTCCCTATAATCAAGAGGTCATATACATAAAGTAAAATAACCTGAAATACAATACCAATATGCTGCAAATATACATTTGGATCGGATTTTCAACGAATAAAACCAATTGAGAGTAAGAAAGCACCCATTTTTGCATACCAAGCCCTGGGGGCTTGCTTGAGTCCGTATAGTGATTTATTCAACCTGAAAACAAGTGAAGGATTTTCTTGGAAACCTTTATGTTGCTGCATTTATATATCCTCTTGTATCTCACCATGTAATAATGCACTCTTGACATCCATATGGTGCACTTTCCAACCCTTACTAGGTGCCATTGCTAGAACTAGTCTTATTGAATCCATCTTTGCAACTGGTGCAAAGGTTTTGTTGTATTCCACACCATGGAATCGAGAGTAACCCTTACCAACCAATCTATAATTTTACTTCACATATGAACCATCAGTAGCAGGTTTGGTTCGAAATATCCACTTTCATTGAACAAGCTTCCTCTTGGGAGGAAGGGGAACCAATTCCCATGTTTCATTCTCTTGGAGAGAATGTAATTCTTCTTCCATTGATGATTGCCATCTTGGATCATGAAAATATTTCTGTTATGAATGTGTATCAGATACAATCAGCATATAATAGTGCTCAACAAGAGAACTTTCACTTGCATAGAAAGCATTGTTAGATTGAGATCTAGTCTTCTTAGGCTCTTGGGGATTTCCTACCAATTCCCCTGCAGCTTGTATATTTTTTTCAGCCCACTTGGGCCTTGATGGTGACACATATCTAGAAATTCCATCTTCAGCCATATCATTATCAGAATTATTAGAAAAAATAGAACATGAATCATCACTTACTTCATCAAGGTGTTGGGGAGAAGAGAATTCCCCCGTTGTAAGCTCAAAATTTGGCATTATTTCCTCTTCGGATTGCACACTCCTTTCAACAAAATTTTTGAGTGCGGAAGTGTCAAAGAGATTATAACCCTTTGTGTCCTCACCATAGCTAACCATATCCAACCATTCCTTTCTATGTGGCTGTAAATCCTTCCTCTTTTCTGAAGGAATTCGAGCCCATGTTCTTGTTCCAAAAGTTCTCAAATTGGAGACATTTCGTTTATGGCCAAACCATGCCTCAAAGGTATTTTTTCCTTTGACTGAATTGTGGTATGCCCTGTTATGTATATGTGCAGCACAATTAATAGACTCAGCCCATATCTTGGGACTTAGATCCCTTGCCTCAATCATGCATGTGGCCATCTCCTTGAGAAATCTATTTTTCCTCTCTTCCACACCATTTTGTTGTGGTGTCTAGGGAGTTGAATGTTGCATTTGAATGCCACATTCCTCACAAAGTTGATGCATATTTTTGTTGAAATACTCCTTCCCATTATCAGTCCTAAGTATCTTTAGCCTATTCCCACTTTGATTCTCTACTAAAGCCGTCCAAATCTTCAATTGCTCAAAAACTTCAGATTTCAATTTTAGGAGGTATACCCAACATAATCTTGAGTAGTCATCAATAAATGTGAGTACATACCTTGATCCACCATAGGAGGGAGTGGGTAGAGGACCAATCATGTTTGAATGTACCAATCCAAGAGGTTGTGGGACTCTCCTTTCCTTCCCCTTCTCATAGCTTCGCTCTGGATGTTTCCCAACCACACAACCAATGCAAGCTCCATTTGATGGTTTGATTTGAGAAAGTCCTTCCACCATCTCATCCTTGTGCAGTGCTTGGAGATATTTGTAGTTTACTTGTCCAAATATTTCATGCCATAGTTTATACATCTCATTGGCATGAGAGAGGAGTGCTTGATCACTAGAACCAGGGAGGAAATTTGAGAACTTGTACATCCTCTCATGGTGGTCTACATACCCGATTGCCACAACTTGGTTGGATGAGATTTCTGCAATCTCTACCAAGTCAGGAGTAAATGTTACTCTCTTGGATTCTCATGTATGGGTCATTTTATAGACTGACATAAAATTTGCTGCCAAATATGGTACATAAAGCACATCACTGAAATGACCATGCTCCAAATCAATCATACCAATTCCCTTGGTCTATTTTTCAGAGTCATCTCTAATTCGAACTGCTAGGATAAAATTTGAATGCATGGAGGAGAATATCTCTCTGGTGGAAACCATGTGTATATATGCCCCTGAATCAATAATGAAGGTTAAGGAATTAGAAGTACCTAAAAAAAACACTCAATTTTATCTAGAATTTCTCTAAAAAACGCAGCTCAAATGCTCAAGATTGATCTACAACTCACTGAAATACACTTAGTTATGAAACCATGTGATAATATTGATCTACAAAAATATCTAGGAGCCTTAGAGAAACTCACAAATCAAATTAATTTCAAACACAACATAAAAACATGAAAGAAGAACAATTTTACACATGCAATGTGAACTGAAGTTGGTTATTATCAGATTGTCTAACATGTGAATATGTTAGTAACAATTTTATATTACATCTGAAGTGGTTCATGAGGCTTAGGAAGCCCAAAATGACTGTACATGTTAAATTGACCAAATTGGCCTCAATCCCCCCTAGGTGGGCCAAACTAGCTCCAACTCAGCCCAAATGGCCAAATGTGGCTGAAGTGACTTGGAGAAATCACAACTCCTTGGAATGCATGGGTGTGCAAATTAAGGTGAGGGAGAGGCTCTAGGTGGCATTAAATGCTAAAAAATAGGCCAAAATTGGACAAAATCCACCTCTAGTGATCCTAGTTAACCACAATGTCCACATTCAATGAATGGGAGCACACCAATAATGATGCTCCCAACAATGATGAGGGTGCACATGTGGATGTTTGACTGAGCTAGAGCATTCATCTAGGTATGAAAGCCCCAATTTAACTGGTTTTTATGCCCAATTAAGCTACCTAAGTCCAAACCATAGTGTATTAATGCACAAATGCAATAAAATTAACTAGGGACTTAGACTAAGGTACTAAGGGGATGGATTACTATTCTAACACTTTTCCATAATCATGTGAACATGTCTCGGCTCAACCATGTAATGACTCAGGCTGTTCACCGCAAATAATATATATGGTCTAATGTTCATCAAGTACATCAAGCAACCAATCATCTATTTATATAGTGTGACATCCACTGTCTCTGAAGAAGTATCACACAAAAACTTCAAGTTTGATGCCATCGTTTTTTCCATGGCCTTACAATCCAACATCCCGAATCTCTTCAGGATCTCCACAACATATTTTCCTTGGCTAAGGAAAATATCATCTGGACTTTGACACACCTCTAGACCTAAGAAATAATGCATCATATTTGGGTCTTTAATCTTGAATTCTGTGGAAATATTCTTCTTAGTTTCTGCAATGAGCTCCTTATCTCCTATTATAAAAAGGTCATCACCACATAGTAGCAATATCACTGGTTTCCCATTCTCATCCTTGTAGTAAAGGTTGGATTCTTCTTTAATATTGGTAAATCCCAAGCTCATCCAAAAAATATCAATCCTATCGTACCACATCCTGGGTGTCTACCTCAATCCATACAAGGCCTTCTTCAACTTGCACACATGTGTCTACATGTCCCATGTCCCAAATCCCATTGGCTTCTCCACATATGCTTCTTCTTTTACTACACCATTTAGGAAAGTTGTCTTTACGTCCATCTGGTGTACCTTCCATTTCATCACTATATCTATCACAAGTATAACTCTAATTAAAGTGTATCTTGCTACAAGAGAAAAATTATCATCATATTCAATTCTTTCTTTCCAGAGAAGCCATGAGCCATAAATTTTACCTTGTATTTCTCAACACTGTCTTCTGTTCCATGCTTTATTTTGTAGATCCATTTGGAAGAAACTACTGACTTCCCTTATAATCTAGGAATTAGATCCCAAATTTCATTCTTCATGATCGACTGGTACTCTTCGATCATAACTTCCTTCCATACTATCTTCTTGATTTCTTCTTCATAACTGGAAGGATTTGCATCAATGTTATCACAAAGCTGGAATATTGTCAAGGCCTCTTGCTTTATTTGGAAGTTTCATTTGGAGCACCATACTTCTTTGCATATTGAATATCCTCTCAGGCCCAAACTGATCTTCTCTTGTGTGTATTCACCTCTCGGGGTGGATCTATAGGCATATGTGGTTTTTCCATATCATGATCTTCTGGAACCATATCTTCTTCTACACATGTGCATGTAACTCTAGGAGGTCCAGGATCCTCACAAACTTCTTTGGAACAAATCTACCTTTATATGTTGAAGGTTGTGTCCTCATTGAAGATGACATCTCAACTTGTCTCATTTTTCTTATAGCCTAGAATATATGTTTTGTATGCCTTCTATGTTTCACTATACCAAAAAAAATGCCCCTCTTACTTCAAGGATCCAACTTTGTTCTCTTGTCCTTGGGAACATGTACATATGCTAAACAACCAAATATCCTCAAGTGGCTAATATCTGGTTTCTCTTCTGTAAACATTTCTTCATGTGTCTCATTCCCAAGTACTCGGTGAGATGTTCTATTCTACACATATACTACGGTTCTAGATACTTTGGCCCATAAGTGCATCAGTAGATCCTGATCACGGATCATATCTCTCACTGCATCCATTATCGTATGATTCTTTTTTCTTGCTATACCATTTTGGTGGGGGATTATAGGGAGTGCTCATCTCCCTCTTAATCCCATATTATTTACATAACCTTTTGAAGTCTTATGATATGAATTCCCTACCATTATCAAATCTCAAAGTCTTTATCTTCTTTTTGGATTGTTTTTTTATGAGAGCTTTGAATTCTTTAAATTTGCTAAACAATTCATCTTTGGTTTTCAAAAAGTAAATGCAAGTTTTATGAGAATAATCATCAATATAAAAGAAACATAATATGCATACCTTCTTAGTGAGTTTGATGACATTGGTCCACATACATCTAAATGTACAATATCCAAGATTCCCTTCACTTTGTTGTCGTTGCTTGGAAACAGACTCTTCACATTCTTTCTTAGAATATCCTTTGCATACGCCATCGTGGTTTGCCTCGATCTATGATAGATCCGTCACCATATCGCTTATAATTAGTAAGGATTTGTAGTGGATATGAGAAAATATTTTATGCCAAAGTTCACATGGGTTCAATGTGTTATCATGTCTTGTTATGCTTGACCCTTCAATTTGTACACACCTCCATATTGTTCTCCATTTACAACAGCAACATCAATAACCTTCCCTCTTGGCCACACAATAACTTGGCCATAAACAAAAAGAACTGTGAATCCTTTCTCTTCTAATGTTGATATGGAAATGAGATTATTCTTCAATCCTGGTACATACAAGACATCTTTCATTTTCATAGGTTTTCCAGAGTCTAGTGTGTAAGCAACTTCTCCCACCCCTTTTATGGGATATTGGTAATCATCTCCGAGTTTCACCTTATGAGGTGAATCCTTCTCTGTCAACTTTGTAAGAGATTATTTGAAACCTATCATGTCCTTAGAAGCACCATGTGGAGAACCTCCTACAAAAAATAATGAGAATGCATGGTATAATAGAAATATTGGAGCACAAAAGATATTTTATTAATCACGGGCCACTTCGAGTGGGCAACCTCCTTTAAGCAAGCTTGATACAAAATAACTCTTCCATGATTTCATTGGCCTCAACACTTAGTTATATACTAAGTTTAATCTAAACAACTATTACTCCCCATGAATGTGGGATAATACAACATAATAATTGGACAACTTAACATCAACTATTAATCCCCATGAATGTGGGATAATACAACATACTAATGGGACGACTTAAAAAGCATATGCATCCAATAAAATATACTAACAAAATAAAGAGGAGGGTTGACATGGGTTCTTAACATCCCCTCCCTCTTAGAAAAGCTTTGTCCTCAAAGCTTAAGATGTGGAAATTGTTGTCGAATCTGAAGGAGTGGTTCCCATGCAGCATCGTCTAGTTGCCTTCTGTGCCACTGAATTAAAGAACTTTGTGATGGACTGAGAGAGAAGATGACAAGTGTGATTATTGAGGATGGCCTCCAAATTTGAAATGATGGATCCTTCATTATCCCATTCTAGTAAAACAATTTGTGCACTGATGTTGGTGCTAATCACTTACTGAATGCGAGAAGGAGGAAGTGCCAATTTATAAGCAACATACCCATTCTTTTGAAGAACTGTATATGGGCCAGAGATATTTGGAGCGAGTGTTTTATTCCCTTTGTATTTCAAGGAGGATTTCTTGTAAGGCTATAGATGAAGAAAAACCATATCACCAACTTGAAAAGTGTGCTCAGAACAGTGTTGATCGTCATGTTGTTTCATGTGGGCTCTTGCCATGTGAAGATTGTCCTGCAGGAGGTGAAGAATTTGATGTCGGTTTCAAAGAACCATGTCAAATTCCTAAACTGGTGAATTGTTGGGGGTGGATGGAAGGAGTACTGGAGGTACATGACCATAAACTACTTCATATGGAGTCATTTTAGATGCGGTATGGTAGGAATTATTGTACCACCATTCAGCAAGAGGGAGCCACTTTTTCCATTGATGTTGTTCTTCAGAGGTGAAACAATGAAGATAAGTTTCCCAATATTCATTGATGACTGTAGTCGGACCATCTATTGGTGGGTGAGAAACTGAACTCATATGCAGTTTGGTGTTAGTGAGGTGAAAATGACTTGTGAAAGTTATGTTGCGGTCTGAGACAATGGAAGAAGGGATTCCATGAAGAAGGAATATCTGGTCCATGAAAATTTGTGTGATTGAAGAGTTGGTATATGGATGGTTGAGAGCAAAAAAATGACTATATTTGAAGAGTTGATCCACCACAACCAAGATTATGGTCTTCCTTTCATATTTAGGGATCCCTTGAATGAAATCCATCGAAATATATGTCCAAATCCTTGTAGGGGTGGGAAAAGGTTCGAGAAATCCGAAAAGGAGTGTAGTTTCACCCTTGTGGTGCTGACAAGGAGCACATTCGACAACCATATGTTGAATTTATCATTGCACCCCCTTCCAAAAGAAGTTACGTCATGCCAACTCATATGTTTTGATGAACCCAGAGTGCCCTGCCGATGGAGAAGCATGGAGTTCATAAAAGACCGCATGTTTAAGGTATGTGCTCTAGGGAAACACCAGATGACCCATGTATCTCAGAGAAAATCCATCCCAAGATGAATACAGTACCATAGAAGGGTTACATGCCAAATATTCGATGATTTCAGATAATGAGGAGTCATTGACATAGCCTTGCTGAATAGAGTGTAACCAAGTTGGAATAGGCATAGAAATAACTGAAAGAGAAACATGGGCATCAAATGTGTGGAAAAGAGCATCCACCACAAGATTGTCCCGAGCCTTCTTATAGTCATAATCCCTGAGTTTGCTAACCCATTTATGTTGTGTTGGGGATGAGACCCGTTGTTCCAAGAAATATTTCAAACTCTGGTGATCAGTCTTGATGCTGAAAGGATTCTCTAAGAAGGATGGCCACCACTTCTGTACTCTGTGCAAAATAGTAATTATTTCCTTCTCATATGTAGAGGTGGATAGATTCTTTCCAGAAAGATATTTGTCGGTGAATGCAATGGGATGTTCATATTGAAAGAGGACAACCCCAAGTCCATTGTTGTAAGAATCACTCTCAAGAGTGAAGACCTTGGAAAAATTAGGCATTTGAAGGGTGCATTGGAATGAAAGATCCAAGGGAGTAGTTGAGACTGCTGAAGGTTGCATCTGAATGAAATGGAGCTGAGCAATGACACCATGTGAATTTTTCTTAAGGAGATTTTCCATGAGATGGGAATTGATGATGTTGAGAGAACCTAGTTGTAAGCCATTGAATGTGGATTTCTTCCCATTGACTGAAAGTTACATCTACAGTTCATCAAAATCCCATAATATGGGTCCAAGAGTGCGTAACCATTGAGTTCCCAAAATCACATCACATCCTCCTAGAGGCATGGAAAACATGTTAGAGTGCAAGTTATAATCTCCAATAGAGATACACACATTGTGACACTTTCCTTTGTAGGGTAAGGTGCTCCCATTGGAAACCATGACTTTAAAGATGGAGCAAGGACGAACAAAACTATTAGCTTGTTTGGCAATCTGAGGGTCAATGAAGTTATGGGTGCTACCAGAATCAATGAGTATTGTAAGAGGAATCTTCTTGAAGAAACCCTTGACCTACATGGTTTGTGGGGCGGTGACTCTGGCCAATGCATGGAGAGATATCTCTAAGTGTTCGTCATGAGAATGAGGATCAACAGGCGACTGTTGAATGTTGACATGAACATCTATTGGATCCTGAGAAGCTTCACAAATTTCAAGTGTAGACGGAGAGACCACATCCAAGAGATAGAGATTTTGTTCAGTACATTGATGTCCCTGGGTAAATTTCCCATCATAATTATAACAAAGTCCTTTTTCCCTATGTTCCCACATCTCGACTTCAGACAAATACTTGATAGGAGTGGGTCTAGGAGTTGGAGGGATTGGATGTCTTTGGGAAACCATATTTTTGAATGGAACAAAAGTGGATTTGGGGCATTGTTGAGCCCTAATCTTGTCATCTGCCAACTTAGCCAACCCTAGGATTTCCATCATTGTGTTGGGATAGAACATGTTAACCTTAGATCGGATTGTATCCTTAAGACCACTGATAAAAAAATCATGTAGAAGGCATCAGGAAATCCTTCTGTGTGCTTGACTAATTTCTCAAATTATATCTGATACTCTCTCACAGTGCCAATCTGGCGAAGATTGGTGAGTGCTCCTGTGAATTCATCAAAACCACTAGGGCCAAATCAGCGCAAAAGGAGTTGGCAAAAATCTGTCCAGTGGGGCTCTTCATGATCCTCGATGTACCAACAGAACCATTGAAGGGCTTCACATTCCAAATGAAATTTTGTAAGTGGGACTTTGGTGACATCAAAAGTGTTATGCATATTGAATTATTGTTTTGCCTTATGTATCCATCCAGTTGGATCATCACCATTGAAGCGAGGGAAATCAATATTCGACCCATGAAATTTGTTGGAAGAAGAGAACTCGGTGTCTGCAGAAGACTCAAGCTTTTGTCGGTTGCTCATGGATGAATGCTGAAGATGGAGGTCGAGAAATATTTGATCTTGATCTATGAGTTTGGTCTTGAGGGTGACACATTCTTCTTCCATTTGTCTATTTTCTCCTGTGCGGGTGACAACAACAACAAATTTTTTTGTATTTTTTTTTTTTGTGTTTTTTGTTTTTTGTTTTTTTTTGGGGGGGGGGATGGGTAGAAAAACAAAAACAGAGAGGGTTTTAGAAAAGAAATATTTTGAGTTGGGAAAGACGTGAGTAGGTAATTGGAGTTGACTAGGTTTGGGACACTTTTTGAAGGACAAGGAACATAAAATGCGAATTTCAGAAGCGGGGTGAAAGAATGGGAAAATTTGTCAGAGAAATACAATGAAGCAGAATTCAGAAACGAACACTGTGGCAAAATTTTAAGGCAATTGGGTGACAACTAAAGAAGTTATGACAAATGTGGAATTTCAAGCTTCGGGAAGTGGAATTTGGGATAGGGTCCTTAATGAATGAAATATGTAGAATGGAATGACGGGGGTGACTATGAATTTTTAGGGAAATGGAGCTAAATAAAGGAATATATGGCTAAAAAAATAAAAAATTTATACTCATTTTTTTTGAAGAAATGATCTGTGGTGGTGAAAGAAAGTTGTGCTTTATCAACTTGAAATGATCTATGACAATTCTGGAATTCTGTGTGTTATCAATTGTAAATAGATATGGAGCCTAGGTATATTCTTCTTCCTAATGGTTCAAAGGTAGTCACTCGGCCACCAAGGCTATCTCAGGCTTGAGTATTGGGGCAGTACCCCTCACTTCAAGGCATAGGTAAAACTGCTAACCACTTGGAAAAAAATGACAGCCCTTTGGTTTTCGTCACAGATGGGGATCTAGTCAATCTGGTGGGGGTCGTTGCCCTTTTTGCTTGGCGGGTCCTCTTAATGGCCAACTACTTCAGGGTTCCTGTGGTACTCCTCACAATGAGTTTTAGGGCTATGCCCAAGTACTTCCCACAGTTAAGCGGATAGGGTTTATTCCCTAATCCGAATGAATAGTACTACTACAAGAAGAAGAACTACTGCAATAATCACAGTGCCAGAAAAATGTGGCAGAAATTCCACCCGATACCAAAAAAAAACCTGTAATTAGACGAAATTTTATAATCAGTATAACTTGATCGATATTGCTTGGAATCACTATTATAGCCTATTTCTGGAACTAGAACAGCCACTCTACTTCTACCTACATAATCAGAATAGAAATCTGGGCACTTGGTTAAAATATTTTCGCTCTGCAATTTTCGCGTCTGTCACCGAAATTCTGAAAAATTGCTGATTTTAAATCTGCGCTATCTCCACTTCCAGAACTCCAAATGAGATGTTTTTTTTTGAAATAGTGTATTTTTGCAAGAGAAATTCAGATATGCAACCTGTTTCTTCTGATTCTATGTAGAAAGTTTTATAAAGTGATCTAAAAGTCACCACCCAATTTTGCCCTCTTTTTTTTTTGAAAAAAAATTCCCACTTGTTCCAAGGAAAGTTCTTTGATACCAGATGTGGAGAACCTCCTACAATAAACAATGAGAATGCATGATATAACAAAAATATTGGAGCAGAAAAGAGATTTTATTGATCGAGAACCACTTCGAGGGGGAAACCTCCTTTGAGCAAACTCAATACAAAATAACTCTTCCATGATTTCATTGGACTCAACACTTAGTTATATACTAAGTCTAATCTAAATAACTATTACTCCCCATGAATGTGGGATAATACAACATACTAACTGGACAACTTAACATCAACTATTAATCCCATGAATGTGGGATAATACAACATACTAACGGGATGACTTACAAAGCATATGCGTTCAATAAAATATACTAACAAAATAAAGAGGAGGGTTGACACGGGTTCTTAACACACCATTGTCAACAAGCCATGTATCACTCACATGAGTGACAATACCTGTAAGATCATATATCAAAACATATTCTTCTTCACTTGAATACTATTTTCGTGTCTTCTTCTGAGCATGTTCATAATATTTTGCGTCATGAGCATGATACCTCTTGTTCTTTCCTTTATTGTCTTGATGTTTTACATTGGGACCATTCCTTGTAATGTGTCACATTTTCTGACAAGAGTAGCATCTAATTGTTGAATAATCTTTTTGAGACATCCGAGACTTATAATACTTATTGGTTTTCTTGTGAGAGTGCTCTTTCTTATTGAACTTCTCTTTCTTTGTATGCATTGATAGAGCTTGATCATCTTCACCCATATTTTCTTTTATTGCTACCAATATAGCTTCTTATTATGTGGATTCTTCCCATAACCTACTAAACTTTGTTATCTTTATTATGGAGTAGATTCCTTGAATGAATGATTCCCATTGTCATGACCACAATAAAACACCCACTTTTCCATGTCGTTTTGTTGAGCGTGCGACACCACTCGGAAGTGTTATGAGGGATTGAACAACTCAAGCGCACTCCAACGGACTATGCCTAACCTGTGTAAACCTTTACCTTAACATTGTTTCATTTATCAATTTACTTATTAATTGTTTTACCCACACTTAGTCAAATTTCATTACACATCATAACAAGTAAAACACAACATAGTATAAGGGTGGGGTTTCCGAACCAGCCAACCTCGTTAACTTTGTATTAATATGAACAACTTATAAAAATGGAGTTTCCACAAGCTGACAGAGCTCCGGGTGTGCTCCCCACCAGCAAACACACCTCTGTTACAAAAATACGTCAAGTAGAGTTAATCCCTCTGCATGCGCCTAACTCTCAAGACTGCCAAAATTTCCTAACCCTTGTAGCTGTCGTCGACTTCCTTCTAGACCGAACTCATCTAGAGTGATGATTTGGTAGACCGACACTTCTTTGCAACCCTATTTCATTTTCTAAGTTGAGACACTTAGAGATTGCGCTGTGACTTGAGCTTAGAAACCTCCCCAACTTGCATGCCTAGCGACTTGTCACTCTGCTGCTTGAAAAATATTTCCAAAACTTGGATTCCTTCCTTTTGTTTAGTGTCATGTGGGAGAGTGCAACCCCAAAGGTGGGAAGAATCCTTTTCTTAGCACACACGCCATCTCCTCTTGTAGACGCGCTAGTCTTTCACCGGTGGTCCACGTCCCCCCATGGCCATGCGCACTTGCTTGCTGAAGGTGTCGTTGGTTGGGATCTCCTCCATGGGAGTCCTCCTCAACGCGTGTCTAAGTCTGGTGGCTTCATGCTGTTGGGGTGTGCCTCCCTATGGGTGCTCAGTCCAACAAGATTCTAACTGGGCACTTCCATGAGCATGTCTCCCACACAACCAGGGTGGTTGCTGAGCACACTTCATGGAATGCATTGTATTCAATGTCGTTCCTCCGGGATCCATTAAGGTGTGCCTTTCTATCAATGAGCACTCGAGATCAAACAAGATTCCAATCATCGATGTGACAAGGTGTCACACACTTAGGCTAGCCAAGATCCAAGGCTTGTATGGGATTCATTTGTGGGAGCGTGCCTTGCTAGTTCTGCATGCTCCTGAAGCATTCCTTCACTTGTATAAGGCACCACTTTCCAAGTCTTGCCGACCGAACATGTCTTGCCTACATGGGATCCCAAGCCAGCCTCCTGGGTGTGAAGGAGGTGCGCTTAGCGCATGGCTACAACAACCTATCCCACTAAAAGTGCTTTATGTCCTAGACAAGGTGTCTAAAATGCTCCGTACTTCCAAATGATGTTGCTTCTCACCGCATCATAGTTTTTCTGTCGAGTCCCCACTACCTGTGCCTCACTCTACCAGTACACCAGTTTAGGTTCCCTTCATCGTCTGCATTGTCTGGGTTATCAGTCTGTTCGCTAAGCCTTTGTCAGTTTTTTGTTTCCTATTCCTCTCTACATAAGTTCCCCACTTGGTGACTTTTATGTTGTTTGAACGAAGACTACTCACCTCATCCAATGTTGGCGTTTTCTCTTTTTCTGGTGCACTTCAACAAGAAGAGTCCATGGCCTTTCTACCTTCTCCAAGGGCAGAGGATGTGTCATACTAGAGTCTAACTAAGAGAGTTAGGGGGATAGTTCTCCCATCCATAACCCATGTTTTTTTGCCTTCTGAATCAAGTAGAAGAGAAGTGGCATGTTCCCTCCAAGAATTCCATTACCTTCGTCAAACAACCTTTGCAGTTTGGGGTCCTCTAACCATACACTTGCTATGACTGAAGTTACCTATTCATGTGCTAGCATTGCAGCTAGCTCAACCTCCTTATCACATTGTCATTCTTATGCAATCTTGCAGAACTTGGTAAGTTTTTTGAAACTCGTCATAGTTGTTTCCACAACCTTTTCCATAGCAGCTAGTTGCTACTCCAACAAACTAATTGACTCTTTATAAGTGAGGAGTTCTTCCAACTGAGAAAACTCTTCTTTTCTAACACATTCCTTGCAATGTTCTCCATCAATCTTCCTTTCTGCTGTGATAGGAGTGAAAGCTACCAACACAGTCACCTTCCTTTCTCCTGGCAACCTATTTACCGTCTGCACATATATAGGCTCCTTTCTTGCAAGAAACAATAATATTTCTAGGTGGGACATAGTAGTTTCCTTCTCCTTCTTCATGAATTCATGTCTAAGAACAACATCAAAGTCGTCAAGAGGAATGACCGTGAGATTGATCACTCCTATCCATTCTCCAATTTTCAAAGGAACTTAGCGAGCCAAGCAAACCACCCTCTCATCCTCTGAATTGGATGCCTTGAACGTATTCGCCCCTGGCTCATCTACAAATTTAGTCATTTCACCGTTTCTTCCTTGACGAAATTATGTGTGGCACCACTATTAACCGATTCCAAAACCTGATGTCCATTTAACTATGCGGGAACATAACTCAGTTTGGTGAAGTCTATTTCCATTGAGACTCCTAGCTCCTCCAAAATTGCATTCAAAACCTATAGAACACCAACCGAGTGCACTTCTTGTTCCACCATAGCCAGCTTATGTGGTCACAAAGGAAAGTTATTTTCATAATGGTCCTTTTCACATTTGTAACATGAAATAGGCTTAGCCTTGTCCTTGGGAACGTCTTCTTTCTTGGGTGCCTCCTCGTCCTGTTTGTTCCTTGTTTTAGGCTTGTTCTTTTATTTCTTGTTAAACTTGCCTTGGAATTTTCATTTCCATCCTCGTTGCCTTAGGCTTCATTTTTACCTTCTCCTCAGAAGACCAATAACTTATCTGCAGCTACAATGGCTTCAGTAAGGCTCTTCACTCCTTGGCAATGCAAGTCATCTTGTGCCTAGTTCTGTAGACCCTTCATGAAATGGTACTAATGATCCTCATCACTCCTATCCTTTGTCTCCAACATGATTTTGGTGTAAGCTTTGCTATATGACTAAATTCTCCACGTGTACTTAAGCCTCATAAGCTCGTTTCGTGCAATCCAACCTTAGTTCCCCGGACCAAATTGTGCCTTCAAAGTTGTGTTCATTTGCTCCCAATTCTTGATTCGTTCAGTCACCTTTCCCACAGCCACATCTTCCGCATGGTTTCTCCACCATAACTTGGTTGTGACTATGAGAAACTTGGTAGCAACGTTCACCTTAGCCTTGTTTGAACTCCCATTCATCTGATCCAAGTAATGCTCCACATCCCAACAGAAGTTTCCAAGAAACTTAGCATCACATGTTTCGTCGAATGTTTCTGGATCCTTCATCCAAATCTTCATGGTTTCCATTGTTCTAGGACCACTAGCCAACACATGCTTTAACAGTGAGATAGTGTTATATTGGTCTTTTACATGAATTTGAAGTTGTTCCATCAATGCTTCAAGCTTCCTGACCCAACCCTCCTTATCTTGTTGAACAAATTCCTGCAACACGTCGATTTCCTCTCTGCATTTGTCCAAGGCTTTGTTAAAATCATTTTGCATCCGATCCATCTCGCTTACCAAAGCAAAACACTTCTCTCTATGAGCATAGAGTGCCTTAGAAAATTACCTCATGTTTTTCTCAAGTGTGTTAAGCCTGCACTTCACTTTAGAATATTTCAGTTCGGGTTCCTCATGAACAGATTCCTCTCCGTCAGAAGGAACTTTTGGTTATGCCTCCAATTCAAAAACTATCTTTGTGGCTTTCTTACCCATATAAACATTTACTTTTTCCAAGTTCCGGTTCACAAACTCTTGGTCTTGTTCATTTACTTTCAGCCTTCATCTACCAATTTCCTCCCTTACGACACTCACTTAGATAGGTTGCAAGTCTGCCCAAGGTGTCTTCTCATTTAGAACTCGGCTTTTCCCGACATACTTATTTTGTTTTTGAAGTGCCCCATCCAAGTATTAACACTTAGAATGTACCCAGGTTATGAAAGGTAGATCCCGAGGTAACATCAAAACCACTTTAGACTGTATTTATGACCTAATACAATCAGAGAGGGATCTCTCACTATTTACAAAGTTTTTACACTCAATATATTCAATCAAAGACAGTCAAAAGGTCAGATTTATGATAGAACAAGTTTGTTTTTATAATGTTTGGTGGGACAACCATGGAGGATACCATTGGGAAATGGAGTCAACAATCAGGTCCGAAGTAGGTTGCAAGAGGCAAGGGTTTAAAGGTTTATGGATAGAGGCAAGGTAGACACCATTTACTCAGCCTTGAGGTTTTAGCGGGTTGATTAGTAGATAAAGGGAGACAACCCATCAAATAGAGCACCTAACTAGGGTGAATTCTGTAAGACTTTAGAAGAAAATGTTTTGAAAATGCTTGAACAATGGACCTAGAGCATGCAAGATAAATTCTATCCCATATACACTAATTCTCAAGCATGAAAGCAAATAAAAAATGGAGTGGGAAACAGGATAAACATTCACATAAACAAATTACTTACTGAAGAAAAAGATGGCACATGAATCTCTACCATGAAAAGGTTTAACATTCCTCCTCTGCAAATTTTTTATTCATATTTGGAAAAATGAAGCCATTACAATGAAGAGCCTCTCTGCTCTTGAAAATCCAACCTTAAAAATATCAATTACATTTTAATTGATAGAAAAATAACCTCTACCTAACCTTGAATTGGAAACCTAACTGAATTCTAAAAAAAAAAGTTACAACAAATTTCCTTCATTTCACGATGTAGACTGCTGAATAATAGGTTTCAACATCCCTCTTGCATATCTATAATGGTGACATCTGTATGAAAAAATAAAGAGGTTTTTGTAATTGGCCATGTTCCCGACAAAACCAATGTCTTATTTTCTACAAATTCACCTCCAGTTCCTCGGAATCTACCTTTGAAACCGATGACTCAGATAGTAAACTTGTAAATTTATGGAAAAATATCATGTGAACATATTTTAAATTCTCCCAACCTGTGATACCTGTGTAAAAAATGAAGGAGTTTTTTGAATATAGGTCCGTGATGAAAAAAAAACTCTCTCAGTTTTTTGAAATTCAACTCCATTTGTCTGAAACAATTCTTAGACTTTGATGGCTAAAACCGTCTTTTAAAAACCTGAAAATTTCTCTGTAAAAATCAGTCTGGTTCTCCCAATCCATAAGACCTATGTAGAAACTGAAGGATTTTATTTAATATAGGAATGTTATGAGGAAAAGCCTCTTTTGGTTTTTGAAAATGTCTCTTCATTTGGCAGAAATAGGCGCTTGAAGTTAATGACTAAACAATCATTTTTAGGAAAAAACTTGCTTGGTTGCTTCAACGAATGCCTTTGAATGTAATATATTTAGGAAGAGAAAATTGTATCCTACCCTACATTTTTATATCTCATAGATACATAGTAAACATATTATTTTTCTTCAGTGAGAATATGTATGGTTTTCATCTGGGTTGTTGATCCATGTTTAGCTGCATAGTTCAAAACAAAAATCAATTCCTTTGAAATAATGCCCATGTTACATTTCTTTAGCTACTTCTTCCTGCCATTTTGTTGCCTTTAACGTTGCAATTATCCTACTCTTTTTGAAAATATCATGCCTTTGTCCTCTCCATGCATGCTATTATGGAATTAAGACTTCATACCATTCTTCACAATCTTCAATTAGCTGAGGATAATTGCGTTTGAATGTCTCAAACTTGCTTACCAAATATCAGGATATAAACATGTGTTAAAACCATATTCTACATAAAAATTGCTGGGTCTTAAAAAATTAAACCAACAGCCTTTTCCCGCAGTGGAATAATTTCACACCATTGATTTGTTGGGTGAGTTGATGATGTAACGACATGTATCCTAAGCGGCCCACCATTTAAAATTCCGCTGATTTTAAAATTGACTTACCTCGTGCAAGTTCACATTGTGGAATGATTGTACACCGTGGATTGGGATTTTGGTAAACCTTAAGCTGTCAAAACATTTTTCCCTAATTTGATTCCACAAATTTTAAAAGTTCATTCCTTCTTGCATATTGTCAACGTGGAATTTATTTTGGCCGCCGATTTAACATGACTTGAAAGCTTCATCGTTCCACTTTGTGAGGCGTACCGTATTCCACAAATCTTAAAAATTAATTTTCTCGAGCTTGTTGATATTGTGGAATAAATGCATGCCGTTGTATTCTTTGGATCCTCACCTGATCTGTTGATCCATTTCTCTTTTGCAAGAGTTTTAAACATCTCTGAATATCCACATATTTATAAACATTGTAGCCAGAAAGGAGAAAAAAATTGGTTTATGAGGTATTTTCAACAATTCCTTTTTAAAAATAGTATACTCCAATGACCTTCATTTCTCTTAAGTTATCAATATCAGACGTGATTGGTTTGAAAATTATGTTAAAAATCCCTACGTAGTCGTCTGTTTTTGAAGCAACTAAATCTTGTAAAGTTCTATGACACTCTTAGTTTTGGACAAAATATCATCTAATGAACTCACAACCTCCACAAAAAATGCATTTGGAATAGCTGTATCAGCCTGGTTGAAAACGAGATGAGCATAAACTGATACTTCATCCATCTATGCGTTGAATAAAAGAAAAAGGCTAATGCAGCAGCTGCTAGGAGCAATGTGGTATTCTTACCCTCATTTTTTTGGGTATGTAGAAACATATAAGAGTCAATTTACAAAACCAATGCAGGCAAATTCCATGAAAAGACTACCAATATTCGACATAAATGTAAATAAACCCTAATGGCTATCAATATGTATCTACTTAATCTGGAAATATCTCCGCGAAAAATATTTAATAGTATAGTCTCTGCTATGACCGGTGATGCTTTAATCTATTGATAACCAAAAGAGATCTAAACCAAACCCATAATGCCATAAATATCTTGCCTACATAAAATAACTAGGAGCCTTTTTCTACCTGGAGTCTCCTTCACCATACGAACCTTTGTGTTTTGGATGGAATATCATCCCACATGCAACGAACAATTTGGCTTTTTAGATTTTATATACACCAACCATTTTAATGTTTGTCAAGGAACAATATATAGTACTCTTTGCGAGCTTGGATCTTGGACCGTTGATGGTGTGTGTTGATTTGTGTGATTGCTTGGGCCCATGCGACTTGGTGATGAACGGTGATGAGCGGCCTTGTGCCAACAATATTTTATAAAAATATGTTAACCCACATTTATTATAAAGTTTATTAAAATAAACTTTATAAACAATAAATTTTTTTAACATAAAGCCAAAATTCCAAAATTGATTTATAAAACCAAATTTTCACCAATTGTAAAAATAATTCCTTTACTCTCCTCTAAGCCCTTTTTTTTTACGAAAGAGGAAAATTCCATGCATCATTCAACTATATAAAACCTTGCAACTACTAGATCACCAAGGGAACTTTGAAAATTTTAAAGGCAATAAGACCAATTTTGGAAAAAATAAATTTAGTGCTAACACCAAGCACTTTTGTTAAAGTCCCAGTGAACTTTCACCATTTGAGCACACCTCCATGGATGCTCAGCGATGCCCTCTACCAGAATGCTTTGTCATGGGTCTCTCTATTGAGCACACCATAGGCGCACCTATTGAGCGTGCTACTTCCTGAGAGCTCCTCTTGAGTGTTGTTGGGTGTTCTGCTGGATCGTGTCCTAGCTGACACACTGTGATGGAGCGCTCTATGAGAGCACATCCTAAGCGCACTTCTCTTGAGCACTCACACTATAGAGTGCGTATCTACTAGATGCGTTGTGATGGAGCGCTCAGTTAGAAAATATCCTAAGTGCACTTTCTCCTTGGTGCTTGTGCTACGAGGCGTGTTTCTACTAGACACGTGGTGATGGATCACTCAATCAGAGTGTCTCCTGAGTGCTTCTGCCTCGACACTCTTGCTGCAAAGTGCTTCTCCTAGAAGTGTACCTTCTTGATGAAAACCCTCTAACAAATCGACTTCATTTGCGGAGGTGTTCCACCAAAATGACCTCCCTTCTTTTCAATGTCCAAGATCCCGGGTTGCTTCACATTCGACCAAAACTCCAATTCTCCTCAAGAATTCACTTCAAATCGTCCAACCTGCGCTTTGCTAAGGAATTTCTATGGTTTGTAGTCTTCAAACCTGTGATAACATCCTTCGGCAACCCTAATGAACTTCGACACTGTGACCACCTCGACGAACCTCAAACTTCATTGAACCCACTAGTCGTGGTAGCTTTGATACCAACTACTATGACCACAATAAGAAACCCACTTTTTCACGTGGTTTTATTGAGCGTGCGACATGTTGAAATATTGTAACTTCGAAGAATATTCTATATATATCTTTTTGTGGTCCCTGATGGTCCTATCGGGAGAACCACTTGTATTACATTGTACCTCGATGCTCCTAATTGGAAGAACTAATAAGAGTCATGAGGTAGTCCCCTCTAATTGTAAAGGTGGGTCGT
>LPNX010140163.1:54847-155123 GCA_001517045.1 Pseudotsuga menziesii | reverse complement strand
TACTTGAGCCTACATGTGTAACTCGAGCCTACATGTCGAATGAGTTAACTTAAGTGAACGGATGAATATAAATAGAGGTGTAGTGCTCCTCATTTGTGACACACACACTCTCACTTGTGTAGCGCATTAGTGGAGAGAGAGAAGTAGCTGGAGAAGGAGGAGGATCAGGCTTTGATCTCCTTGTTGGTTTTACCTTTTATATTTTTGGGCATCTATATTGAGGAAGCTTTTGCTGGGTTTTTCCCTTTAGGGTTTTCCCAGGATAAACCTGTGTTGTTCTTGTGATACTATTTCTTTCAGTGATCCTACTTATATTCTTTTGTTATGAAAATGAAATGAAATACTGATGTATTATCTAAGCATATGAAAATTTAACATGGTATCAGAGCCATCCTAAATAGGACAGCTTTCACAAGGCAAAATAGCTCTCCCTCTCTCCCCGGAAGAAATTAGGGATTCTTGCTGAAGAGGAATGTTTGAGTGAGCCTGGCATAGGATTGCTTTCCTAATCAAAATCTAAGTTTAGAGACCTGGATCAAGATTTTTGGTTGGGTGAAACTCCAGGAAAGTCAAACCCTAGTTTGACCCCGAGCTAGAAAAACCCTAAATACTAAAACGGCTAAGTTTTGGTAAATTCACTATATCTCAATATTGGCGAAGGTTCACGTGCTGAAAATTTCAAAGGCCGAAGATAAAATCCTGATGTACACTTTTTACAAAAGACAGCCCCAGATGCGCTATATTTGGGATGATATGATCCCTCCAAGTTAGGGTTTCAGCCTCTTCCAGAATTCATCCCTAAAAAGGACACCTGGAGAAAATTGCTATAGATTGGGTTACAGAGGTCCAAATTGAATTCCTAAAGATGTTCCATAAATATCATGGACATTAATTTCTGTGGTCTGAATTTCAGAACCAGAAGATGAAACAGTGACACGTGGCAGTCCATACAACTTCGTTGTTCTGAACAGTCCTGTAATAGGTCATTGTGGGAAAAGGATCATAAATCCCAATTGGTGAAAAAAATTCTAATAAAACCTATGGTTTTGGATCAGGGACAGGCGAGGTTACCTCATTGCAAAATTTCAGACACGTAGGAGTAGCAATTTCAGAGATATCATAGAAACAGTGATAGGCATTTCTGTAGAAGAAATTGGAAAACTAGGGCTTCCTGTTCCGGGAGCTTCCCTCCAATGTTTTTAGAAAAGGAGTACATTAGACAACTCCATTTGAAGAGATATATCTTTCTATACAATCAGATCTTAAATATTCCAAGTTTTGAAAATTAGGGTTTCTCTGACAAACCCTAAATCAGCTAGCTCTGGAAGCAAGACAGACACCTCAAATTGGTAAGATCTAATCTTTTGCAATTTGCATTTGAGGTTCTCATTTCAAAGTGATCTATCACATCAGCTTGATGATAAGCTTGGTAAAGTTGACAACTTCCAAGCATGGAAGTATTTGATCTCTCTGAAGAAAATGAATTGGACACCTACATGAGTAGAGAGGTTCCAGTTCCATACGGAGATGAGGCTCAAAGCGTTACGCAAGAAGAACTTGATCAAGGCCAAGAAGATCATTGTTGATTCAATCACAGATCAAGTTGTACCACAAGTTTCTTCCCTAAAGACACCGAAGATGTTTGATTCCTTGATCAAGCTATTTGAAGATAATAACTTAAATCAGAAGATGGCTTTTGAGAAAACAGTTGAAGAATGTGAAGATCCAGAATGCAAAACAACTTGAAGCGGTAGAAGAAGAAGTGAAGAATGAAGAAGTGGTGATAGCCACCTTGAATGTCCTCCCAGGATCATGGGATTCATTCATGCAAAGAATGTATGCCAGAAGGAAGCAATTGCTTTCAGCTCAACTCATAAGAAGAGAAGAAGAAGATGGGAGAAATTGAAGATCAAGCTCTCACCATTCAAAGAAGATCCCTCAAGCTATGAGGGTATGAAGAAATCAATTCTTGAAGAACCTCTTATTAATCTCATCATTTGGATAAGAAATGATGATTTCATGAATGAAGAAGATAATAAAGTAGAATGATCAAGATGGAGTCTACCCATGAAACAAATAAAAGATAAGTATTCAATTGTGATTTCATGATATTGTTTTGTTATACATTTGATGTGTTATGCATGATAGATTGTTTGGTTGTATACTACTAATATGGATGTGATGGTTAAGTAGATCATGGTGGTATACAACTCTCCATTGCTAATTATCAAACCTCTTTGCTGACATATTGGATTAGTGCACAATCTCAATGATGTCATGGTAGAGATGGAATGGATCTAGAAAGTCTATGTGAGATATGGATGAATGTTGTATTGACTAAACAATTGCATGATGCATAAGAATTTGTCGTTATGCATATGTTTTATGAAATACTTCTAACCATGCAACTGGTGCATTTGAATTGTAGGAAAGGTCCTGTACAACCTCCTACAAGAAAAGAAGGATGAGACTTGTTCCGAAGAACAAGAGATGACAATTCAATATTCACTCCAATAAACATGAATCTGAAGCTCCCAGGGTCAGAGACACCATGATGAAAGAAAGAGCTTCAGAGAGTGGTAGATCCACCTTGAAGGATGAATACCACCATGGGTACAAGAGATAACTCAAGATGAAGAAAAGAATGCTATGAAAGAATCTAGGATCAAAGAATAATAGTTGATCATGGAGAATGATGTATACGATATGATTTCGAGACATAAAGGGAAGTACGTAGTATCTTCCATATGGATCTACAAGAACAAGTGTACAAAGCAAGGTTCGTGATTTTCCTTAGAAAGAATAGACTATGACATGACATACTCTATTGACTAGTATATATCAAGCATAGAACCACCTGTATAGAATGAAGAGGGAAGATGATACTCCACTTCAGGGGGAGTGACTACAGAAAATTATATCTGAGTTCAACATGGTATGACATGATGGATAGATTTGTGATGGATCGAGACTTTGCCAAGAGTAAAGTGGGTTCCAACCTTCAAGGTTGATTGCAGAAGACTAGGATATGTTGATGACCTGAGAAGACAAACTCATAGAAGATGTTATGATACTAGAATGATGTTTGGGATATAGTACTCAAACCAGAAAGCAAGAATGTGGTATCTTCCAAATGGATTTGCAAGATAAGATATGTTGCTGATAGAAGTAAGGTAAGACTTCTGGCTAGAGGTTTCTATCATAAAGAGGGAATTAATTCTAAAGAGACACTTACTCCAGGAAGCAAGGTACACTTCCTTCAAAACTATCATGGTAGTTTCTTCCATGATGAAGTAAAGACAAGCCTTCCTTAATGGTATGATTGGGGAAGAGTTTTACATTGAATAGTCACAAGGATTTGAAGTTGAAGACAGATGGAATCAAGTATGCAAGTTGAAAAAGGTCCTCTATGGCCTGAAGCAAGCTCCTAGAGCTTGGCATGGAAGAATAGATAGTTTCCTGATGAGCATGGGCTTTTCCAAGAGTAAAGTTGATCCTAACCTTTCCTACAAGGTTGTAGAAGATAAACCTGGCATTCTATTACTATATGTGGATGACTTATTCTTGACAGGGAATGAGAAACAGATCATGGAAAGCAAGAAGAAACTAGCAGAAGAATTTGAGATGAAAGACCTTGGGTTAATGCATTATTTCCTAGGTCTGGAAGTATGGAAAAGTTCAAAAGGAATATTTCTCAACCAGGGAAAGTATGCAGTAGAGATATTGAAGAGATTCAATATGTTGGAATGCAAAGTCATGGCCACACCCATGGACTCCAACCTGAAGCTGTTAGCTGATGACTCATTAGAGTTAGTGGATGTGACTCACTACAGACATATCATTGGGTCATTGATGTACTTAACAAATACCATACCAGACATTTGTTTTGCTGTGAGCACCTTAAGTCAATATCTTGTTTAACCAAGACGAGTTCACCTAGTAGCTGCAAAACATGTGATGAGATATCTGAAAGGGACTATAGACTTTGGTCTATACTATGATGGTAGCCATGAGTATAGATTGTATGACTACACAGATGCAGATTGGTCTGGAAGTATCTCAGACAGGAAAAACACATCAGGTAGATGCTTTTGTTTGAGGTCTGCTATGAGTTCATGGTTTAGCAGGAAACAGTACAGTGTTTCTCTTAGCACGGTTGAAGCAGAATACATAGCAGATTGCTCTACTAAGTTGTGAAGCCATATGGCTTCAAAAGCTGATATCAGGTCTCTTTGACCTGACGATGGATACTACAATGATTCTATGTGATAACCATAGTCGTGATGACAAAGAACCCTGTGTTCCGACGTAACACATAGAAATCCGGTATTTCTACATACAAGATAAGATGTAGATGATGATACTATAGATGCAGATGATGGTGATTCAGTATTTCTATACTGAATATAGAGATGATGATGTTTCAGTATTCCCATACTGAAGATATAGATGATGATGATTTCAATATTCCCATATTGAAGATATAGATGATGATGATTTCAGTATTCCCATACTGAAGATATAGATGATATTTCAGTATTTACATACTATAGATACAGATGATGGTGATTCCGTATTTCTATACTGAATATAGAGATGATGATGCTTTCAGTATTTCCATACTGAAGATGTAGATGATGATGGTTTGGATGATGATGTACTGACGAAGCCTCTGCCTCGAGTAGAGTTCGAACGCTTTTGAGACAAGCTTGGTGTTGTTCGGAAAGACCTTCCTCGATAGGGGGAGTAGTGATGTTGCAGTGGGATTGTATCATCCCTGGGAATTTTACCTAAAGTGATCCAGAGACCTTGGTCCTCGAGAATGAAGAGGGATTGTATCATCCCAGGACATCTGTACACAATAGATCCGGTGACCTCGGTCCTCGAGAACGTGGTGGGATTGTATCATCCCTGGGCACTTACCCTAAAGTGATCCAGAGACCTTGGTCTTCGAGAATGAAGAGGGATTGTATCATCCCGAGACATCTGTCCATAATAGATCCAGTGACTTCAGTCCTCGAGAATGTGGTAGGATTGCATCATCCTTGGACATAGTCCTAAAGTGATAGGGACTGATTCTCCTGTAATCAATCCGGTGGCTTCGGTCCTCGAGAATGTGGTAGGATTGCATCATCCTTGGACATAATCCTAAAGTGATAGGGATTGATTCTCTCGTAATCAATCTGGTGGCTTTGGTCCTCGAGAATGTGGTAGGATTGCGTCATCCTTGGACATAGTCCTAAAGTGATAGGGACTGATTCTCTCGTAATCAATCTGGTGGCTTTGGTCCTCGAGAATGTGGTAGGATTGCATAATCCTTGGACATAGTCCTAAAGTGATAGGGACTGATTATCCCATAATCAATCTGGTGGCTTCGGTCCTCGAGAATGTGGTAGGATTGCATCGTCCTTGGACTTAGTCCTAAAGTGATAGGGACTGATTCTCCCATAATCAATCCGGTAACTTCAGTTGTCGAGAATGTGGTGGGATTGTATCATCCCTGGACTTTAAGTCTAAAAGTGATCCAAAGAATTTTTGTCTTTGAGTTGTGGATTGCAGGTTGTTGCTGATGATGATGATGCCGTACTAATCGAAAGATCAGAGTATGATGACGTATTGATCGAAAGATCAGAGTATGATGATGATGACATACTGATCGAAAGATCAGAGTATGATAATGATGACGTACTAATATAAAGATCAGAATATGTTGATGATGTTTCTGATTGAAAGATCAGAATATGATGATGATGTTTCTGATCGAAAGATTAGAGTATGTTGATGATGTTTCTGATCGAAAGATCAAAGTATGATGATGATGTTTCTGATCGAAAGATCAGAATGTGATGATGATTATGATCGACAGATCAGAATATGATGATGATGATGTTGCTGCTGATCGAAAGGTCAAAGTGTTGATGATGATATTGCTGATCGAGAGGTCAAAGTACTGAAGATGTTGCTACTGATCGAAAGGTCAAGGTGCTGAAGATGTTATTGCTGATCGAAAAGTCAAAGTGTTGAAGATGTTGCTGATCGAAAGGTCAAAATGTTGAAGATGTTGTTGCTGATCGAAAAGTCAAAAGTGCTAAAGATGTCGCTAATCGAAAGGTAAAAAATGCTGAAGATGTTGTTGCTGATTGAACAATCAAAGTGCTAAAGATGTTGCTGATCGAAAGGTCAAAATGCTGAATATGTTGTTGTTGATCGAATAGTCAAAGTGCTAAAGATGTTACTGATTGAAAGGTCCAAGTGCTGAATATGTCATTGCTGATTGAAAGATCAAAATGCTGAAGATGTTGCTGATAAAAGCAGTCAAAGAATTAATGATGATGAAGACCAAAGATTGAAGATGAAGACTACATGATGTTGAAAAGATTCCAATGATTTATAGATGTGTTACCCTGCTGATGTTGATGATGTCCCCTATCTTTACTCTTTTTGTTGTTGATGTTGTTGTAGAATACCCTTCTCGTTAAGGGGGAGTGTTGAAATATTGTAACTTCAAAGAATATTCTATATATATCTTTTTGTGTTCCCCGATGGTCCTACCAGGAGAACCACTTGTATTAGATTGTACCCTGATGCTCCTAATCAGAAGAACTAATAAGAGTCATGAGGTAGTCCCCTCTAATTGTAAAGGTGGGTCATCAACACCCCAGTGTGGTTACTTGAGCCTACATGTGTAACTCGAGCCTACATGATTCAACTCGAGCCTACATGTCGAATGAGTTAACTTAAGTGAATGGATGAATATAAATAGAGGTGTAGTGCTCCTCATTTGTGACACACACACTCTCACTTGTGTAGCGCATTAGTGGAGAGAGAGAAGCAGCGGGAGAAGGAGGAGGATCAGGCTTTGATCTCCTTGTTGGTTTTACCTTTTATCTTTTTGGGCATCTATATTGAGGAAGCTTTTGCTGGGTTTTTCCCAAGATAAATCTGTGTTGTTCTTGTGATACTGTTTCTTTCAGTGATCCTGCTTATATGCTTTTGTTATGAAAATTAAATGAAATACTGATGTATTAGCTAAGCATATGAAAATTTAACACGACACCACTTGGAAGCATTCCAAGGGATTGAACAAGTAGGGTGCACTCCAACAGATTACGCCTAACTTGCAGAAACCTTTACCTTAACATTGTTTCATTTATCACTTTACTTATTAACTATTTTACCGACAGTTAGTAAAATTCAAAACACAACACAACAAGTAAAACAAAACACAGTATAAGGGTGGGGTTTCCAAACCAACCAACCCCGTTAACTTTGTATTAATATGAATAACTTATAAAAATGGATTTGGAACAATCTGACAGAGCTTTAAGTGTGCACCCAACCAACAAGAACACCTCTGTTAAAAAAATACACCAAGTTGAGTTAACCCCTCTTCAAGCATCTAACTCTCAAGACTTCCAAAATTCTCTAACACTCGTAGCTTTCTTCAGTTTCCTTCTAGACTGAACTCATTTGGAGCATCAACTTGTCAGACTGACACTTCTCTATAACCCTGCTATGTTTTATGAGTTGATACACTTAACGAATGTGCTATGAATTGAGCTTGGAAACCTCCCTAGCTCACATGTCTAGTGACTTGTCACTCTACTGCTTGACAAAGCTTGCCAAAAATTGGATGCCTTCCTTTCATTTAACGTCATGTCTTTATAACATCATGTGGGAAAGTGTGGCCCCAAATGTGGATGCGCTCCTTTTCTTAGCACACATGCCAGATTCTCTTGTCTACGCACTAGTCTCCCACCGGTGGTCCACATCCTCCCCATGCACGCATGCACTTGCTTACCGAAGGTGTCATCGGTTGGGAGTTGGTAGCTCCTCCATGGGAATCCTCGTGAGTGTGTGTCTAAGTGCAGTGGATTTGTGATGTTGGAGCGTGCCTCCCTATAGGCGCTTAGTCCAACGGGATTCTAACTGGGCACTTCCACAAGTGTGTATCCTGTGTGACCAGGGTGGTTTCCAAGTGTGTTAAAATTGTTGTGCCATTTAGATCATCAAGCAACAAGTCCAGAATTATTGATGCAGTGAATAGGAATGAATTATACAAATTAAAAAAATCAAATCTCACATGAAAAAGACAAGTATTGGTTAGAGAATTACAATATTATCTTCATTAAAGAATCCAGTCTTACAATAGTGTTACATAAGGAGGAATTCGAATGATCCACCAACTGACTCTAGTTGTATCTGACTACATGGCTAACTAAAGATGTCTAAATCACTATCAGAGTCCAAGTGGTTAACTCCAGATGTCTAATCAAGTCACACAATAAGTTATAATTAGTTAACTTAGTCTAACTACAAGTGGTAGGTGAGAAAATGCGCCTTCCCACATGCATCCATGCATAACTGGTGCTAACTAAACTGATTGTGATCTAACTGAATGTAACTGAAGAACAACTAATCTTAACTAGTAACCAACTCACAACAACTGAAAGAGGTTGGTGCCAGGACTCCCAATGGCTCCTAAAATGTAGGAATTGATCTAGGAGGCACCTAAACTGATGCATGCAAGTGCAGTCAGTGGTAGTTAGTCTATATCAGTGTTCCCCACACTCTAGTAACTGGTACATGTGGCCCCATTAGTCCAAGTGGACCCAATGGTAATATTAGACCCAAATAATTAAATAAAACTCCTAAGTTAGGCTAAAGTAATCTAATAGATAGTTTGGTTAAGGGAGGATTATAGATCCTAACACCCCCCCTGAATCCTAACTTGGACAATCGTGGGCCTTGGAAACAATGCCATAAGTCACCCATATACATCTAAAAGATAAAAAATGTTTCTTAATTAAACCAAGGAAATAGGGGAAAACCTCATAGGAACCCGCTCCCCCCCCGCCCTCAAGACAACCAAGTATCAAGAAATACAAGTTAAAAACTTGAAAATATTTTGCTGCAATTTGCAGCAACAAAGTAGTATTCTAGTTCTTTTGTGTAGTAGCATCCTGAATCTGTGCATGTGAACCTCTGAATCCAAACTAAATGAATGAAGAGTGTGCTCAATCGAATTAGGAATATAAACAACTGCAAGATGACAACTGGACCCATCTAGAGCAACTGAAATTAACTGATAAGAGAGAAAAAGTGCTTGAGAATTTGAACCATGTGAGGAAAACCCAAGTAACTAATATATTGAAAACTTGAACATCAAACCATGTGAGGTAAAATCAGCTCCAAGTGTTAGGAGCAAGTGTTCACGCGGATGTAGAATGTATCCAACTTTACTAGTTCTGTGAGGAGATGAGCATGTGATCAAATAGATAGGTAGAGAAGCCCTGGGACTATGGAGAGCAAATTATTGAGCTCAATAATCTGATATAGCTTCATAAATAATCAATGATTCACAAAATAAAATATCAGCAAACTCATAAGAGGAAACTAACATCAAATCCTCAGCAACAAGTTTGAAGGAGACTTGCAATACTTGATTTGTCACAGCAAAATTGATGAAACCAGCTACAAGAATGACTGAAGGCTCTTGGAATTTAAAACTTGAACCAAATATCATATCAGATCCAAAAAGTTTCATATCAGATCCAAAAGTGAGGAATGATATCAAATCCTCAGGAACAATTTTGAAGGAGACTTGTTGTACTTGATTTTTCACACCAAAATTGATGAGACCAGCTACAAGCAACATTGGAAGCTCTTGAAACTGCATGATTGAACCAAGTAATATCAGATCATATCACATCCAAATAGGTTCATATCAGATCCAAGGGTGTGCTCCACGGAGATGGTAGATGCACTATTTTCTCCTTCTTCAAAACCTTGAGTATTTATGCATGCAATCATGTAGGAATTTGCTGGAAGCTCTAGATCAATGAGAGTGAATGGGTCACTCCTACAATCTTATATTATTTCCAAAATATCCAAATATTCACAAATTATAATATCAACAAACTTATGAAATAAAACTGACATCAAATTCCTAGCAGTAATTTTGAAAGAGACTTTTGGTACTTGATTTTTCACACCAAAATTGATGAGACCAACTACAAGAAATATTGGAAGATTTTGTTAGAATAGTAATCCATCATTAGTGCCTTAGTTACACAAATTGTTTGGCTATAGGGCAGACCCAGGTTTTATACCATTAACTTCGCACCAACAAACAAACCCACAATGTTGGCCCTTTCGGCAACAACCTACGAACAGGTTGCAGTCTCACCTGAAACAGCTATGGGGTGCAGCAGAACCAGGTTTCTGCAAGCAGAAGAGGGATATTACTATACCTTTATCCCTAACAACAAATATTTATACCAAATAGAGCTTCGATATTCACTTAATTAGCTTCGCAGTTAGATAAAAGACGTTTCTTGCTTAACCCTTAACCGAGAATTCTCAGCGAAGTTAATATTAACAGTTATCTTACTTTATCAATTATCTACTTATCAATCCATAAAATAAAACCATAATAGAAACAACACAAAAGAACCACAACATAAGATATAACGTGGTTCACCGCCAGTGTAGGGGCTACGTCCAAAAAATTGCGCTTTTATTCCACTTCTTACAAAACAACAGTTCTGATCTGCACACTTAGGAGCAGATCTTCCCTTCAAGCCTAACTGCGCACTTAGCTACAGTTCCTTTCTTACAATCTCTAAGCTGCGCACTCAGCTATAGTTCCTTTCCTTACAAAACCCTCTGCGCACACAGCTGCAGAGGTCGTCCACGCACACAGCTGGGACTTGACCTTAAAACCACAAAATTAGATCTATCTTCTTCGAATCAGATGATCCTCATTTCATTAGATAGCCTCGACATCTTTACATGAGTGCCTATTTATACAAGTGCACTATTACAAAATCATGGGCTTACACCCGAAAATTATGGACAATTACAAAAAAGAGGGCTTTGACTCAACCCCGACACCCCTAAGACTATTTTGAGTTGCAACTCCACTTACAAGCTTCCACAAAAACTATGGAGTTACCAAAATTAGTGACCGTTAAGGCGCACGCCCCAACATGCCCCTAAGACTCACCAGTGTCTCATCCCGGGACACTGTACTACTTGTCTGGTGGGAGTAATCTTGTTGGAGAAGATAGTAAACTGCTGTCGGCTGCTTGCTCCTTCTCTACTAGCTCCTTTTGTACTCTGCTGAGTTCTGTATCCCTCTGCATTTTCCTACCTTCCTGCTCCCTTATATGCCTGTCATCACCGTCATCCCTTCTGCTACTTCTACCACGGCCGCAGCTTGCTTGATCCTTTAACCTTTCATCCTTAGTAGACTACCTATGTTCCTTATGCTGCTGACTTCCTTCGCAATATTTATGATGGTCATGGGAATCATTGGGCCTTCTAAATCTATCAGCGACTCCATCCCTCGAACTACCTCTCGTTCATGTCCTATCAAACATTTGACCATCCACAACTTTGGGTCCTTAACAGATGGTACCCCTGTGATTGCATGCCAATGTAGTTTTGCATAAGACAAACATCATGCCTCCATTTTGCTGAGCCAGGAGGATACATCTCGGGAACCTCCGGGGTTTTTCCTGAGGGTTTGTGCCTTTCTTCGTTCCGTTTAGAGAGAACTTCTGCCTTAAATTTCTTCCTGGTTGAACATGTCTGCATAGGTGGATGCAGCACTGGGGGAGTTTAGATGCAGGTGGATTGCTGATAAGGTTCTATAGATCTCGCTCCCTAAACTCTCATAACAACTCCTGGACTTCGCGATCATTCGACATGGTCTTAACTGTAACTCAAGAAAATGAGTAATGTAGGAGTCACAGGTCTGTGTGGCTTCTTATAGAATCCCATGACAAAATCTACCATCATGGTGCATTAAGGACACCAAATCTGATGGAGAGGTGGTAAATCCTGTTCACATGGTGCTAGATTTTCCCAAAATCTCATTATTACAAGCAGTTAAGGCAGCTCACGTGTCGGCGCCGCCAAACCTAGTTTGTCCCATCAGTCATATTTTAGGCTACGACAGACCTTTCTTCTTCGACACAACCACTAACTTCAGCTTCGTCACAATGTTGACCTTCGACCCATCCTGACCCAAGCGCCAACTGAACTTCGACCTTCGAACTTTGACAGCCTTCAATACTTCGTAGCTCTGAGAACAACTTAATTATAGTCTAGTACCCAATTTCAACTGTTCTTGGCACTTAGACTCTCCTTCTTGTGGTTACTTTTGATTGGGGGTCCAGGCTTGTCCCTGTACTTCTTTAATCTACTTCCATTCACCATGGAAGGTAAAATTTCTCCATTCAATTTAGCTAACTAGACTGCACCACCGTTAGTAACTTCCTGAACTATGTATGGTCCTTTCCAATGTGTTTTGAATTTACCCGGGAACTTCATGAATTTACTGTCGTACAAGAGCACAAGATCACCAATCTGGAATTGCTTCTTCTTAATGTGTCTATCATGCCATGCTTTTTCTCTAGCTTTCTGTACTTGCTGCTAGAAACCTGCAATGAATCTTTCTTCCTCTAGTTCCAGTATCTTCACCAGCCTTTCTTTCAATATAGCTGGGTCATCCATCTCTGTGAAGGCAGATATTCTGAGGCTAGGAACAATGTATTCCATGGGCATAACTGCTTCTTGTCCATAGACCAGCCTAAAAGGTGTATGGCCTGTCAACTTCTTGCAAGTGGTTCTATAAGCCCATAGTACTGCTGGAATTCTAAGATCCCAATCATTTCTGTTAACATTGCAAACCTTCGTCAGAGCGTGCTCAGGGATATTGTTAAAGGCTTCAACAGTTCCATTTGCTTGAGGATGGTAGGCAGTACTCTTCTGATGATATACTTGAAATTCTTCGGTTAATGCTTCAATAGTCTTATTTAGGAAGTGTGATCCTTGATCACTCATAAGAATTGTAGGACACCCAAATCTTGACAAGATATTATCGAAGATGAATTTCGTAGTTGTAGCAGTGCTACAATTCTTGACTGGTTGAGCTTCGGCCCAACAAGTAAGGTAATCAGTCGCTGTAATAATGTATCTTGCTCCAGATTTCTTTGTAGGGGGATTGATTGGTCCAACAAAATCAATAGCCCATTTTTCAAATGCTTGTAAAGTTACCTACAGTACCAGAGGCATCTCATCCATTCTAGACGGTTTTCCTATCCTCTGACAGATATCGCAGCTGTGGAAATACTCTCTTGCATCCTTATGAATCGCAGGCCACCACAATCTAGCTGTCAGAATCTTCTGAGCTGTAGCTTTTCCTGCATAATGACCTCCTGCTGCTCCCAAATGTGCCTCAGCCAAGATCAATGGATTTTCGTGTTCTAGGACACATCTGCGCAAGATTTCATCTGGTCCCATCTTATATAACTGTCTTGCTATCAAGGTAAAGTCAGCTTCTATGACCACCAGCTGCTTCTTCTGCTGTGTCATCATCTCAAGGGGTGGAAAACCTGTAGATAAGTACTGAACAATATCCTGAAAATAGTCATCAACCATCTGGATGGCAAACAACTGGGCATCAGGAAGACCTTCGTCCAAGCTAGTGGTTTCTTCTCCTGACTCGAGCCTCGACAAGTGGTTAGGCCCTAAGTTAAGTCTTCCAAGCTTAACTATGATCTCAAAGTCATACTCCTGAAACAGAATCAGCCATCTGCATATCATTCCACCTAACATAGGTTTGTTAACCAAACACTTCAAAGCAGAATGGTTAGTGAACATCTTAAAATGCGATCCTAACAGATAGTATCGAAACTTCTGTAAGGCATAAACCATAGCTAGACCTTCTTGTTCTGTTGTAGTATAATTCTTTTCTGCTGTGGACAATTTTCTACTTGCAAAAGAAATAGGGTGATCAATATTACCTTCACTTGACTGAGCCAATACTACACTTAAAGCAATGCAAGATGCATCAACATGAACATGAAACTCCTTATTCCAGTCAGGGAATACTAGGATAGGGGCAGCTACCATCTTTTCTTTCAAAATATCCAAGCTTTCCTGACACTCAGGTGTCCATTCAAACTTAATATGTTTCTTCAATTGCTTTTCCATAGGGGCTGTAATCTGAGCATATCCTTTGATGAATTTCCTGTAATATCCAGTATGACCAAGTGTAGTGCGAAGTTGCTTAACAGACTTTAGAGGTGGCAAGTTCACAATGATGGCTATCTTCACAGGATCCACCATCAATCCTTGCTTGCACACAATGTGACCTAGCAGAATTCCAGAAGGTGCACAAAAGATACACTTCTTCAGGTTCAATGAAATCTGATGCTGTCTACACTTATCCAGCATAAGCCTTAAGCTAGCTATATGATCTTTCAATAAGCCAAATATGGTCCAATCATCAAAGTAAACTTCCAAGAACTTATGAATGAATTCCTTAAATGCAGATATGACTACTCTGGAAAACATAGCAGGTGCATTCTTCAATCCAAAAGGCAAACTGTATACTGAAACGATCCCATTTCTGTAGCGAAGGTTGTTTTATGTCAATCTTCTGGAGCAATTATGATCTGATGGTAACTTGAAAATCCATCAGTGAAAGAATACACTTCTTGACCTCTGACATTGTCTAAAAATTCATTTGTGAAGGGATTAGGAAACGGATCATGTAAACAGGCATCATTCAGCTTCCTGAGATCAACACAGATTCTGATTTCTCCCTTGGTCTTTTTTTCTTGTACTACCATGGGGCTGACCCATTCTGACTCTTCAACAGGATCAATGATTCCTGCTGCGAGCATTTTATCTAGCTCCACCGTGAATTTTTCTTTATACTTAGGGTTTAGCCTATAAGGGCGCTGCTTCATAGGCTTCACATCAGGTTTCAACGGGATTTTTATCACTCCTATATCACCCAGGATACCTTTCATTTCTGAGAACTTCGTCGGAAATAGGTCCTGATACTCATGGAGAAGTTGGGTCACTTTGCTTACCGTTTCTTCATCCCAATAATCTCCAATAGTAGCATACTTAGGCATTTCTTCTGACCCAATGTTTACTTGCCTTGTCTTCAAGGGTTGAGTCACTTCTGGTTCTTCGACTGTTGGTTCATGTACTTCGCAGTGTCCTTCTGACTCAGGAATGTTTATGTTGAGTGGGTCATCATCCTCGTCAATTGCAAGGTTATAGCATTCTACTGCATTGGCTTCTTGTTCTTTCCAATCAGGTTGGTACTCGACTGTTTCTTTACCATCAAACACCTTAGTGTGGATCAGCCTAACAGCTACATCCAAAGTAGGACAAACCTCATAAATAGAAAATGTCAGCACCAAACTATCAACAAGAATATCCCAACTTATAGTACCATGGCGAAGCTCCACCTCTGCATAACAATTCTTCGTGAAAAGTTCCAGGGTGTGCACGAACCAATGTACCCATTCTTCGTGAGGGACATGCTTCCATGCTTCATAACACTGTTCCAAATGTTCTTGAGGGCTAGTCTGACCATTAAACCTGCTTCGCACTTCTTGAGGTTGATCCACGAATCTGAGGCGAAGAATATTTTGACAAGCTTCCCAACTCTGAATATAATTCTTATGACCATTCCACCATCTAGCAGCTGTGGCTCTAAATACTGAATCTAGAGTTTCCATTTTCTGTGAATCTGGTACCTGCTCTGAAAATTGCAAAATAAACTCTTCGGGGTCTTTCAAGCCATCAAAAATAGGTAAGACTCTTGTCTGTGAGCCAAGCCATCTGAGAGACTTGGTAATTCTTGCACACCGATGTCCATGTAGCTCATAAAGTCTATGCTGCCAATTCTCTAGGCCTTCATCTGAATCAGTCATGCAAGAACTATCACACTTCCAATCCATTATACCTTGAGTAGTAGGGTTAACATAGTCTTCCTCTTTAGCTGTGATGTTGTAGATATGCAAGAACTATCACACTTCCAATCCATTATACCTTGAGTAGTAGGGTTAACATAGTCTTCCTCTTTAGCTGTGATGTTGTAGATATGATCCAAAACATCCTTATCCTCATCTCTGACTGGCTCTGTGTACCTTTCTCCTTGGGAATGGTCCAAGGGGACTATGACTCTCAAGCCTTTTCCTTCAAAAGTCATCTGTCTCTTCTTAAGATTGATTACTGCAGAATTCTCTATTGCCCATTCAATTCCTAGCAAGGCTGGATAGGGGTTTCTATCATCAGTTATCTCAATGACTTCAAAATCTGCTAAGGTACTGACTCCATCAATGTCTACTGGGACACTAGAGAATATTCCTAGGGGCACAATCTTCTGCTGATTGGATAATCTCAACTGTATAGGGGACCATTCAAGGGTAGGTTTTACCATTTCTTCCCATGTCTGGTTAGTTAAGATATTGACTTCGGACCCCAAGTCTAATATGATATCAGTCATGTCATACTCTCCTATCTGAGCATGCAATCTCATTTCTCTTCCAGTTCTTCTAACTCTATTGACGATTTTTTCTTTACCAAAGCTTCGCTGAGGTTCGCAAGAAGAAATACATTTCTATAACTCATTTAAAGCATTCTGATTTCGTAAGAGCTTCATACAACTCTATAAAAATGTTGACAACGTACTTACTTTCTCTGTCGAAGCTTCTTGAGACTGCGACTGCTGTTGATGCTGTTGCGCAGGTGTTACTGCTGTGCTCGAATCAACAAAGTCTTTTTTGGCTTCCATAAATATTTCTTTTTCTCTATCCACATCGAAGGTTGGAACTTTCTCTGGGGTCTTACAAACCCAAGCCTCGTCAGGTTGTTTTTCCTTATTCTTCACTTGTGTCATAGCTCCACTCCTTGTAACAACGTTAATGGCTGGGATAGGTCTTTGCTCTACAGTAATCATCTGAATATTCTGAGGAGGAGGGCTATTTCTTTCTTGTATCTTGGCTATTAGTTGTGGGCATTGCTCAATGACATGATATACTACTCTGCAATATCAACATGTCGTAGTTGGGTTCCGACAGTCTCTAGCTAGATGTCATGCCTGATTACAATTATAGCACACAACCTGGCCTTGACCTCTTCCAGGCATACCACCATGACCACGACCTCCAAAAGCACCTCAACCTAATGTGCTACCACGGTAACCATATCCATCATTTCCTTGTGCATCGTTTTGTACCCTATAAGCATCATATGTTCGCTCTCGCATAAGGTCAAAGCTACGACATTCCTCTTCGTTGTGTCCCACTGACTTATAGAACTTGTAATAGGGATTCTTAGGGACTTGCACATATATTTGTAGCAGATAACAGTCTTCAGGTCGATGCTGGCTAGTTGTTCTACAAATCTAACAATATAGAACATTAGGGTTAAATGGGTTCGGTACACCAATTTTCAGGTAATTTCTTAGCGCAGGGCATTGTTCCTTGTCATGACCTTCTGTCCTACATCGTGTACACCACACCTCTTCACGAATAGATTTCCCTTTTTTCATGTCACGCAGCTCCAAATCCATTTCTGCTAACTGCGCTTGTACTTGGGCTATGCCATAATTATCTTCGACAGGAGCTGTCTCTAGTTTCATGGCAATCTCCAAAGCCTCTTGCTGATCAGCAACCTTCTGTTGCATGAGTGGCATTCTGATATGAGGTAATAAGGCTGCAATGAACCATTCTTTATGCTGCACTGGTCCAATAGTGAAACTAACTTGATCTAGCATAACTTTGAACCTCTGATTAAAGTTCCAAACTGATTCACCTCGTCTCTGATGAATCTCTTTCAATTCAGTTATACACTGTGATTCTAATTTAGGCTTCTTGAACTCTTTGATCATTACTGCTTTAATATCAGGAAAGACATGGTTTTGAATACTGGAAAAATTCATAAACCGAGTCAAGGCTCGGTCTCTAAAAGAAGTGACCAGCTGCGCTCTTCTTACATCTTGATCCAAAATGTTCTTAGCTGTCCACACAGCTTCGCATAAAAACCAAAACTATTCTGGATCCTCTGATCCAGTTCCTTTGAAAACTGGGAGCTTGATATCATCATTCATATGGGCCATAGTGGAGTGAGGGGGGGAAGAACTTACTGGGGTAGACTGACCAGCGACCAGAATACTCGGGCTAGGGTTACCACCAGACTGCGACGGGTTCTCAGGGGTAGCAGATCTTCGCTACGGGGTTATAAGAGGGTTTCTAACAAAAGGGGTTTCTTCAGATTTAGGGTCTTCTGGCGTATACTCAGTATTCTGACCTAGGGTATAGGATTCTAGGTTTCTCTTGTATCTTTTACCGCTTCACAGCAAACCACTTTGCTTGTCGAAGTTACTTTCACTTCCAAACATAGGTTAGTAAAAATAAATCTAGCAATCTAATTCTATAAGCAATATGCCCTTCTCAGCCAAGAGCATTTTAATTTGTAGACTAAATTAATTTAGGTACTTACCCCTTGGTCCTTTGAAGAACTGCCTTTCAGCTTCGCTAAAAGAGGTACTTGTGTCAATGGAAAATTCTGTCACAAATGCTTCTAGGGTTTGCATTGTCCAGAAATCAACAGCTCGCGATATCGCGTTGTTCACCCTTTTCAATATATTAATTCTTGCGTGGGTGCAGTCAGGAAACTAATCTTCCTTGAAGTTGGTCTTTCTTTCTGTTAACCTGGATAACCACTAGTGCAATTCTATGTGGATACTACCAAAGAAAATTTCATGAACATCCGAAAAAACGTACCTTTGTAAGAAGTCGTCCGAGCTACGACGAGGATCCTTGTTTTCTTGTTCAGCAAATTTCAAATAGGTCTCTTCAATCCAATCACCGATTTCTTTTACTGAGGGCCTCCAAAACATAGCCCTCCAGGTACGACGTAGATCCCTCTTGAGAAGATACTGAGTTCAACCGGAAATGGAACCAATTTGTTGGGCTATAGGGCAGACCCATGTTTTATACCATTAAATTCGCACCAACAAACATACCCATAGTGTTGGCCCTTTCAGCAACAACCTACTAACAGGTTGCAGTCTCACCCGAAACAGCTATGGGGTGCCGCAGAACCAGGTTTCCACAAGCAAAAGAGGGATATTACTGTACCTTTACCCTTAACAACAAATATTTATACCAAACAAAGCTTCAATATTCACTTAATTAGCTTCGCGGTTAGATAAAAGACGTTTCTTGCTTAACCCTTAACCAAGAATTCTCGGTGAAGTTAATATTAATAGTTATCTTACTTTATCAATTATCTACTTATCAATCCATAAAATAAAACCATAACAGAAACAACACAAAAGAACCACAACACAAGATATAACATGGTTCACCCCCAGTGTAGGTGCTACGTCCACAAAACTATGCTTTTATTTCACTTCTTACAAAACAATAGTTCTGATCTATGCACTCAGTAGTAGATCCGCCCTTCAAGCCTAACTGCGCACTTAGCTGCAGTTCCTTTCTTACAATCTCTAAGCTGCGCACTCAGCTGCAGTTCCTTTCCTTACAAAACCCTCTACGCACACAGTTGCAGAGGTCATCCACGCACACAGCTGGGACTTGACCTTAAAACCCCAAAATTAGATCTATCTTCTTCGAATCAGATGATCCTCATTTCATTAGATACCCTCGACATCTTTACATGAGTGCCTATTTATACAAGTGTACTATTACAAAATCATGGGCTTACACCCGAAAATTATGGACAATTACAAAAAAGAGGGCTTTAACTCAACCCCGACACCCCTAAGACTATTTTGAGTCACAACCTCGCTTACAAGCTTCCACAAAAGCCACTGAGTTACCAAAATTAGTGACCGTTAAGGCACGTGCCCCAACACAAATTAGTCAATTTTATTGCTTTTTAAGCTTTAATACACTATGAGGTTGACTAGGTGTGCTTAGGTGGACATATGCCATGTCAATTTGAGGCTCCATGACCCACATGGGTACTCCAGCTTAGTCAACCAGCCACATATGAACATCCATAATTTTTGGTGCACTCCCATTCATTCAATGTGGACAGGAAAGTTGACTTGGAGCACTAGAGTGGGATTTTTCCCAAATTTGGCTTGATTTGGTGCAATTAATGTTGCATTGAGACTCTAAACCACCCAATTTTCCACACCCACACTGTCCAAGGTGTAATCATTGACCCAAAACACATCATCCATGCCACTTCATCAATTCATGGCCATTTGGAGAGATTTAGGATGAGATTGGCCCACCTAGGGGGGCTTTGATGCCATTTTGGCAATTTTGGCTTATTTGCTCACAATTGGCTTCCAAATCCATTCAAAACTCTTATGATGTATTTATAAACATATTAATAAAAATTTCATAGTGAGATAGTGCAAAATTATCTTGTTTCTAGCTATCATTTTGTGCAATTTATTTGTAATTTGATGGTTTTTGCTGAATCTTGCACCCAAATTTGATTTGTGAACCTCACTAACGCTCCTAGATTCTCATGTGGTTCGAATTACTCACTTGCTGGTTCAAATTTATCACATATTTTGAGCCTAAAATATTGAACCAAGTAATATCAGATCAGATCCAAATAGGATCATATCATATCCAAGGATGTGCTCAACCAAGATAGTAGATGCACAGTTTTCTCCTTCTTCAAAATTATGAGTATTGGTGCATGCAATCATGTAGGAATTTTCTGAAAGCTCAAGATTAATGAGGATGAATGGATCACTCCTAAAATCTGATATTATTTCCAAAATATCTAGATATCCATAAAATATAATATCAATAAACTCATAAAATAATACTAATATCAAATCACCAGTAGCAATTTCGAAGGGGAATTGTGGTACTTGTTTTTTCACACCAAAATTGATGAGACCAGCTACAAGAAACAATGGAAGCTCTCGAAACTGAAAGATTGAACCAAGTAATATCAGATCGGATCCAAATAATATCATATCAGATCCAAATAGGTTCATATCATATCCAAGGGTGTGCTCCACCGAAATGGTAGATGCACAATTTTCTCCTTCTTCAAAATTCTGAGTATTGGTGCATGCAATCTTGTAGGAATTTGATGGAAGCTCTAGATCAATGAGAGAAAATGGATCACTCCTACAATCTGATATTATTTCCAAAATAATTAAATAATTACTTTTCTACACACCAAAAACATCATTAGAGATAGAGGAATCACATTCCTCTTTATTTTCTGAAACAATCACCGATAAAATATGCACATAATTCAAAATAGAAGAATCACTGGAGAATTTTTGCATAGAATGGAAGGAGATTTTTTCTTCAATAAAAAATATTCTAATGTATTCTTCTGTATCAACCATATGAGAATATGAGATATCAGGGATCTCATAAACTTCCAAAGAAACAGGAGAAGGAGTCACTCCAAGGAGACTTTCTTCAATTCGAATTGACTGTGTGGAAGATTCCACTTCTTCTTCATCATGAACAACTTTATCAGAGTGAGTAGAGGTCAAGTATTTTGAATAAAGAACTCTTGTGGTGTGGGGTGTGCTCTCCAAAATTCTATAATGATCCTCATTATGCTTTCCAAATGATCACATATTGTTCCAAAATCTCTATCACCGTCATTTAGCCAGTCATTATCATATTCATAAGACTCTTTATCAAGTCAAATAGAGACCTCATAGAGACCTTGTCTCTTTATAGATGCAATCATCTTCAACTTCCATTCTAAATATCTTGTGGATGGAGTAAGAAGAGGAAGTGATAATATTGAATCCATATGAAGTTGAACCTGTAGAATATCACTGCAAAACCAAACATCATTCGAACTATGTTAGAATAATTCCTTCCCTCTTGACATGAACACTTTCTCAGGGTCCATCACACCCGCAGAGACTTCTCTGGATGAATCTAGAGTTAGCAATGCAAAATTTGCGGGGCTTATGTGGAAAACCAACTACTTCTGGTGTTCAATGGAGAGTAGACAGACATGAGGCTTGCTTGAAATGGCTCTGATACCATGTTAAAATTGTTGTTCCATTTATATCATCAAGCAATGAGTCTAGGATTATTGATGCAGTGAATAGGAATGAATTATACAAATTGATCAAATCAAATATCACAGGAAACAAACAAGTATTGCTCAGAGAATTACAATATTATATTCATTAAAGAATACAATGTTACAATAGTGTTACATAAGGAGGAATTTGAATCATTAGGTATGAATTTGAATCCACCAAATGAATCTAATTGTATCTGACTACATGTCCAACTAAATATTTATAAATCACTATCAGATTCCAACTAGTTAACTCAGGATGTCTAATCAAGTCACACAATCAGTTATAATCAGTTAACTCAGTCTAACTACAAGTGGTAGGTGAGAAAAGGAGCCTTCCCACATGTAGCCATGCATAACTGGCACTAACTGAACTGATTGTGATCTAACTGAATGTAAATTAAGAACTACTAAGCTTAACTAGTAACCAACTCACAACAACTAAAGGAGATTGGTGCCAGGACTCCCAGTGGCTCCTAAAATGTAGGAATTGGTCTAGGAGGCACCTAAACTGATGCATGCAAGTGCAACCAGTGGAAGTTAGCCTCTATCAATGTTTCCCACACTCTAGTAACTGGTACATGTGGCCCCATTAGGATAAGTGTACCCAAATAATTAAATAAAACTCCTAAGTTAGGCTAAAATAATCTAATAGAAAATTTGCTCAAGGGAGCATTATAAATCCTAACAGAGTGCACTTCATGGAACACATTTTCATCGGTGTCATTCCTCTGGGATCCCTAAACGTGTGTCCATATATCAACGAGTTCTTGGTCTCAAACATGCCTCCAACCACCGATGTGCCAAGGTGCCACACACTTGGGATTTCCAAGCTCCAAGGCTTGTGCGAGATACTTTTGTGGGAGTGCTCCCTTGCTTGGTCCGCATGCTCCTCAAATGTTCAATCACTTGGCTAAGGCACCACTTTATAAGTCTTTCCAACTGAATGTGTATTTCCCACATGGGCGTCCAAGCTAGCCTCTTGGGTATGAAGCAGGTGTGCTTAGCGCATCGCTGTTGTTAGCACTAAATTTATTTTTGTTGGAATTGGTCTTATTGCCTTCAAAATTTTAAGTTTTCATGGGTGATTGAGTTGGTTTCCAAAGTTTTCTCATTAAGCTATTTCCAGGTTTGCAAAGAAGAGAATTTAAAGGAATTTTAGGTAAAAAGAGATAATTTTTTCACAAGTGGGGCAAAAAGTTTTATTAACTTTTGAATGAAATTTATAAAATGGGTTTTATAAACCTATTATTTTATTTATATTCAAACTTATATAGTTTTGGATATTTTTCCCAAAGTCAAAAAGCGGCCTCTTATTAATCCAATGGATAATGTAAAAGGTGAAAACTCATCAATGGGTATTAATGTTTCCGGAGAGAAAAGTTGTGAGATGGTTAAATTGGAAAGGTGGTAGCGGAATTTAAACCACTTTCCATGTGGTAACTTTTGGTGAATTCCGTGGAGAAAAATGGTTTAAGAAAAAGAACTCACTGAAGGCTCCGAAATATACCATTATGTAAAGTTGGTTTGGTTTTTAAAAAATTATTTCATTTATGTTCTGCGCGTGAAAGGAAGGAGATAGTCTGCCATCTTTACATAGCATATTTTTTCTTCTTCTGAAAATGACTGTTTTAGTCATTTTATTCAACGACCTGTTTCCAGAAAATAAAGACGAATTTTCAAAAAAATAAAGAGTTTTTTCATAATAACATTATTATATACAATAACCTCTCTCAGTTTTTACCCAGGTACTACAAATTGGGAGCAGCAAAGTCATCTTCAGTGGGAAAATGTTCAGATTTCAAAATGACTGTTCTAGTCATCAAATTAAAATAATTGTTTACATCAAATGGAGATGAATTATGTGAAACTGGGAGAGTTATTTCTTCAAAACATACCTATCCACAATAACCTCTTTCACTTTTCACACAGGTGCTATGGTTTAGCAGAAACAAAGTCAGTTGTACAGGCCAGTTTTCATGTTTTCCAAAGGACTATTTCAGCCATCAAATTCAAAGAATTGTTTTGGACAAATGGAATTTAATTTTACAAAACTGAGAGAGGTTTGTATTCCTAACAGGCCTATTATAAAAAAACTCCTTCATTTTTTACACAGTAATCACAGGTTGGGAGAATTTAAAATATCTTTATGAGTCATTTTTCCAGAAATCTACAATTTTATTATCTAAATCATCAATTTCAAAGGCATATTTCGAGGAGCTTGAGATTATTTTGGAGAAATGAAGACATGGGTTTTTTTTATTATTATTTTGAATTCAAAATTAGGTAGAGGTTATTCTTATATAAATTAAAATGTAATTGATATTTAAAAAAAAAATCAAGCGGAGGATTTTCAAGAGCGGAGAGGCTCTACAATGTAATGGCTTCAAGTTTTCAGTAGATGAATGAAATTTGCAGAGGAGGAATGTAAAATATTTTTCATGTCAGAGATTCTTGTGCCATATTTTTCTTCAGTAAGTAATTTATTTATGTGATTGTTTATCCTGTTTCCCACTCCATTTTATATTTGCTTTCATGCTTGAGCATTAGTGTTTATGGGCCAGAATTCATCATGCATGCTCTAGGTCCATTGTTCAAGCATTTTCAAAATATTTTATTCTAAAGTCTTGTAGAATTCACCCTAGTTAGGTTCTCTGTTTGATGGAATGTCTCCCTTTCTCTACTAATCAACCTGCTAATACCTCAAGACTGAGGAAATCGTGCCTACCTTTCCTCTGTTCATAAACTTTCAAAACCCTACCTCCTGCAACCTATTTCAGATTTGATTATTGACTCCATTGGCCAATGGTCTCCTCCATGACTATCCTACCAAGTATTTTAAAACAAAATTGTCCTATTTGTCCCATCAAAAATATGACCATATGATTGTCTTTGATTGAAATATCATGAGTATAAAAACTTTGTAAATAGTGAGAGATCCCTCTCTGATTGTATTAGGTCAGAAATACATTCTAAAGTGGTTTTTGCTGTTACCTTGGGATCTACCTTTCACAACCTGGGTACATTCTGAGTGTTAACAGCTGTAACACCCATAACCTTCAGAGACCATTCAAGGTATTCATTACAATTTCAACTTATTCAATTGGGTCTTCAATAACTTCGAGTTGTGCCTTGATTTGAGAGACCCTTGTGAAATAGAATTGGACGGTATTTGAATTTTTCATCTTCACATTCTTGAGTTGAGTTCTCAAGGTCATCTTCTAGTTGATGTTCTTTCCTTCATATAACTTGGTTAATGCATCAAACATTTCCTTGGGATTATTCAAGGATGAAATATGAGGGATCAAGTGATGTTTGGTGGAATCAACAATGATACTCTTAGCCCCAACCATGTTCTTCTTATGTTCTGCTTTGTCTTCCTCTCCCTCTCGCTCTACAACCACTTCCTTAAAATAATTATCCATATCATTCTCTTCAGAATGAGAAACATTCTATACTTCCATTCTCAGGAGTTATCAACCCCTTCAAGCTTATCCCCAATCTTGGTGTTGTTTGTAATATTGATATTCTTAATAATATGAGAACCTCAAATGGAAATAAAGATTATAGAACTTACGAATTGAAATGCTCAAGTAAAGTGCTAGCTATAATTCCCTTTGAAATCTGTCGATCTGGGGTTTGTCAGAGAAATCATAATTTTTCAACTTGTGAATCTTGAAATTCTAATCCAAGGAAAATATGCTCCTCCTCAAGGATATTTGAGGAAAGATACTTTTATTTCAGATCTGTGGATAGAACTACCAAAAATTTGATGCCCTAGATTTCATGACCAACAATGATGAGGTCAAAATTGGAAATTCTCAGATCTGAAATCTACCTCCACAAGAAAGTGCGCCCTCTTAGGGAGAATCTATTTGACCTCCTTTTCAAGTTGATTTGTGGATGGAAGTTCCCAGAACAAGAAGCCCTATTTTCCAAATTTGGTTAGTTTTAGTTGTATAAAGACTTCAATCAGTATGGTTCTGATACCATGTTAGAATTTTCACTTGATTAGTAGTCATGTTAGATCTTTAATCAATTTGTACTATATCATATTAACAATAAGCAATAGTATCACTGAAAGATAGAAAATCACAACATACAAATGAGACACAAATATTTCTCCTTTGGGAAACCCTTCAAGGGAATAAAACCCAACAATTTCTTTAGTATAGATTCAATTAGAAAGTACAATGTCAAACTAGTACAATGAAGAGATAAATCTTTTCCACACTAAGATCTCGAGAATAGATAAGATAAGAAACCCCAAGATAAGATGTATTCACAATGCAACTACTTTTCTTCCTCAAGTGAACTTCTTCTTCTTCTCTCTAGTGAACTTGCTTGTGTGTTTGATGTGTCAAAATGAGAAGTGCACCTCCCATATTTATACTTGTCTCTTAAGTGAATTTTCCTTTTGGGTCCGACTTCTCTAACTACCAGAGATGAATTCACTAGGGAGACATTAAATAATGCTTATTTAATGTTTCTTCCAGATTCTTCTTATCCAACTTTACAAGTAGAGTTTACATAAGTTCTTTTGGGTTCTTTACATGATCAAATATAATATGAATATTTCCTGAAGGAAGTACAATGAGAATATAACAAGAATATCTTCTGAAGTTACATAATATTCAACATGATGTTATTCTTGGTCAGTATAGAACACTAGTAGAGTCACCTTATGAAATCATAATCTAGATCTGAATGAGAGCAAACCCATCATTCGAAAAATCGTGTGCATTGTGAATCATAGTAATGTTTGGAGAGATAAATTTTCCCATCGCCCTTCAACTTGTTTTTAAAGGTAGAGATCAACATCATATGCATAGATTATTTCTAAATATTAGGAACTTGAGGTACAAGAATACAAGCCACAATGATTTTATGACAAGTTTTCAAGTTCCACTTTCCTTATAAATGGTTATGCTCATAAATATTATTTGGCGATCTGCAGGTGCTACAAGTGAGTCACTAGATATTTGACCCTGATGCCTTGGCATGGCTTGAGTGGATTCATACAACTATATAAACACACATTCTATGTTTGACCATGACATTACAATCCTACCAACCTAAAACAAGATCTCATCTTCTTTTCCAAATAAAGGGATATTATAAAAAAGGATCTACCTTCCCATAATTTTTTTGATCAATCAAAACAAAAGGACAAAATGAAAAGTTGCTTGTCAAAATTATGCAAAAATACGATAGACAGATTGGTGAACTAAATTTGGTTTTGTTTTTGGAGGGGACTGCAGTTTCTAGGGTTTTCAAAGTTTGCAATGTTTATCCTAAATTATTGGTCCCAATATAGACATGGACCACAAGGAATAAATTTTAGATTATGTGGAGAATGAAGCCTTTGAATCTCTAGCCATATTTGGTATTCATGAGTAACTATTGGAAGTGTGTAAATGTGCTAAATCCTTTAACATTGTTAACAAAGTCAATTTGGGAGCTAGGGATAGTTATGAGGCAGGGACACATGTACCCAAATTAGTGGAGTGTTGATCTTTGACATTATAAATGCTCTTGGAAGGAATAGGTTTGGAATCATGTGGTCCTTTTTGTCAATTCTTGGTTCCATCATCACCTTGAGAGGAAATTTTGCATCTTGAACCCTTGATTTCCCCATTGAATCTCCTAGAAATCAAATCCTTTGGAATTCCCAATGAAAGAAAAAATGTATTAGGGTTCAAGTGGGGAAGGTGAAAATGATTCTAGATCATGTTATTGGTTTGGAGAAAGTGGAGACATTACTACAAGTAGGGTTAGTAGGAATATTCATAGGTAAGGTGCTTAAGAATGATTCACTTGAACACTGGTTAAAAATAGGGTGCATACTACAGTTATGGTATATGCTAAGGTTTAATATTTTTGTTAAGGATTTCATGTGGTTTTCATTTGCTTCAAGATTCAAAGTGATAAAGATGAAAACTCCATATTATCTCAAATTTGGATGTGGGGGCCATCCAGTTTGGTTCTAAAGTGATGACACCCAAGGTTTAATCCTTGAAGCGAGCTAATAGTAATCATGCACATTTGGGTTCTTCTACATGGTCTCCCTCTATAATTTTGTAACGAGGGATCCTTAATGGAAATTTATAACGCTATTGGAAAATTCATTCCTTTAGACAAATACTTATGGAACTATTTGGACAAAAGGACTGATATGGTTCTTATAGAAATAGATTTGAGGGAGAGTTTGCAGGATAAACTGGAAATTCAATGAGGGTTAGGATATTTCACTCAAATATTGTATTATGGGAAATTTCCTTTTAGATGATAAACTTTCCATGAAGTAGGTCATATATGGAGGTTTTTTCCCATAAATAAAAGTTGGGTTTCAAAAAAATCATAGGAGCTAGAAATTGCAACTACTAATAAGATGGAAGATCCCATCGTTATAGAAGATATTCTTGGTGTAAAAAAGGTGAATGGAAATATTTATCCAACTCAAGTAGTTCAAAATCATTTAGATCAATCTAGGTCACAACCCTTGCATGGTATGATATTCTCTCCTTATTCTTCGCATATTCTTTTGACAACGGGAAAGTTTGTATCTCCTTCAGAAAATCCTATAGGTTTTGAAAACTTGGAAGCCTTGGAAAAGGAACCCTGGAAGCTTGGTTTTCACAAGGAATGTATCGTTTTAGAAAATCCCCCACTTTTAACAAGGATTTCCTCAGAATATATTTCAGATAAAAAAGGAATTCTTGGTGAAGTTGAAGTCACTAAGACTTGTAAAAAATAAATATTGGGTTCCTCAGTCTTCCACCTACTAGCTACATCCTCAAAATACAATAAAGGTGGACGATAATGGGGTCATTAAAGAGGCTATATCCTTATCAATTGATAAACCATTAATAATAGGTGGAAATTATAACATATTAAAAGAAATTTCCTTAGCCTCCAAATAAGTGTTGGAAGAAAACCAGTTGACCATTAATGGGGTTCTTAAAGTAGGAAACCCTCCCCCAAAAGGTGACCTAATGATTATACTATCCTAGAATGTGAGAGGGGTGGGGGGTTCCTCAAAACACATAGAACTTAGGAGAATGTTATTGGTTTATCATCTAGATTTTATACTCTTTCAAGAAACAATTAGGATCAAAATAAATTTCTATCTTGTCTAAGATTGGAAAAAAGGGAATTTGTGTTCCCTTGATGCCGATGGTATGTCATGAGGTTTGGTGATAGGATGGAGTCCAAGATTTCATGCAATATATACCCATATATTTATTGCATGAATCATTATTAAAGGATAAGAAAAGGATTTAGGTAAAATATTTAGGATTTTAAACATTTATGGGCCTTACGGGGAAAGGAGGCCATTCCAGGGACAGATTAATGAGCATGAAACTTTGGTAGATGATGATATGATTATTGGCAGAGATTTAAATATGACATTGTATTATAGATAGATTTGGGTAGAAGTGGTTATGCATGATATCCACTACAAGGAAAAGATCCTTGTTGTGGGAAAAATAGACACAAGGGTAGATAACCTTCCCATAATTACAATATCCTTGAGGTTGAAGCAAGGAAATAGGGTTGTTCTAGATAATTCAATAACTAAAAACCCAAATNACTAAAAACCCAAATGGCCAAGAAAAATCTTGATTAGAATAAAAAAAAAAAAAATAACAAGAAATAATTTGAAATAAAAGAGGGGGTAATAGATAATCCAAATAAGATGAAACAAGAGTGTGCCAAACCAAGTTTTTATTTCCCAATGGTCCAACTAAATACAATAATGTCACTTAGGAGGTGCAAGCTTCAAGGGAAGCCAACAATATCCCTTAGGGAGGTCCTTCTTGTCTACATAATTGCAAGATAACTTGGATAGAACAATGGAGAAACACTTTCCTCTTAGGGGAAGAGAGCAAGGGATATTTGTTTATGCCAATACGAGGGAGGATTGAGATTGAAAGAGAAGATCTAATGTGATTCCAATAACATAAATTTGCTTTGATTTATTCCTATGGAATGCATGTCTATGGATTCCTTTTATAATTCAAATGGCATCCAAGAAACATCTATATCCATATGTGAATTCTCCATCCTTTGAACAAGTTTCCCAAGTACACAAGAGAGGCTATTCCATGCTCCCAAGCATGTGAGGAGTCCCTTTTCGAATTTTAAAGCCAAGAGATCCATTATGATATTTTAATGCATTGTGAAAATATGTGGTCATGTAGTTTTTACAGTCATGTAGGTTTTGAGAGAAATGAATATATATATAAGTCACGCTAATAGCATGGGTTTCCAATGATTTTAGCACGCGGTTTTCCATTTTTTCCGCATTTAGCATTCTAAGTCTCATATTGTTTTCTAGATTTGATGAGAATTTCTTCGGTGAGCTGCATTTTGTATGTTGATGACACCTTTATGCAAGATTATCCTAAGTGTCATATGTATGTGATATTTAAGTTTTAACATATGCCCCTTGATGTATGATGTTCATATGGTACTGTAGGGCTGCTAATGCATCATTGTCTCTTTTCTCTCCGTGTTATAATAATTTCTCAAGCATTTGTTGCTGAAAAGGACCTGTCCATGAGGGAAGGTTGCTGTTGAAAGAGTATATGATGTTTTTTACAAAAGAGACAAGCATACCTATGCTTGTGAAAATATATTAGAATAGTTTGCAAAGAAGAGGAGATTAAGGGGTTGAATCTTGAGGCTATTGGTGTAAGGATGAAGGAATCTTCAATCCTTGTATTGGTGAATTATTTTGAGAAGTGATGTGACTAGTGTCGAATTTTTTTTTTTTTGGGATTCTCATGAATATCTCATGGGGGTGGGGGTCCTAAATATTGGTGAAGCTTTTTGTAGAAATTCACTAGACTAGATGTGCTAATAACATGAATCATAAATGTGAACACTACAACCATTAGATGTATTAATCCCCCTAATGTGATAGACTTGTTGACGTCGAGCATAGGGGAGACCACTAAGTTAAGAATTACTGATGACTCTCCTTAGTGCGGACTGATTCCTTATATTGGCCGGAAGGGACCCCAAGGTACAACTACAATGACTTCAACTCTCAGAATATGATGCGCTGATGTCATTGAGAATTGAAGCAAACAATAATATGAGGGTCTTATCTCCAAAACCAAGAACCTTCTGTAATTAAATGGGAAACTGACAGACATGATATAAGAGTGGTTAATAATTGTGGGGCTCATAAATTCCATTAATTGATGTAAGCAGGTGTGAGGAGATGACAATAAATTTATTCAAATGGTGATGTAGGGTGTGATGGAGGGAAACATACTACAAATGAATGGATTTATTAGAGGCACAATACTGATAAGGTAAGGAAAAGAAAAAAATAATAATGTTTAGGTTAGGAGGACTCAAAATACATCGATCAAGGGAAACCAAGTGATGTTGCCAAAATAATATTGTGAGGGGGTCCCCACTGTTTTTTGTGGATCAGGGAACAATTTGTACAAAAAGAATGATTGGTGTGATTCCCATGATTTTGGTTGGATTGGGGAACCAATTTATATGGGTGTGAATCCCATGGATTTGACTAAATAAGCGAATCATTTTGATGATGATGTAATGGTTTTTGTGTAGACAAGAAGACAAATACCCCATAAATCAATGCCATGCAGAATGTTCCTGCGAGGATAACTGAGTCAGATTGGTGTCTTCATAGGGTGGGGGCCTGATCGATGTATTCTTGAGGGTTGATGATACAAAGGGAAACACAGATGGTATATTGATCATGGATGGTATGAGAGGTTATCTATAAATAATGACCATAACATGTGTTGAGGAATTTAAGGGGTATTGGGAGAATAATGCAAGGAAATGATATGCAATTTATTTATAAGCCAACTGGATGAATGATTACATTCCTTGAACTTGTGGGGGGTTAGACATCACAGGTGCCAAGATATGGAATGGGTTGTAAGGACATGCACACCCTCGGGGGAAAATGTTATTCCTTATCATGATGTTGATGGCATATCATAATCGAAGAAAGGGATCATATGGTTATCAGTGTCCATAGTTGAGGGGAGCGAACTAAGTCCATATGAGAGAATCTTACATCAATACATTTGACTCATAGACACAAGTAACCAAATCATGGTTGCAGACCAATACAAGGCACATCCATGAGAGGAATAAACAAGCATGGTTACTAGAATACAATGTAGATCCATGTGATATAGGACTCAAACTTGGACATAGCTACCAGACATACAACACAGATCTATGTCATACAGACACAAATTTGTGAATAGCCATGACCATACAAATGTGGATCCATGCTAGATATACAAAACTCCATCGCAACCTAGGGAAAGCAATGAGCTCTAAACAAATACCCAGGGTCTTCATCTCGTCTTCCACAAAGTACGATTCTATCCATGTGATTACAATGATATAAATTCGAACATGGTAGAAACCACTTGATTACTAGCCAATGATGTGAACCGTTAACAAGTGTGAGGGAGATCACCATTGATTCCAATGATTCCCAAGGTACCCTCGTACAATCTACTATGTGTGAATAGATGTTTTGATGTCGAACACCCAGTCGATTCTATAGATCAAAGGTCAATGATGTGAACCTATGTCGAGAGTGAGAGAATCTCTCATTAAGGCATATAGATCTCAAGGTACTAAGTTTTTGTTTCTAAGACTATTTCCTGGATGATGAGCTGATGTCAATAGGAATAGTCTCGTCGAAGGAGGGCCACGATGAGTCCCATATCGATGACATGAAACTCAGAACATAGTTCTAGAATGATGTGAATGTAGTAACCACAATATTGACTCAAAAGTACTGACACAAATACTATTTTGATTGCGGAGGTAAAATTCTTCAACTTCCCTTTGAACATCAGGCGGCACGACAAAAGAATTAGCAGCATGACTGAACCAGACAAACACACAGTGTGATAGTGGACAATGCATTCTTTTGAAATAGTCAAAGGAGTGGCATGACTCATTAAAGCGGATCATCATGGAGATCAGATGAATACCAACTAAATGAAATGATATGTAGACAATTTCCATGTTCAAAGGTAACAACAAACTACTGCCATTTATTTGCAAAATGATTCCCTTCCCATTTCCCCCATCATGATTGATGAGTGCCTCTTTTTGGTTTTACGAGTTCAAAGAGGGTAACAAACACTCGGTATAGCTCGTTCGAAGGCAAGTCCAAACTCATATGTTTTACGAACCTGAGAGAGGAGGGGTTTGTTCCAAAAAGTGAGTCTCTCAATGTTTAATTTAACAAGTCCAATGAAAGAAAACTCGCTATCGTTCATGTTTAGAGAGTCTGAACGACCACGGAAGAAGACTCCGAAGGGTCCTTTTTCGTATGATTTAGTCCCTAAGGCCTGAAAAAGTATAAAAGAATACATTAGAGAACTCTTCCAGTCATGATTGGTTGGAGTGTTCCTTTTTCATAAATAGTCTATCTGAACTGAAAAAGAGATAACCTACCGTCGGAGAGATGACTCTTCAAATACTTTAAAAAGCGTGAAGAATACAATATCGCTCGACAATATTTTCGTATTTAAGGAGCTCAAAAAGAGTTTAAAGAAGACTCCATTAGGTCTCTTTTCACAATGATAGATTTTACGAGTATGAAAAGGATCAGAAACAGACTCGGACCTTTGATACTAAGTTTTGAGATCATGACCAAAATGTCGCAACAAATGCTTAACGACTTTTTCTGTTTTATGGTAGTATGAAAAAGTAAAAAACGAACTCCAAAAACTTTACTGCTATTGTTATTTTATCCTGCAACGACTCAAAAACAAGTGTTAAATGCGGAAATAACTGACATTAAAGGGTTAAGACTGATAGAAAAAAAAACTATAACATTTCAAACCCAAAAAATGTGTATAAAAGTCATGTAAATAGTGAAAAATCAAAATATTTTACTATTTACCCATAGTGGAGAGCATTTGGAGCACTTTCCTGGTCAGATCTTCAACTGCTGATATCGGGAGTTTCCACCGATGGATTCGAGCGCCATCAGCTCCAGGTAATAGCCTAGACCCTACTCTTTCCTTCTATAGCTTCAATTTTGATTTTTAATGGTGTTTTGGGATTATATGGAAACCCCTAAAATCATGGGAGCGGGAACCTCTCTTATCCCTTGTGGGATAAGCGGTACCTCGCTAGAATCGTGCTGAGAACATAGCTTACAGGCGGTGCCTCCGCCTATCCTCAATGGGGCACAGAGTTGTGCCGTCCATGAAGAAATAAAAATAGACACATAAGGAAAAATATCTCATTTCTTTTGATTTGGATGATTAAGAATGATTCTAATGAGTCTTATGATTGTTTTTGGCAGGTTCTTGCTGATAAAAAATGGTTATATGGAAGAAAAGATAGCATTATAATGACGACGCTTTTGCTGGGAGAAATGAGGGTTACATAGCCGCATTGAGAGATTGTGGGCTTTTAAAAAATTTCTGCACACCTAGCATGGTATCACACGAGTGATTGCTAGAGCACATACTCCAGATGTGGAATTCAGAGAAACAATACTTTGAGGTTGGCGCTCACATTTTGACAGTGGAGGTAGAGGATATCTACTTCTTGACTGGAATTTTGAGAAGGGGTGCTCCCATCTCACTGACTGGTTTCCGCAAAGGGGATATTACCACACAAGAGTTGATAGACCGTCACTGTATCACTGGGACAAGGACATCAGGGAAGAAAATCCCCTTAAAAGCAGTGGTGGATGGACCTCTACGGAATGTATTGTTTACTATGTAGAGGGTGTCGGTAAGCCAAGGAGAGCACCAGGCGTCTAGAGCACATATGCTCTATGCCATAGAGGCCATGGCACCTACAGTCTTTAACCGGGTGGAAGCCCTGCTTCCGATCTTCAAGGATCAGCTGACCAAGTGTCGTCAGGGGCAACTGAAGCAGTTTGGTTTTGGTTCCATTCTAGGTTGCTTCTTCTTTAAGTGGGTTCCACAAAAGAGAACCTAGGTGGTATTTACAGAGCTGAGAGCACGGGACCCTCGCATGCTAAGGTGGGTCTAGATTATGGCTTGTACTAGAGCAGGCAGGGGGAAGGTAAAGTTTGGTGACCAATTCTTTCGATGGTTGAGAGATCAGATCCTCATGGTGGAGGATTATGCATATGTGGGCATTGACTTCAGTGGTGACCCTGACCTACCGCTCCCACCTGGTGGACAGTGGGGTGAAATCGGTAAGAAGCAAAAACCCTAAAATGGAAATAGTGTTTTTATGTTTTTTATGTTTTATATTTTTTATGTTAAGTAATGAGACTTGAATATTTTCCTGCAGACGTTGAAGCAGCACGACCTAGGGGAGATTTCCCATTGGATATATGATCAAGAGCTTGTTTTGTACTGCAAGGTGATGATGTGACTGGGGAGTTAGAGGAAAACTTGGAGAGGTTGACCCTAGACATCCCTGATTCTTCCATTGATGACCTCCCTCTGAGGTATCGGAGGCCTGCAGCAGGAGTACCGGGTCACTTTAGTAGACTGCTACGTAGAGTAGCCCGGGAAGTGATGTGTTACCACAAGCATCATTAGACGATGTTTGTATGATGTATCCACTGAAATAAGATAGCTTCAGGATTTTGTATGGTGATTTTTACTTGGAAGCCTATGTGCTTCAAATGAGGTCTTGTGACCTATTTTTTGTAAAACATGTTCATATATATATATATATATAGACTTTTACCTGGTGTTTATATGTCTCAAATGGTGAATGTATTTTGCATGAGTTTTATGTGTCTTTAATTGTTTATTTACAATGAACCAAGTTTGATTTTCATGTCATGAATGGGCAATATGCCACTCTAGGATGTAATTAGCTAATGAGTCAGCAGTTACATTATGTTCCCTAGGGATATGCCTATAGGTGATAGTTTCAAATGACCTTTCTAACAAGCGTACCCTCCGAAAAAGACAGAGAAGCATCGGGTTCCTAATGGTGTAAACATGGTTTAGATGACAAACCACTAGTTGCGAGTCCATCAAGATTACCAAATTGTGAACATACTGGGAGGCAACTTCAGTCAGAAGATCTATGACTACTCGATACTTGGTGATGTTGTTGGTAGCAGGACCAATACAAACCACTCATGAACTGACAAATTTGTAAGCTTGGGAATAAAGAACCCAAGCAACTGAGGCAAGATTCAAGGAGGATAACTGAGTGGGATTGGTGTCTTCATAGGGTGGGGCCCCAATCAATGTATTCTTGAGGGTTTATGATACGAAGGGAAACATAGATGGTATATTGATCATGGATGGTATGAGAGGTTATCTATAAATCATGACCATAACATGTGCCAAGGAATTTAATGGGTATTGGGAGCATAATGAAAGGTAATGATATGCAATTTCTTTCTAAGCCAACTGGATGAATGTTTAGATTCCTTGAACTTGTGGGGCGTTAGACATCACGGGTGCCAAGATATGGAATGGGTTGTAATGAGATGCACACCCATGGGGAACATGTTATTCCTTATCATGATGTTGATGGCATATAGTAATCAAAGAAAGGGATCATATGGTTATCAGTGTCCATAGTTGAGGGGAGAGAACTAAGGCCATATGAGAGAAGCTTACGTCAATAAATTTGACTCATAGATACATGTAACTACCTCATGGCTGCAGACCAATACAAGGCAGATCATGAGAGGAATAAACAAGCATGGCTACTAGAATACAATGTAGATCCATGTGATAGAGGACTCAAACTTGGACATAGCTACCAGACATACAATGTATATTTATGCCATATAGACGCAAATTCGAGCATAGCCATGACTATACAAATGTGGATCCATGCTAGATATACAAAACTCCATCGCAACCTAGGGAAAGAAATGGGCACTAAACAAATACCCAAGGTCTTCATCTCATCTTCCACAAAGTACGATTCTATCCATGTGATTACAATAATATGAAGTCGAACATGGTAGAAACCACTTGATTACCAACCAATGATGTGAACCATTAACAAGTGCGAGGGAGATCACCATTGATGTCAATGATTCCCAAGGTACCATAGTACAATATACTTTGTGTGAATAGATGTTTTGATGTCGAACACCCAGTCGATTCTATCGATCAAAGGTCAATGATGTGAACCTATGTCTAGAGCAAGAGAATCTGTCATTAAGGCATACAGATCTCAAGGTACTAATTTTTTGTTTCTAAGACTATTTCCCAGATGATGAGCTGATGTCGACGGGAATAGTCTCGTCGAAGGAGGGCCACGATGAGTCCGATATCGGTGACATGAAACTTGAAACATAGTTCTGGAATGATGTGAATGTAGTAACCATAATACTGACTCAAAAGTACTGACACAGAGACTGTTTTGATTGTAGAGGTAAACTTCTTCAACTTCCCTTTGAACATCGGGCGGCACAACCAAAGACTTGGTAGCATGACTAAACCAGACAAACACACAGTGCGATAATGGACAATGCATTCTTTTGAAATACTCAAAGGAGTGGCATAACTCATGAAAGTGGATCATCACAAAGATCAGATGAATACCCAATTGACCGAAATGATATGCAGTCAAGTGCCATGTTCAAAGGTAATGACAAACTACTGCCATTTATTTGCAAAAAGATTCCCTTCTCGTTTCCCCAATCATGATTGGTGAGTGCCTCTTTTCAGTTTTACGAGTTAAAAGAGGGTAACAAACACTTGGTACAGCTCATCCGAAGGCAAGTCCAAACTCATATGTTTTATGAATCTGAGAGGGGAGGGGTTCGTTTCCAAAAGAGGGTCTCTCAATGTTTAATTTAATGAGTCCAATGAAAGAAAATTCGGTATCGTTCATGTTTAGAGAGTCTGAATGACCATGGAAGAAGAATCCAAAGGGTCCTTTTTCATATGATTTAGTCCCTAAGGCTCGAAAAAGTATAAAACAATACCTTAGAGAACTCTTCTAGTCATGATTGGCTGGAGTGTTCCTTTTTCATAAATAGTCTATCTGAACCGAAAAAGAGATAACCTACCATCAGAGAGATGACTCTTCAAATACTTTAATGAGCATGAAGAAGACAATATTGCTTGATGTTACGGAGAGAAATTCCTATGGTTTGGGGTACCACAAAAGACAACTTTGACTCCATAAATCAATCTTTCCCAATATGCAATAGAAATAAAATGTCTAACACTAAAGGATCAGACCTCGTACCTTATTCCGGATGGTTGAAGTAGATCCTTGTTGAGCTTTCCAATCTTCATCTTGAATTGATATAATAATTCCTCAACAACAAGTAAACAATACAAGCATACTATATACCGTGGTGTTAGATCTATTCTAGCATATATAATCAATAATGTAAAAGCATTTGATATATTCCAATGGATACAATATTCAATCAAATACACATCATTGGACAGGAAAAGATAGTTCTTATTAATATAAATCAGAGATTACAAGATAGATACAACCTCTGACGGCACGTTTGCGAACCGGAGAAACTGAATCCCCCACTTGGGCCTCCACCACCTCAATCCTCCATCTCACGATAGCAAGCTCACTAGCAAAAGGCAAGCTTGGGAAGAACACAACCATGCTCCAAGGGACAAAGGGATGCAGACTCAAGTACAAATTCCGTCAACAATGGACTATAGTTTCTTTACTTTCAATCTCTCTATATGCCTTCAATGTACCAAGGGGTTCCTTATATAGCTTCACAAGGGATAATGAAGGGTCAAATCCGAGCGATCTCAAGGCATATGGAAGGCCAGGAGTCGAATGAGTCGGATCCATGTCAAGGAAAACTCCAAAAGGATTTGGATTATGCACACATCCTGATGTACGCAGTTATAGGGGTAAAACCCACGTATGTACGCGGTTATCAGGTAAAAAGCAGCGTATATCATTTTTCATATAGTTTTAGGGATGATCAAGGAAACATCAAAGCATAAAATATAGTCCATGGGGTCTAAAGAGTCTGCAGCAGGACAGGGGAAGGCCATACAAAGTGTGATTCACCTAGAGTGGTGAAATCCGCTATAACAGATGCCCCCTAATGTGTGAGGTCAGAGGGGTCATACGATGGCCGAAATACATTATAAGTCCATCCCAGAAGTGGAGTGATGAAGGATCCCAAATGGAAGACCAGGCACCCAATCAACATAGTACCATAATACAACTCTGCATATAACTGCAAGTACATATAGCAGTCCCGGATACATAAGAGTACAATGGCCATGAATAGGCATAATACATGATATCACATATGTGGTCATCACCACGTACAATATACATAGATCAGAATCTCCATGATGAAGATATACAAAGGACCATGATCTCCAAAATGGATGAAGATATACAATAGATCAAGATCTCCATAGTGGCTGGAAATATCTGACATACACTGGAATGAAATCATGAGAGCTGAAATCTCATGAACACTGGCATGATCAAGGAGGTAGCATATAAGAGATGCCACTAGTCTGGAAAGTATTCTACATAAACTGCTACGAGTACATGTCCTACTATGCGAATAGAGGTGTCAAGGTCGAACATAGTAGTCCATTGTCTGATTACCGGTCATTGATGTATACCATTAATAGATGAGATTACCCACCGATAATGAAAATGGGAATCAATGAACTAGAGTGCAAACTAACAAGTGTGAATAGATGTGTTGAGGTCGAACACTTGAGAGAATCCATCGATCAAGGGAAATTGATGTATTCCCAAGAAACTGTCGATGGCGAGAGAACCTGCCACTGATGATTGCAAGTCTCAAGGCACTCAAAAGGACTCTAGATTCCAATCCCAGAATAAATGATCTGAAGTCGATGGGATGAAATCCACTGGAAGGAGGGCATTAAGGCATCCCCCATCATCCAACACGAGGTACTCAGCAAAGCTGTCTAATGTGGAAGGACTCGATCATAAGGTGCACGAACCAATAACTGTACCGGGAATGGTCGACATGCAAAGTCAAGATAACTGAGGAATGATCGACACAGGTTTCAACTTCCTTCGAACAAGAGCATAATGGCATATGGTGGCTGAATGAAGGCAACATAGACTCGATATAAAAACTGGGACATCTCTGTGACACAGGAGGCATCAACAGAGGCTCCATAGGGACTGGAAGCTTAACCAGTCGGTGGAGATAAACTCAGATAAACGAGTACAGCTCCTAAAGTCAAACTATAACCCAACCAATGGATGTGATATACAGTGCTCTGTTTGAAGGTGACACAACTCGACAGCTGCCAAAGATAACATCTTTCCTTGTCCAGCTTTTTGGTTTTTTAATTTTTTTGGACTTTTTCAGTTATTTGAAAAGCTTGAAAAAAGAATAAACTAGCTTTATAGTTACAAAATAGGAGGAGACGAGTGTCATCAGGGAAAACAAACTAGTTCCAAGCAGTGGAACATACCTATGCTCAATGCAAGGATACATGTGTAGGATATTGACACTTGGGGGAAAATCCCCTCCCGGTACAAAAGGAAATCAAGCTGCGAAGGATAAAAAAAAAGGTTCAGCATGGCTAGACATGAGACAAACTCGGGCTATATGGCTGAAACGAAATGTCAGGGGAGCTGGCATAAAGCTCAATAAGGCAGGCAAAGCTCATGATAATGCATTCACAACTTGACATAGGGGGATTCTGAAGGGAAAGAGGCCAGCATAAGATCAAGAGGAGTATGAGGCTCTTGCGAAATGTCATGGCAGTACTATACAATAGACTCCCGCACCCTAAAGGAGAAAACATCGGCATGGGCACCAAATGCAAATAAGGTGCTAACTAGGGTACCCATGTAAGGTGAAGCTCTACCACTCACATCATGCCACTTCTAAAGCAGCAAGAAGGTTTCGTGACATAATAGACTGGGTTCATACCTACGGTCATGGTGACATGGTCATAAGGTCATGCAAAATGCAAATGGTGGTGAACCTAACCTATATGCCAGTGTAGATGTTATACCTGAGATCAGTATGAACGGGTCAATCCAATGGCTGAAACGACACTAAAAATGGTCTTCTACATCACAGATTATGTCAGAAACAGTCCAAAATGGTTAGAAACTGTCAAAACTATAGGAAAGGGGGTAAAAATTTTCAAATATTTGAAATTTTTTCTATAAATAGTAAAAAATATAAATCATTTGAAACTTTTACCCATTGGAGCTCTGATTTTCAACTACAAATTCCAAGAGATCTAGCCGGCGGAATTCACAACCGTTTCTTCCAGGTAGTTACTCATGCTCTCCTCATGCATTTTAATATAATTCTTGTTGATTTTCATGGTGAAATGAGGTTGTTTAGGCCATCTCTACATGAGCATTGCAGCCCATGCGGATATCAAAGCTTTTTCCGCGTATAGGGCTGGCTATACGCGGAAAAGAGGCTAGAAACTGCGTACATACGCGGCTGTTTGAAAAACAGTCATGTATGATGCTGCATAAGTGAATTTATAAGAATCTAATGGGAAATGTGGCAATTTCTCTTGCAGGATGGTGCTAGAATGCAGAGAGCGTGAGCATGGTGAAGTAGAGGAAGCTATAAGGGCCGACGTGATGGCTCAACAAGCTCTTCAAGCATGCGGACTCTACAAGTTTTGGTGTCTTGGTGGTCTGAGGGCCAAACCAAGACTACTAGAGATGTTGGTAGACTATTGGGACCCAGACTCAGAGTCCTTCGGGATAGATGGGATGTCTCTCACCATAGAGGTGGAAGACATATACTTTATCATAGGTCTATCTAGACGAGGGGAGGTGGTGAACCTTCGTTCCCAAGGTGGGCCAGGTGGTGGGCTTACTATTGATGAGTACGTAGTTGTGTACTACTACCCAGATACTGAGAAGGTGGGAAGTCAATTCCCCACCAATGCTATACAGGTGCTGGGCCTAAAGGCCATACTATTGACGCTGGGCAGGATAACAGGCTTAGCCTCACTCCATCATGCCTCGCGGCCACTGATGTTCTATGTGATGGAGTGTATGAGACCGACCATATACGACTGGAGTACTACACTACTGAGCAACATGAAACACCAGCTCAGTGAGTGTAAGGTAGGAAGGATACGGAACTTCGGGTTCAACAACATATTGAGCACATTTTTCTTCGAGCGTGTTCCAGGATTGAGCCCTAGAGTGGACGTTCCTCTCCACGGGGTTCGAGATCCGACCCAACGATGTTGGGCAGATGCTATGCGCAGACTAGGGGGTGGTAGGGTGGACAACCCATATCCAGCTGACATCTTTCCATGGTGGCGACGATATATTGTTGCCATAGATGACTACCCCTATGAAGGGATAGATTTTCGGGGGGATCTGGACATGCCATTGCCACCAGGATCGGCATATGGAGAGATAGGTACTGAATCTCGACTCTCACTCTTTTTAAATTTTTTTTGAGTTATTTAAATTTTTGTATTTTTCTTGATTATTTGGAATCAAAAAGACATGTTTTTGCGTGACAACACATAGTGACATCTACTATTCATGTGCAGATGTGGGACCACGATGACCAGAGGGATTCCCATGTCATAGACGGAGGGGAAGAGGGGATGACATCACAGGTGTGGATGTGGAGCGAATGCTCCAGAGCATTCATACCAACTTCGTGTGACTGACTCATAGAGTTCCCATGGCGCAAGTTGAGGACTTTCCCGAGGCCATGCAGCAACAGGTGGTGGGCGTGCCACGCGCATGGGTGCGTTTATTCCGGTGGCTAGCTAGAGCCATAGTGACGTATCATGATCACAACTCTCCCCCTCCACAGGATTATATACCTGGGAGTGTATATGTTTTGTACGACCGTGTATTATATGATGGAAGCTTTGAAAGCTCCACTTTTGTATATGACACTATGTATTACCACATTTTTGATATATATAAAAGGTTTGATGGTGATCGGTTTATTTATTTACATGTGTAAAAATTTTTGTGATTAATTTATTATGAATGAAACAAATGCCAATCTAACACATAGTTAGCATATGATTCAGCAACTTGATTATCATTTCTTGGAATGTGTATATATGTGATACTGTCAAATTGCCATTCTAACAATCTCACACGTAAGAATCTTCTCAATAACGTCGGATCTCTAACATGGTACAAACCATTGAGCTATGACACTACTAACTCTGAATCAAGACGTACCTCAAGAGAGAGAACGCCATGTGAAATGGCATCCTGTAGAAGCTCGATAACGACGCTATATTCAGCAACATTGTTGGAATATGGCTGTAGACATACACCTCCTGAAGATAGTACCTGACCCATAGGAGTATAAATCACCCAAGCAGTAGAGGCTGAGTGCTGAGTGTGATGACTTGCACCATCCGCAAATCCTATTTAGGTGGAAGATTCCATTGACATCTGCCAAAATAAATGAAAACTAATCACAAACCCGATCACGATAAGAACAGACCTAACTATGCAAAGTTGTACAATAATATACAACAAACAGCCTTGGCTAAAGATCATGCATAGTATTTTTTAAGATAGAGCCCATTTCTAGGCTCTTCCAAAGCTGTGCCTTCGTAATCGACTAACTCATAGGCACCCTTCTCTAAGACACACTTGACCACGTAAGGACCACGCCACATAGGATTAAATTTCCCTGTCCCCAAGGGTTCTTTCGATTGATCCCACAAAAGGACCAAGTCTCCTTCACTAAACATTCTTGGATGGACAGACTTGTCATATTGGACCTTAACACGATGTTTATTAACCTCTAGAGCCACCAAGGCATCTCGACGCTACTCATTAAGTTGCTCGAGGTGGTCCAAATGCTCCTCCAAAGGTGAAGTGTCTGGTAAGAGTTCCATAGCTAGCTTCAATGAAGGAATCTCGCATTCAACCGGAAATATCAACTCCACTCCATGCACAAGCTGATATGGAGAAAAACTAGTGGCAGTCTTAACCGCGGTTCGATATGCCCACAAAGTAGGGTATAACATAATATGCCAATTCGTCTTGCTCTCTACGATGGTTCGTTGGAGAATGGAATTAAGTGATTTATTCACTGCTTCAACTTGTCCATTCACTTGGGGGTAGTAAGAAGAGGAGTGCTCTTGCTTATACCCTAACTTGGATGCCAACTCTTCCATCATACGGTTCTGAAAGTGCGAGCCATGGTAAGTGACAAGCTCTTTCGGAATCCCGAACCGAGTAATGATTTGGTTGAATACGAAGTGAGCGGCTGTCTCACCATCATATTTTACTGTAGGCATTGCCTCAGCCCATTTCATGAAATAATCCATAGCCACTATAATATGATGGTTCCCCCCAGCCGAAGCTGGGTTGCAATCCATAAAATTGGGCCCCCACTTGGTGAAGGGACTGGTGGTGATAATGGGATGTAATGGGGCAGGATTCTAGCGCATATTTCGTGTGAACACCTGGCAAGGGTGGCACTTCTTGACCGCATCAACACAATCTTTAAAGAAAGACGGCCAGAAATAACCCACTCTCAAAATATTTTGAGCTGTAGAAAGCCCAGATAAATGACCACCACACACCCCTCCATGGAAATCATTCAGTACAACCTCAGCCATCTAATGAGTTAAACAACATTGTAAAATGGAATCTACCCCATGGTGGTACAAAGTATTGTCCACTATAAGGTAGTTCTTAGAGACATGACGTAATCGTCATCGTTCATCTCGCGAGAGGTGAGTACGGGTCCTTTGTGTTTGCATATATACTATGATATCTCCATACCATGGGTCAGACGTTGAGATTAAGAAGATGTGTTCATCGACAAACGTATCTTCACAAACCAACTCCTCGGCCTCGCTCAGGAAATCCGATATAAGCTCTGCAAAAATTAATGACTTCTTTGACTTTGCCGAAACAAATTCGAGATCAAATTCTTACAGAATGACAATCCATTTATTATACTTTCCCCCAATCATCCTTCATGTGAGGATGAACTGAAATGGATTGACATGGGCCACAACCAAGGTCTGGCGAAGGAGAATATAATGTCTCAAATTCTGAACCGCATGTACGGTCGCTAAAGCAAGGTTCTTGACATGAGAATAACGAATCTCTATGTCAATAAGGTTTTGGCTCAGATAATATATGACATGCTCTTGGATCTCCTCATCCTCTTGAACCAACACCATACCAATCGTCTCTAAAGATGCAACCACATATAATAGGAAATCACGGCTATAATCCGGAGGACTAATCACCGGGGCCGATGCTAGGGCTCGCTTAAGTGCATCGAAGGACTCCTAGGCTCACTCATCCCATTCAAAGGGAGTATCCTTTTTCAAGAGACGCATAAAGCCTCTAGTCAAATTGGAAAAGTTGACCACAAATCTTCATAAGAAGTTTGCCATACCTTGCAAACAATGAAGATGACAAATGTTCTTCGAGGGAGACAACTAAAGTATTGCCTCAACCTTTAAGGGATCGACTCTTATGCCCTCCCTTGAAACGATGAATCCTAGTAAATGACCTGACTTCACACAAAAGATGCACTTATGAGGATTTAATCGAACCGAATAGTGCCAGCATCTTTCGAAGACCAATCTCAAGTGATACGAATGACGCATTCTCATATGAGAATGAGTAGCGAGGTCATCCAAAAATACTTGAATAATAGAATTGAGATCGTGGAAAATCAAGGTCATCGCCCGCTGAAATGTAGCTCCAGCATTTTTAAGGCCGAAAGGCATTTTCCGATATGCAAACATTCCCCAAGAACAAATAAATGCAGTCTTGTGTTGGTCCTCAGGTTTAATCTGGATCTGATTATACCCGAAAAAGCCGTCCATGAAGGAGAACACCTTGCTACTCGCACACTCATCCAAAATATGATCTATAAATGGTGTGGGGAAAGTATCCTTAGGATAGGCACGATTCAAATCATGGAAATCAGTGCATATTTGGATCACTCCCTGCTTCTTATCCACCAGAACGGGGTTTGAAACCCACTCCGTCAAGGGAACGGGATAGATGAAACTGACTTTCAACAAATTCTCTATCTCTGCCTTAATGGCAGGTGCTTTCCTAGGATTCACGGTGCGTAAATGTTGTCGAACAGGCTTAGTGTTGGGGTAAGTCTTAATCTCATGTTCGACAATCCAAGGGTCAATACCTGGCATCTTATCATAAGACCAAGCAAAAATATCATGGAATTCCTTGAATAGCTCGGTATATTTGAGAATCTCAGCATGGGAACATTCCACCCCAATATAGACATTCTCAATGGTGCTAGGATTTCGAGAGATGTTGATAGAAATCGTGGAAGATATGTTCGCCATGTTTCCATCAGCCATCTGACCAGGAGAGCTTAATGGAACCATGGGACTACCAACTCTCTGACTAAGAATCTCCCTATAATCATCATGCTCCAAACGGTCAAGCGCTGGAAGGAAATATGATCTATGATGAAGTTCCTCCCATGGCGGCTCAACGCCCGACATGGCCTTGATGATCGCTTCATCTGAAGGGAAAACCATATCAAGGCAGTCGTGGGCATGAGAAGACTGTACTGCCCATGCCGGTAGCACATAGGGGTCTTCCTCTTCCGTCCACGAAGAGGAAGAAAAAGGCTCTGCAACATTCTTAAGATTGGCTTGATAAGCTATCATGGCTACAGGAAGTGGCATGTTGGTCTCGACAGGCTCACTCGAAATACTCAGTGTAGGAAGAATCCATGGATCTTCCATATGAGTCGTGTGAAAAGACACTCAGGTCGTAGAATTCGAAGCCTTATCAGAACAAGATCCTATCATGAGGACCAGTGCAGGACAACTAAAGCTTCCCATGAGGGATGGATACATGCCTACACCCACACTCCCAGTTGCCGGCTGAGAGTGTTCAATGATCGGGATCGAAGCTCCCAAAGATGCAGTAACAGAGGAATTCTTGAATGTCATTTGATCAATCATTACAATCTTCCCATTATGTGGAAATCATACAACGCAGAACAAGGAAGAAGCAACGGCTTGCATACTATACATCCAGTTCCTACCCAGCAAGAGATTGTAGTCAAGGGGCGCATCAACCACCTCAACCTCTATCGCAATGGTATTCCTCCCCAAACGGAATTTAAAGGACAGAAGGATGCCATGCGGCCTAAAATATCTCCCATCAAAAGTAGTTAACATAGTCGTTGATTTTGACAACTCAGGAGAACCAAGACCTTTCCAACAGGACAAAGACATCACAGATGCAACAGTGCCCTCGTCAATCACAGTGCGCTTGACGATCATATTAAGACATTCTACGTGTACCAAAAGTGACACATAGTAGGGAAAGCAAGGCTGATGTCCTGCGGTTTCAAATTTGATCACTGAGGAAGAATCATCACCGTTCACACCAAGAGCAGAAAGCAAAGTCTTCCTTTGTGAAGGACAACTCTGAAGCACTTCCAATGCAGACATCGCACAAGGAGTATGGCCCAAATCATCGACAACTGAATAATTTTGGGTGGCTCGGGCATTTGGATTACGCCCAGAGCGCTTAAGTACCCCCTTGGGAATGCAAGGTGCAGCTTCAGGTTTATCCGTAGGTTTCTTAATGTGCAAAGGGGTTCCTAGTGGATCGGGTTCTTTGCCTGGGCTGGGTTGTGACGATCCATAATATTTCGCATGAGTCACAACCTTGGCAGCATGAACCATGTTAATGCACCCACGAGCACTAGTCTCTGGTGGATCATTCTCACTAGATTGCTCTTGGGACTTCGAGTTCATATTCTGGTTATGCGGTAAAGGGTTCGTTAGCACAGCTGGGCCTTGTGCTAAGAGTCTTGAAGCTTCATCAATTCGAGGGCACAAGTAAGTGAGGTGATCATCCTTACATAGCTTGCAAGGGAAAACCTTACGTTTCGCTTGCTTGTCCCCGCCATCATTCTGACTGTTGTTGTCATTATTGGTAGCATTCTCATTCCTATTCCCACCCTTTCGATTATTATTCTTACCCTTTCTTCTATTCCATCCGAGCTGCTGGTTACCCTTTTGGTCCGATGATTGCACATAAAGTACATTCTCCATTTGGGTGGGTTGAGACGAAGCCGTAGCTTGTCTCGAAGCATATTGGTTGAGCGACAATTGAATAACTTGTTTTGCAACTGAATCGGCAAGTTTCGCACTTGCACATCCCACAATGCCATTGGCATGTGGTCCAGGTTTGAACTTGGGATCGAAACTGGAACGAGGAGCATTGGGAATAATCTCATACAACAAACCAGACTGAGCGTAAATCAAGTCCAGTTCCTGCGCCCTAAATATTGCTTGTTCCTCATTCTGTACTCTGGATGTGGAAACATCCTTCACGATATATGGAAATAAAGACTTGAGGAACCACTCGACAAGGAACTCTGGTGGTATAAAAGCTTTAATTAATCTCTTCTGTCTACGCCACTCCTGAATATGATCAGAAATATGGGTGGCTTTATATTGCCGAAATGTAGACAAGAGTTCAGTACCAACGTCATAGCGCACTGGTAGCTGGAAGTGATTAAGAAAAGTCATCGCAAGGTCATCGAACAAGGTAAAAGCTCCCTTTGGTAACTCTACATACCATTTCGCAGCAGGCCCCATGAGGGTGCGTTGAAATAGCCGCAAGCGGACTGAGTCCTGATGTAACGAATTCAAAGAGCACCAAAGGTGAAACGTGGTAACGTGTTCGCTCTCCCGGTTTTCCTTCGAACTTAGGTATGTCCGAAGGAAGCTTGGTAGGGACAACCAGCCAAGCTGGGTCATGAGCCACGGGATCATTCGTAAGTCTCGATAAGTCAGGAAGGTTAAGCATCATGAGGAAAGGGAGCCTAGGATGATGAGGTCGATGGACCGCTCCCTGGTTCACATGGGTTTGAGCACCACCATGGCCTTGGCCATAGTGTCCTCTTCCTGTCTGACTCGTATAGGGTGATGTGGAAGTACCATAGTAAGGTGGACCTTGACTAGTAGGAGCTACGAATTTGTAATTAGGAGAGGAAGCAGGTTGTTGATACCCGCCTCTGTAAGGTGAAGAAACCTGTCCATACTGCATCCCATAATAAGGTCCATAGGTCATCGCATGCGATGTCCCATGGGACACTCCGTAGGTAGGAAGATAAGCTCCGGAAGGGGGAACATACATACCAGAAGTAGGTATATATGCCCCGGACGTAACAAGCTGACCACTATAAGCGTGAATATAGCCTCCTGAAGCAGCAGGTGGTATATGAACTTGAGACACAATCGGCCTAGTAACTGCAGTATGGACCTGACTCGTAGCCATATATCGGCTCCAAGGACCACGTGGATAAGGTGGAGGATGTACATTTGAAGAACTCGAAACTGAGGATGAAGGAATCTGAGTAATAAGATATGTACTACCGCCTATCATCACCCATCTCGAACCTAGTATCCTAATCGGATCACTAACCCTAGACCTAGGAGGGGGATGAGATGTAGCTTCCACCACTGGGACAGAAGATGCAATGTGACTAGTACTCCCAAACCTCTCCACAAGGTAAGGAATGGGATTGCCCCCAGGCATAGTGCTAGGATCGAAGTCGGATTTGACATGAAATGTCAAATTGTGCATAGGAAAACCAGTCATAGCATAAATACCGTAGCTAGTGCTGGCAGGTTCAAAGTGAGTCTCGGCATCTTCCGTCATTCCATACCGGTAATGTGTCAACGGGGAATCAGCCCTAGGGTGAGTAGGTCTATCGTGCAAAGATCCTATCTAGGAAATCACAGGACCAAACTTAGCTAGGTTAGGTGAAGGATCGTATGTAGGAGTAAATTCCCCATCGTCAACATGAATGGGAGGAGGTGTCTCAGGAATAGTCTCTGAATGATCCTCCATGGTGTGTGAATCAGTGTGTGACATAGTCCACCTGGACTGTCTAGGTCTCTCTCCCAAAGGAGGAGGAGAAGTAGAAGGTAGAAGTGCTGCTAACCGATGAGAATGGCGCGTAACCGCACTCGAATCCACAATGACTCAAAACAAAAATAGCAAAGACTCTATATTTACGTAAACCCTAGGCCAACTAGCATGCACAGATAAATCACGAATAAAATCTAAAGCCAAATGCAAGCAAACAAGGGCTGGATAAGTGAGCTCCCAAATGAAGCAGGTATGTCTTGCCTAGGAGAGGCCTGAGACTCCCATACACAACAAGCAGAGGTACATAACCAATTATTGTGGCCCTCAGCTTCAACGCGTAAAGCGACTGTGCTGTCCGACCCCAACCTAGCTGGGACACCTATAGAATAACCTCTACAAGTACCCCCTCGATATCCTAGGTAAGATCACTAAGGTCACCTCAATATAATCAAAGCTCAAGCGGATAGTTGCAGGCGGGATTGACCGTATGGGCAGGGTAGCAAAGCCCGAAAATCTCGAAAGAGCCCCCAGATACGAATACAATCCTGGAAATATCTCTGGTGCTACTCAGTTATGACTAGGGGTACTCATCCCAATCGATAACCTCTCACACTGCCTTGTGCTTAACTCCCGTTCGAGAGGAGGATCCAGAGAACGATGGTTATATCAAGGATTTCACACACTCCTTGCACTGACACCTAGATGTTGTCGTTTAGTGATCTTGGAGGATTGACTTACAATGAACTATTCCAAGATCATAAAACCTAAGCTTGTTGGTGCACCCTAGAAAAGAAAAGAGTGTAATTCATTTTAATTAGCGTTGATTTTAGTTGGCTTTATTACTCAAAAATAGGATATGGTTGTGCAACTAGTGGTGTTATGACAGAACATGAAGTAAAATGCACACCGTAACAATCAATGCAAATGCATTGTGTCCATGTAAACAGGGTATGCTACTACGTGTAATGCACAATTCTTCTTCAAATGATGAATGCAAATTTTGCTATATGAAGTCCTAACTAGTACTCCAAAGCAAATCTAGATCTAGTGCAAGTACAATGCAAAGTGCAAAATGCAATGCTTGATGATAAGCAAATGTTTTTGGATTTTTTGAAAATATAAGAGATGCAAAAAGCAAAAGAATGATTCTACCACCACCAGACTCTGCAAGCACAGATAAACAACATCCAAGAAAATCACTAAGGTAAAAGAACTCTAATGCACTAATCTCAAACAAAAAATCGAAAATGCCATGACAAGAACTTTCCTAAAAAAAAAAAAATTAGGCTAAAAAAAACGTTTTCGGTCAGAAACAGAGGTCAAAACAGACTTAGGCAGTGCCAAAGGAGACTCAACAACTAACAGAATTCACCCAGCAACCAATTAACTTCCACAAAAAGGGAAAAATCCAGGGTATACGCGACTGTTCCTAGTAAACCTGCGTGTATATGCGGAAATCACAGATAAAACCGCGTGTATACGCGACTGTAAATCAAAAACTCGCATACAGGAAGAAAAGGTGCATAAAACAAGGCAAACAGACAGGCTGAGACAAACTTCACTCCAATTAGACTCTACCAGGCATACATGCCCCTAGACTCAACACAGAAACAAGAGAGAAAGAGCAATTCAAATACATTGAATGCCGAGAAAATCACCCCCAAAGGACAACTACTAGGAACTCCCCAGCGGAGTCCCCAATTCTGTTATGGAGAGAAATTCCTATGCCAGTTTGGGGGACCACAACAGACAACTCTGACTCCAGAAATCAATCTTTCCCAATATTCAATAGAAATAAAATGTCTAACACTAAAGGATCATACCTTGTACCTTATTCCAGATGGTTGAAGTAGATCCCCGTTGAGCTTTCCAATCTTCAGCTTGAATTGATATAATACTTCCTCAACAACAAGTAAACAACACAAGCCTACTATATATCATGATGTTAGATCTATTCTAGCATATATAGTTAATAATGTAAAAGCATTTGATATATTCCAATGGATACAATATTCAATCAAATACACATCATTGGACAGGAAAAGATAGTTCTTATTAATATAAATAAGAGATTACAAGATAGATACAACCTCTGATGGCACGTCTGCGAACCGGAGAAATTGAATCCCCCACTTGGGCCTCCACCACCTCAATCCTCCATCTCACGATAGCAAGCTCACTAGAAAAAGGCAAGCTTGGGAAGAACACAACAGTGCTCCAAGGGACAAAGGGATGCAGACTCAAGTACAAATTCTGGCAACAATGGACTATAGTTTCTTTGCTTTCAATCTCTCTATATGCCTTCAATGTATCAAGGGGTTCCTTATATAGCTTCACAAGGGATAATGAAGGGTCGAATCCGAGCGATCTCAAGGCATATGGAAGGCCAGGAGTAAAATGAGTCGGATCCATGTCAAGGAAAACTCCAAAAGGATTTGGATTATGCACACATCCCAATGTACGCGGTTATAGGGGTAAAACCCGCGTATGTACGCGGTTATCGGGTAAAAAGCCACATATATCATTTTTCATATAGTTTTAGGGATGATCAAGGAAACATCAAAGGATAAAATATAGTCCATGGGGTCTAAAGAGTCTGCAGCAGGACAGGGGAAGGCCATACAAAGTGTGATTCACCTAGAGTAGTGAAATCCGCTATAACATTCGACGATCTTTTCGTATTTAAGGAGCCCAAAAAGAGTTTAAAGAAGACTCCATTAGGTCTCTTTTCATAATGATAGATTTTACAAGTATGAAAAGGATCAGAAATGGAGTCGGACCTTTGATACTAAGTTTTGAGAGCATGACCAACATGTCGCAACAAATGCTCAACGACATTTTTCGTTTTATGGTAGTACGAAAAAGTAAAAAACGAATTCCCAAAACTTTGCTGCTACTATTCTTCTATCCTACAACGACTCAAAAACAAGTGTTAAATGTAACAATAAATGACATTAAAGGGTTACGACTGATAGAAAACAAAACTATAACATGTCAAACCCAAAAATTATGTATAAAAGTCATGTAAATAGTGAAAAATCAAAACATTTTACTATTTACCCATAGTCGAGAGCATTTGGAGCACTTTCTTGGTCATATCTTCAACTTCTGATATCAGGAGTTTCCATCGTCAGATTTGAGCACCGTCAGCACCAGGTAATATCCTAGAACCTACTCTTTCCTTCTATAGCTTCAATTTTGATTTTTAATGGTGTTTTGGTCTTGTATGGCAAGCCCTAAAATCATGGGAGCGGGCACCTCTCTTATCCCTTGCGGGATAAGTGGTACTTCGTTAGAACCACCTCGAGAACATAGCTTACAGGTGGTGCCACTGCTTTTTCTCAATGGGGCATAGGCGATGCCAGTCACGAATAAATAAAAATAGACACACAAGGCAAACTAGCACATTTCTTTTGATTTGGATGATTAAGAATGATTCTAATGAGTCTTGTGATTGTTTTCAGTAGGTCCTTGCTGATAAAAAATGGTTATATGGAAGAAAAGACAACATGATAATGACGATGCCTTTGCTGAGAGAAATGCGGGTTACATAGCCGCATTCAGAGACTGCGGGCTTTTAAAATTTTTCCGCACACCTAGTATGGTATCACACGAGCGATTGCTAGAGCACATACTCTGGATGTGGAATCCATAGCAACAATACTTCAAGGTTGGTGCACACATTTTGACAGTGGAGGTAGAGGATATCTACTTCTTTACTGGACTTTCGAGATGGGGTGCTCCCATCTCGCTTACTAGTTCCCATGGAGGGGATATTACCACACAAGAGTTGATAGACCGTCACTGTATCCCTAGGACAAGGACATTGGGGAAAAAAATCCCCATAAAAGCAATGATGGATGGACCTATACAGACTATATTGTTTACTATACAGAGGGTGGTGGGAAGCCAAGGAATGAACCAGGCATCTAGACCACATATGCTCTATCCCATAGAGGCCATGGCGCCTATAGTATTTAACTGGGCAGAAGCCCTGCTTTCGATCTTCAAGGATCAACTAACCAAGTGTCGGTAGGGGGAACTGAAGTAGTTTGGTTTCAGTTCCATTCTAGGTTGCTTCTTCTTTGAGTGGGTTCCACAGATGAGACCCTAGGTGGTCTTTATAGAGCTGAGAGCACGGGACCCTCGCATGCTGAGGTGGGTCCAGATTATGGTTCATATTGGAGAGGGTAGGGGGAAGGTAAAGTTCGGTGACCCATTCTTTTGATGGTTGAGATATTAGATCCTCATGGTGGAGGATTATGCATATGCAGGCACTGACTTCAACGGTGACCCTGACCTACCGCTCCCACCTGGTGGACAGTTGGGTGACATCGGTAAGAAGAAAAAACCCTAAAATGGAAATAGTGGTTTTATGTTTTTGATGTTTTATATCTTTTATGTTAAGTAATGAGACTTGAATATTTTCATGCAGACATTGGAGCAGCATGACCTAGGGGAGCTTCCCCATTGGATAGATGAGCAGGAGCCCGTTTTGTACCGCAGGGTGACGATGTGATTGGGGAGTTAGAGGAAAACCTAGAGAGGTTGACCCTAGACATCCTTGATGCTTCCATTGATGACCTCCCTCTGAGGTATTAGAGGCCTACAATGAGAGTACTAGGACTGCTACGTAGAGTAGCCTGAGAAGTGATGTGTTACCTTGAGCATTGTTAGACGATGTTTGTATGATGTATCCACTAAAAGCTGATAGCTTCAGGATTTTGTATGGTGATTTTTACCTGAAAGCCTACATTCTTCAGATGAGGTCTCGTGACCTATTTTTTGTAAAACATGTTGATATATATATATATACAGACTTTTACCTGGTGTTTATATGTCTCAAATGGTGAATGTATTTTACATGCGTTTTATGTGTCTTTAATTGTTTATTTACAATGAACCAAGTTTGATTTTCATGTCATGAATGGGCAATATGCCAATCTAGGATGTAATTAGATAATGAGTCAGCAATTACATTATGTTCCCTAGGGATATGCCTATAGGTGATAGTTTCAAATGACCTTTCTAACAAGCTTACCCTCCGAAAAAGACGGAGAAGCACCGGGTTCCTAATGGTGTAAACATGGTTTAGATGACAAACCACTAGTTGCGAGTCCATCAAGACTACCAAATTGTGAACATCCTGGGAGGAAAATTCAGTTAGAATATCTATGACTGCTTGATACTTGGCGATGTTGTTGGTAGCGGACCAATACAAACCACTCCTGAACTAACCAATTCGTAAGTTGGGGAATAAAGAACCCAAGCAGCTGAGGCAAGATTCAAGGAGGATAACTGAGTGGGATTGGTGTCTTCATGGGGTGGGGGACCGATCAATGTATTCTTGAGGGTTGATGATACGAAGGGAAACATAGATGGTATATTGATCATTGATGGCATGAGAGGTTATCTATAAATCATGACCATAACATGTGTTGAGGAATTTAAGGAGTATTGGGAGCATAATGCAAGGTAATGATATGCAATTTCTTTCTAAGCCAACTGGATGAATGATTAGATTCCTTGAACTTATGGGGGGTTATACATCATGGGTGCCAACATATGGAATGGGTTGCAATGACATGCACACCCATGGGGGAATATGTTATTCCTGATCATGATGTTGATGGAATATCGTAATCAAAGAAAGGGATCATATGATTATTAGTGTCCATAGTTGATGGGAGAGAAATAAGGCCATATGAGAGAAGCTTACATTAATACATTTGACTCATAGATACATGTAACTATCTCATGGCTGCGGACCAATACAAGGCAGATCCATGAGAGGAATAAACAAGCATGGCTACTAGAATACAATGTAGATCCATGTGATAGAGGACTGAAAATTGGACATAGCTACCAGACATACAATGTAGATCTATGTCATACAGACACAAATTTGAGCATAGCCATGACTATACAAATGTGGATCCATGCTAGATATACATAACTCCATCGCAACCTAGGGAAAGCAATGAGCCCTAAACAAATACCCAAGGTCTTCGTCTTGTTTTCCACAAAGTACGATTCTATCCATGTGATTACAATGATCTGAAGTCGAACATGGTAGAAACCACTTGATTATTGGCCAATGATGTGAACCGTTAACAAGTGTGAGGGAGATCACCATTGATGTCAATGATTCCCAAGGTACCCTAGTACAATCTACTATGTGTGAATAGATGTTTTGATGTCAAACACCCAATTGATTCTATCGATCAAAGGTCAACGATGTGAACCTATGCCGAGAGTGAGAGAATATGTCATTAAGGCATACAAATCTCAAGGTACTAAATTTTTTTTTCTACGAATATTTCCTGGATGATGAGATGATGTCGACGGGAATAGTCTCATTGAAGGAGGGCCACGATGAGTCCCATATCGACGACACGAAACTCAGAACATAGTTTTGGAATGATGTGAATGTAGGAACCACAATACTGACCCAAAAGTATTGACACAAAGACTGTTTTGATTGTAGATGTAAACTTCTTCAACTTCCCTTTGAACGTTGGGTGGCATGACAAAATACTTGGCAGCATGACTGAACCAGACAAACAGACAGTGCAATAGTGGAAAATGCATTCTTTTGAAATACTCAAAGGAGTGGCATGACTCATGAAAGTGGATCGTCATGGAGATCAGATGAATACCTAATTGACTGAAATGATATGCAGACAAGTTCCATGTTCAAAGGTAATGCCAAACTACTACCATTTATTTGCAAAATGATTCCCTTCCCATTCCCCCCATCATTATTGATGAGTGCCTCTTCTCAGTTTTACGAGTTCAAAGAGGGTAACAAACACTCGGTACAGCTCGTTCGAAGACAAGTCCAAACTCATATGTTTTACGAACCTGAGAGAGGAGAGGTTTGTTCCCAAAATAGGGTCTCTCAATGTTTAATTTAACGAGTCCAATGAAAGAAAACTCAATATCGTTCATGTTTAGAGAGTCTGAATGACCATGAAAGAAGACTCCAAAGGGTCATTTTTAGTATGATTTAGTCCCTAAGGCCCGAAAAAGTATAAAATAATACCTTAGAGAAATATTCCAGTCATGATTGGCTGGAGTGTTCCTTTTTCGTAAATAGTCTATCCGAACCGAAAAAGAGATAACCTACCATCAGAGAGACGACTCTTCAAATACTTTAACGAGCATGAAGAAGACAAGATTGCTCGACGATCTTTTCGTATTTAAGGAGCCTCAAAAGAGTTTAAAGAAGACTCCATTAGGTATCTTTTCACAATGATATATTTTATGAGTATGAAAAGGATCAAAAACAAACTCAGACCTTTGATACTAAGTTTCGAGAGGGTGACCAAAATGTTGCAACAAACGCTCAACGACTTTTTCCATTTTATGGTAGTACGAAAAAGTAAAAAATGAACTCCCAAAACTTTACTGCTATTCTTCTTCTATCCTGCAATGACTCAAAAACAAGTGTTAAATGCAACAATAACTGACATTAAAGGGTTATGAATGATAGAAAAACAAAAATATAAAATCTCAAACCCAAAAAATGTGTATAAAAGTCATGTAAATAGTGAAAAATCAAAACATTTTACTATTTACCCATAGTGGAGAGAATTTAGAGCACTTTCCTGGTCAGATATTCAACTGTTGATATCGAGAGTTTCCACTGTCGGATTCAAGCACTGTCAGCTCCAGGTAATATCCTAGACCCTACTCTTTCCTTCTATAGCTTCAACTTTGATTTTTAATGGTGTTTTGGGCTTGTATGGTAAGCCCTAAAATCATGGGAGCGGGCACCTCTCTTATCCCTTGCAGCATAAGCGGTACCTCACTAGAATTGCGCCGATAACATAGCTTACAGGTGGTGCCACCACCTATCCTTAATGAGGCACAGGAGGTGCCGACCGTGAAGAAATAAAAATAGACACACAAGGAAACCTAGCTCATTTCTTTTGATTTGGATGATTAAGAATGATTCTAATGAGTCTTGTGATTGTTTTTGGCAGGTTCTTACTGATAAAAAATGGTTATATGGAAGAAAATACAACATGATAATGACAATGCCTTTACCGAGAGAAATGTGGGCTACATAGCCACATTGAGAGATTGCGGTATTTTAAAAAAAATTCTGCACACCTAGCATGGTATCACACGAGCGATTTCTAGAGCACATACTCCGGATGTGGAATCCGAAGCAACAATACTTCGAGGTTGGTGCTCACATTTTGATAGTGGAGGTAGAGGATATCTACTTCTTGACTGGACTTTCAAGATGGTGTGCTCCCATCTCATCGACTGGTTCCCGCGGAGGGGATATTACCACACAAGAGTTGATAGACCATCACTGTATCCCTAGGAAAAGGACATCGGGGAAGAAAATCCTCATAAAAGTAGTGATGGATGGACCTCTATGGACTATATTGTTTACTATGCAGAGGGTGGTGGGAAGCCAAGGAGTGTACTAGGAATCTAAAGCACATATGGTGTATTCCATAGAGGCCATGGCACCTACAGTCTTTAACTGGGAAGAAGCCCTGCTTCCGGTCTTCAAGGATTAGCTGACCAAGTGTCGACAGGGGGAACTGAAGCATTTTGTTTTCAGTTCCATTCTAGGTTACTTCTTCTTTGAGCGGGTTCCACAGATGAGAGCCCAGGTGGTCTTTACAGAGCTGATATCACGAGACCCTAACATGTTGAGGTGGGTCCAGATTATGGCTCATACTAGAGCGGGTAGGGGGAAGGTAAAGTTCGGTGACCCATTATTTCGATGGTCAAGAGATTAGATCCTCATGGTGGAGGATTATGCATATGTGGGCACTGACTTCAATGGTGACCCTAACCTACCGCTCCCACTTGGTGGACAATGGGGTGACATAGGTAAGAAGCAAAAACTTGAAAATGGAAATAATGTTTTTATGTTTTTGATGTTTTATATTTTTTATGTTAAGGAATGAGACTTGAATATTTTCATGTAGATGTCAGAGCAGCATGACCTAGGGGAGCTTCCCCCTTGGACAGATGAGCAGGAGCCTATTTTGTACCATAGGGTGACGATGTGACCGGGGAGTTAGAGGAAAACCTAGAAAGGTTTACCCTAGACATCCCTGATGCTTCCATTGATGACCTCCCTCTGAGGTATCAGAGGCCTACAACGGGAGTACCAGGTCATTTTAACAGACTTCTTTGTAGAGTATTCCGAGCAGTGATGTGTTACCATGAGCATCATTAGACGATGTTTGTATGATGTATCCATTGAAAGCTGATAGCTTTTGGATTTTGTATGGTGATTTTTACCTAAAAGCCTACGTGCTTCAGATGAGGTCTTGTGACCTATTTTTTGTAAAGCATGTTCATATATATATATATATACAGACTTTTACTTGGTGTTTATATGTATCAAATGGTGAATGTATTTTACATGAGTTTTATGTGTCTTTAATTGTTTATTTACAATGAACCAAGTTTGATTTTTATGTCATGAATGGGAAATATGCCAATCTAGGATTTAATTAGCTAATGAGTCAGCAATTACATTATGTTCCCTAGGGATATGCCTATAGGTGATAGTTTCAAAGGACCTTTCTAACAAGCGTACCCGCCGAAAAAGATGGAGAAGCACCGGGTTCCTAATGGTGTAAACATGGTTTAGATGACAAACTACTAGTTGTGGAAGTGTCATTGATAACTCTCTTGGGAGATCCTATATGGGTCATCTAATAAACAAACAACAAGTTTGCTGCAAGAGATGGCACATAGAGAACATTCTTGAACTCACCATGTTGGATTTTAACTGAACCTCTCTTGATAGCTGTGATTTGGGATTCATCTCCCATGTGAATGCTAGGTTGGGCCTGATAGTGTGAGGGTGGGGAAGGATTCCTTGGAGGACACCATGTGGTTGGATGCCCCAGAATCAATCAAGTAAGCTTTCGACTGAGTAAGGATTGCCTTCAAGCCATGACATCTCTCATGATATTTTGTCTGTGGTCCAACATCAGACTTCTTTGCTCTATGTGGAAGATCAATGTTGTTCTATTTAAGGAGGGAAGACAGCTAGTCGATCCACTTCTTCATGCACTAGCTTTCAGGGTGAAATCCCCTCATACAATAAGGACACTTAGTCTTTTCAAAAAAATTCTTTCTCTTGGAGCTTGAGGATCCTTCAGAATACTTTTGACTCTCTTTTGGTTTCGAATAAGATGCTTTAGGCTCCTTCCCCTTGTGCTTCCCTTTTTCTTATTCATTGGTATAATCCAACATTAGAAGAGCTTGGTTCTTGGAATTTTGGAGGACTCCCATTTGTACCAACTTGTCCTGCTCCTGTATTAAAGACTCAGCAAAGCTGTCAAGTGAAGTCATCTTCTAATTGGGGATGGAAGCTATTTTGGAAAAGGAAGGTAGAGATGAAGAGCTAATACTTAGAACCAAGTTTACTGAGCACCTAGAGCACAATATTCTCATCCTTCCTCTCTATTTCGCACTACTTACATTGTAGTGCAAGAGACTTGAATTTTGTAAAAAATTGCTGGATAGTGTCGAAACTGTTGGGATGTAAGGTTATCAAATCATTCTCCAAGATGTGTCCCTGAATATCATATTGCTTTCCAAACAATAATTCGAGCTTCTCCCAAGATTCTTTGCGATTCTTCAATCCCTCAATATGAAATAGGAGATCCCTCGAGATGTGAGAATAAAGGAAGCCAAGTGCTTCATTCAACTGGTTAAAGAACTTGTTTTTCTCAGTAGGATGATGAGGTTCAATCTCTTTGCACACTGTCATCCTGTACAGGCCAAGATTGTGCAAGGATACCTTCATATATACCCACTAATCAACATAGTTGAAGGGTGTTGGGATTCGGGGTAAGAAAGATTGAGAATCCATCAATTCTCCTTCTGATTAGTCAATTTCTTCAATCAAGCTATGTAGCACCTGCAAGAAAACACTGCAAACACTAAATTTTTTTGCAGTATCTTAGAATCAAGCCTTCCATCTTGACATGTACACTTTCTTAGGGTCCTTCATGCATGAAGAGACTTCTATGAATAAATACAGAGTTAGGAATGCACACTTTGCAGGACTTATGTGGAAACCCAGTTGCTTCTAGTGTACAATGGAGAATGGATGGGATTGAGGCTTTCTTGAGTATGCCCTGATACCATGCAAGGTTTACCATTACACCAAAACATGCAGATGTTGATGAAAATTTGAAACCCAACACAAGGCCCTATCAACAAGAAATCCCCAGAGGTGCGGCGGTTATACCACGCAGTTGTATCGATGTGGATATGATTTGAATCTACCAAATCAATCTAACTGCATGGCTAATTAGACGTGTCTAAATCACTATCGGATCTCACTATCTAACTCTAGATGTCTAATCCAGTCTCTCCATCAGTTATAATCAGTTAAACTAGTTGAACTGATGTGGTAGGTGAGAAGTAGGTGAGGATAGGAACCTTCCCACATGCAACCATGCAATACTGGTGCTAACCGAATTGGAGGACATCTAACTGAATGTAACTGGAGCATAACTTAGCTTGATTAGTCACCAACTACCAAAAACTGAAGGAGGTTGGTTCCGACACTCCCAATGGCTCCTAAATTGTAGGTATTGGTCTATGAGGTGCATAAACTGATGCATGAAGTTGCAGTGAGTTGCAGTTAACCTCTGTCTGTGTTCCTCACACTCTAGTGACTGGTATAGGTGGCCCCATTAGCCCAAGTGGACCCAATGGTACTAGTGGACCCAATAATAACTAAATGACTCCTAAGTTAGGAAAATATAATCTAATAGACTAGTTTGGACAAGGGAGGATTATAAATCCTAACATGGGGCTACTGGGTCCCTTATTTTGTATGAAAATAATTGACAGTTTATGTAGTGTTTAACTGCATATATGAAATATTTGAATAAGGAGGGACAAAAGTACCCTACATGGAGTATTTTCTAGGTGGTGGCCAATCCTAACAAGTGGCCACCACAAGATCCGACATGGAAATAATTGAATACTTGGTTGGGCTCTTCATGAGATAGGAATCAATGGAAGATGGCATCAATTCCTCATCGATACAAAACGTCTCCTAGGAGTAGGTAGTGGGTGGATTGGTGGCGAATTTAGTGATGATCATCCTAGGTTAAGTATAGAGTGAACTTTTGGGTTCGTAGATAGGTCAAGATATCGCCATACCATGGGTTGTCATTGGTTAAAATGAACATATGTTCGTATGAGAACTCTTCATGTTCTGGTTTACCAGTGGTGGTGGCTCGTAGTTCAGTAATGATCTGGACAAGGGACAAAGATTTCTGTCTTTTGGGAATAATGAACTGAATTCTTGAAGGATGACAATCCATCGTGTAAACTTTCCATTTATGAGTCTTCAACTAATTATGTATTGTATGGGTTTGGAGTCAGCGATCATTGTGGTTTTGCATAGAAAGATATAATGGTGCAATTTTTGCACTGAGAGGAAAAATGGCAAAGCTAACTTCTCATCATGGATATAGTTGAGAGGTGGTATGGTGAATATTTTCCTAATTTAGTAAATGACATGCTCATTTTGTCCATCGTCATTATGGACTAGGACACTAGCAACAATGCCAGATGATGCTGAGACATAGAGGATGAAGTTCTTACTGAAATTGGGTGGGGAGATTAGTGTAGATGACACTAATTATTTCTTAAGGGATTAAAAAGAGGATTTATCATGTTCATCCCTTTGAAAAGGGATATCTTTTTTAAGAAGATGAAGAAAACCACAGGATTGAGTTACGTAGTCAGGGACAAAGCATCAGAGGAAGTTGGAATTACCTTAGACACTTTGTAATTGTATTCATGTTCTCGGAGGGGAAATAACAAGTATAGTTTCGAATTTCAATGGATCAACAATGATCCCTTGTTGCAAAATGATGAACCCGAATAAGTTCCTTGCTGCGACACAAATGAAACATTTGAGGGGATTTAATTGAATGCTATACTTCCGACACCTTTGAAAGATGATACAAAGATCGACAAGATGATCACCTCTTTTCTTTGAATTGGCATTCATATCATCAAGGAAGGATAAAATGATATGTTCCAGTCACTGGAAACATAATCCATTATTGGATGGAATGCAACACCAACATTATTTAAGCCAAAGGGAATGACACGGTATGCAAATGTTCTCCATGTTGTTATGAATTATGTTTTGTATTGGTGTTGTGGGAGAATGTGTATTTGGGTATAGCCTAAAAAGCCATCCATAAAGGATAATATTTCATGCCCGACACATGAGTTGAATATTTGATCAATGAATGGTGTAGGAAAGTTGTCTTTGAGATAAGCATGGTTAATATCATGAAAAATACTGCAGAATCATATGGTGTCATATTCCTTGTTTATAGGTACAATATTAGGTACCCATGATGTATAATCAATAGGGAAGATGAATCCATCTTGGTGAAGCTTCTTGATTTCAACCGTTGATGGAAAAGGGTTGAGATGGGTGAACCAATATTTGTTTATGTCGAACGGGGGTGGCATATGGCCAAGTATCGATACAATTTTCAATAATAGCAGGATTGGAGACTAGGAATTTCACCATATGACTACGTGAAAACATCTCGAAACTCTTTAAACATAGCTGTATAATCATACATTTCTTGTGGTAAACAATAAGCACCTATGGAGATGTGCTCGATTACTCTTGGTTTAATGAATATATTCACTTGAACAGTAGGTGAAATGTTAGCAATGTTTCCTTCTTTGAAATCATCATGGAATGGTATATGGTTTTTAAACCAATCGATATGGTTGGGGGGATACAATATTTTTTACTCAATGGTGTATTACTGATTCATTTGTAGGTTGGCATTTTGTTCCCTTGGTGAAAACAATAACCTATGATGGAGGTCATCCCACGGGGATTCTTGATTGTATAAATATTTTAATATTTCTTTGTTTGAAGAGAAGAAATATTCTTCTAACATGTCTTCATCTAAAGAGAATAAATGTTCTGATAGGGCATAAACTGTGAAGTTTTAAGCTCCTTATTAGGGATTAAGACCCTCTTCTCATTAATAACCAAATCAACGCTAACAAGTGCCAAATTATAAATTCACATTATCAAACATTAATCATAAGTCCTTAATCACATTAATAATGCAAAGGAGCATAAGTCCACAATCATATAAAATATAATAAGTCCATAATGAAAAAGAACATAAGCCACATGAAGGATCATAAGTCAAGGGATTAACAACTAGGGTATTGCACAAAAAGAGGTACTTTGTCATACAAAATGGGACAACATAAAGTCCACAATAATCAAAATGTCAACATGCATGTAATTGTTACAATTATTGGTAACTCATTTTTCAATTGGGACGCTATGTCTAGTATATTATACAAAATGTCTGATTTTCATAGATAATTATTTCAAAATATAAAATAGCTCACATTAACATCTAAAATATATGGATCATCATTCTTCGTTGGAAATGTTTTCAGCGGCAAGAAAAATTTCAGGGTGGAATTTATCCCATGGGCTATTTTTCCATGTTTTTTTTTTCAGAAAAAAAGATTCACCAATTTGAATTTTTTGAAGCTGTGTTTCACCCAATTTTGATGGGGAAAAATGTTTTCACTCTAAAAATTGCCATATTATTATATAACCTGTATAAACTATTTATAAATTGATTTTTTTTCAAAAATATTTCCAAACCATTTATAGTTTACATTTTAAGAATTGGTAAGATTCACCAAGGTTTATGCACTTTTAAATAAGTATGGATCCTTAAAATTTTCCCTAGTCAGTGTGAGAGCTACTTGCATGACTTAGGTTATTTGTCCGAATATTTTGTTGATTGCATTGATTATTTTCCTCTTATTCAACTTCCATATTCAAACATAAAAATAAAGTGTAATGAGTGTATCTACATTGTTGGGAATAATGAAAATTAAAATAGATAATATACATGAGTGTAAATTGAAATTGGCATACCATAGAAAAATTGAGTCCTAAATGATACACATTCTTTCAAAACCAAATCGCATGCCTTCAGTCAACAACTATTTTGTTGGCTCCACACCATACTTTGTTTCTTTCAAGTTTTATACCATGTAAGAAATCATATATTTAACATAAAGGATTTTTGTTATTCTATTATTTATAAAATGAAAAAAGTAAAACAACATAGATACTTACAAATTCCACAATTAATTTTTGATATGCCAACATATACTCACAACTCTTACATAACCTACTATTAATTAATTCTTCTGATGGCTCTTATTTGTATGCTAACACCTGTTTGAATAGATCAAAGGATGACCAGTGTAAACACACACACACACACACACACACACACATATCACATCCAATATGAAATCGTAAGTTGTTATAAAGAAATCAAAACTACTCACAAACTTTTCTATCAACCTCTATTTTCCTTGTCGTCATGTCTTATGTGCTGAATGGGTTCCATTTTGTTTTCTTGTATTCAACAAAACAATTGAATTTTAAAATCTAATGTTGAATTAATTAATAAGCTGTACATAATACAAAAAAACAGTGATTTCATATATTTGAAGCATGTTGTTGTTGATATGGATCATTTTACGATGCAATTATGTCCATTTCCTTGACCATCTCTTTGTAAACCTTTTTGGACATCCCTACTGGTATATTTTGGATATCACCTCGTTCATCTTCTGAGATTTTCATAATCTTCCTAAAAATGTAAAATGACATTAAAATATTTTTATGTCGATATGTAAAATAAATAAAGAAAAATTAATATTAATAAATGAATTCCTTGTAGTAGTAGACACATATTCTATAAAAAACATGTTTAGGAATATTACTGTTTGAATGCTTTTTTTTGTTGGTGTATGTTTTTTCTATTGCAAGTCTGACAGGTCTCAGTGACCATTTCTATGGAAACACCTCTCGTATTTTACATATGACCTGATTCTTGGAATCATTGGATTGCTTTTTGTACTTTAAGTGAAAATTATGCATATACATTCTTTCCACTATATCTCTCATAATTTTATAAAATTTTGCCCCACTTTCATTAACTTCCAACACCACTCTAGATGAGCTAATGAACAATTTATCATCATTTACATCTTCCATAATTTGTTTTTTTCTTATGATGGCATTCCCTTCTGTTGTTGTCAGTCCTTGCATAATATTCAACATATGTGAATTAGATTGTTTACAACATATTAGTGAATATTCTTAAGTACAATTTTGCTCAAATTTCAAGAAATAATTCACGATGTTGTCTTTTTATTCATCTGATTCATCCCTCTACAACTTTTCCATCAAGTTTTTATTCTATTTTACACTTATATTACAAAGAATATTACCGAGTTTCCTCATTTTTGGCTTTGCATGTCAGACATTAATCGATACATATTAGTTAAATTTACAAATAATTCAAACATATTAATTTAGTACATAAATTACAAATCACTTTCCTTCTTCAAAATTTTGGATGTGCTCCCATCACATCTACTAGAATTGTTGTTCATTGCACTCTTATCATGCATTTTCTATCAATAAACAACTTGGACCATTAAATATAAATAATTTACATAACTTCAAAATATAAAAGTAGTCTACAATTTCAGTGTGTTTATTATACAAAATGCACCAGTGCTTTTAATACATGAAAGCACCGGTGCATTATACATGAACACACCATTAACAAGAAAAATATAGAATCATAGAGGTAGCATTTGGTACACTGATTTTAATATTCTGCACTTGTGTGTCAATGCAATATGGCCACATGGAAATTGTGAAAGCATTTTTTTTATTTTACGTTTTTAGGAAAGAAAATAAAAACGACAAGCCCAACATTATTGGTGCACTATTACTATAAACACATTGTTGCATTTGTGAATGAGAGCGCATTGAACTTGATATAAGTGTTTTTGAATAAAAATTAAAAAACCAAAAAAATTTGACAAGGTTTCAGATTCGACCCAAAAGGTGGTCCCATTACACCCAATGCGTTGTATATAAAATCACAAGCCCATTATATCTACAATCCCTAAAAAGAAAAACCCCAAATGTGAAACAATACAATGATTTAAACCCTAATGCAACATTTTTTTGCCACATAAAATGAAAGGAAGCAATAAGAAAGAAGGGTTCCAACATTGAAGGTAACTATGAAGATTTTGTTTTTGAATTTATTTAAAATCTAAATAGGAAAATAAATAAAATCATGCATTATAATCAATAGTAATATTTTACATGAAATTTCTACTATGCAAGGTTTTGTTTGATTCACCATACCTTACAAATCTCAATCTTCAGAATAATCTGGTTGCTCCAAATTCCTCTCGTGTAAGTCTCTCTGCCAAAACTCTCTTCTTGAAATTTCAACAAAATAATGAAATAATGATTAGTTTATTTATTTATTTTGTTTTAAACACTTTTTAGAATTAGTTTTTGAAATTTAAATTCCCACCCCTTTTTTCAGTTATGAAAAAAATAATTTGTGTGATTTTTTATTTTTTATTTTCTAGATATCCGTGTTATTTTTACAGTCGCATTGGTGTATCTATTTGGTAAACACGTCAGTGCATTGAAATTTTCATGACGCACCGTATTGACATGCAATAGAAAAATAAAAAAAACATATATCGTAATGTGGTGCATATTAAAATATGGTTGCATCAACACAAATTTTATATAAGAGACACATTGAGCAGAATAATATTATAAATTGCATAGATAACTATCCACTATCAAATATAGCATTTTTTTTGCGGGGTTTTTTCATATGTTTTAACACAATGCATTCGTGTTTTTGACACATCGATGCATATAGTTACTAAATTCTCACTAGTGCGGTTGTATTATTTTGGTGCACCGATTTAACTAAACAACCCTATGAATTTTTGTTTCAATTTATAATGATACATTCATCTCAAATGTTCTTTTAGGATTCAAACACACCAATTACAATATTTCATAGTATACATATGTTTCTTAAACTCTCCTTATTCTTACAAAATGGTTTCGAGACTATGTTTAAAGTGAGATTGTGATATGGTTCTCATTTTTTTAAGGACTGTAGATGCATTGATTGCTGATTTGGCTCAAATGTAGGGGGATAAAGTTATAATATCAAATGACCATTTCTTCAAATTCTAGATCATTCCATATTGCTCAAAGTTCTGCGATTTCTCCCTTTCCATCTTCAGGAACTTTAGATTTTATTTATATTTATATTATCTAATTGAATTGATGTTACTTATCCATGTGAATTTGAATAACAATGTATTCTATTTTGTAGGATTCTGATTCAGGATTGAGTTTGGATGCAAAAGATATTCCACCAATTGCAAAACATTGTAATCTCTTATTAAGATCAAGATACCACAAGTAGTTGGTAGATAAAATTGAACAATCACATTACCCCGCCAATTGTAACATACCATCTTCCATCCACAATTCCTGGTCATCGACAATAATTCATCATGAGATGGATCTCTTTTATGACACTGAGTAGTATGTGGTTGTTTAAAAGGTGAAGGGTTTAAGGAGAAACCTCAGCATGTCACACTCACCTATTATACCAATGATAAACTACCCAATTTTGATGGTCTATTACCCCCTATTGCAGTAAAAAATCAAATAGGTGATATAGAAAAGACACCTAATAACACTTCCCTATGCTCAGTTTTGAAAACTTGGAAGCCAAAACAACTATGTTTCATCCTAAATTAACCAACCCCTTTTATTTTATTTAATCAACTGAAAATTCTAGTGATCCAATGTATGATATGAATGCCACCCAAAACATATTTACTAGAAGATCCAAAAATTTGCATGAGTTGAGAGAAAAAAAATTCAAGTACACACCAAGGCCTGTCTAATTGTTGGAGGGTAGCAATGACTACTCTCTTCCCATGAATTTTCAAAGTAAAATCAAAAGTGTTACAACCGTGTTTTGTATGAAACTTGGATGTCTTCTATACCTTTGCTTCATGTTGGAACTAATTCTCCTTTTGTGGCAATAGTTTTATGATTTCCAAGTCTAATGTAGATGCTTCAAATATTGGGATGTTTATCCTTTCACATGTGATCGTTCCTCCCAAACAGTTAGCAATGCTTATGTCATTTTTTGGTCCTATCTATTGTTGGTTAGATTACTTGAATATTGTTAAATACAAACATAACATTTCCATGTGTAATATGTGCATAAATGGTTATGTTTATGTGAACTGTAATAGGAAGAACCTGTTATATATCGATGGTCATCCACGCACTGGTAACAATGCAGGGTTCATAAATAGTCTTAGGTGGTCTTTATTTTCTACAAATTGTTAATTTGAGGAACACTTCAATGGTTAGGAGTTCTTTATGAAAGGAAACCATCTAGAAATTTTGTTATTATGCATGCAATACGTAGTTTGTATCCTTGTGACAAGTTATTAATAAACTATAACTTTCATAGACCACCAACTTCTCATCAAAGACACCTTGCATTAGGATTACCCTTAGACGTCTCCTTGGAGCATAAGACAATAAACATTGATTACTTGTATTTTTAAATTTTCAATGGGATTGATGTTCATGTATTTCTCAATTTTAACTTTCTATTTATAAATTGTTATTTTTATGACCAAAATATGGGACTTTCCCTAAACTCCTCATGTGAATCATCATACACTCAAGGATGTATGATAGTACAGTTCATATGTGTAATTATCACACCTAAATATCGCATACTTAACTAATTTTATTTCATGTACTACTATACTTGGTTATAATTCAACTTAATGGGGAAGAAGAAGGTTGATAGCCCTCTATGTTGACCAAGTTTTCTTTGTTTTTTTTTTAGAATTAAAATGGATCATATTGGAAACTATAAAGGCATGAAGAATGTTAATATTTTGAGAAAATATGGAGATGCTTGAACTTTAAAACTTTTATTAACCAATCAATGCATATATAAATATCATAAGACAAATCAACCACATAAATCATTCAACCGTAAGAGACCAGATAGACCTTGGGAAAATGCTCAAAATACAAAGGATGAAAAATACAACAATTATTTGAGTATGATAAATATATCTGTAGAGAATGGTTTACAACACATTAGCAGATTTCCTAATAAGGGATATCACGTTAGCAATAGAGAAGAGAGATCCAAAAAAAAATTGTAATGAACTTGCCAAGTGCCCAACAATTTAATAACAAGTCAAAACTCATGCCATGCAATGTTTGCCTAACACTATACACACATGCAACTCAATTTTGAATTTTCCTTCAAGGGTGTCAAGTCAGTGCCTTGGATTGTTCATCATGCTCAAGGATATGTGCCATATCTTCCAAGAATATATTTAACTGAATGATAACTATCTTTGAACTGGTCTTCAATATTTTAATTGAAAGCATGACCACTTAGTTAGGTGGGTAGCTTAAGTGTCATGGTGCTTCAGTCTTAGTGCCATCAGTGCTTCAGTCTTAGTGCCATCCATGTGAATCACTTTACTTACTATTTTTTATCTTTCCACAGATCACATAGAGATTCCTTATTTAACTAATACATTCTTTATTACAACTAAGGATTTAACTGAAGCCTTTGCAATTCAAGTTCACATGAAGGTATACATAGGAAATTAGAATCCTTTCTCTTTCTCTATGCTTATCTCTTTATCATTTATCATTTACTGCATCGTCCACATGTGTATTATTATTTATCCATCTTATCATATCATACTCACAATAATTTTCACACATACTGATGATCATGTCATATTACTCTGATTCATATAGTCATATGCTAAACTAGATCACTCTAGGGTATCTAATCCCTAAAAGAGACTTATAGCACTCAATGAGCATGATTAGTAATACATCACATAGTATTTCCACCTTACAAAGTAAATTTTTCCTTACCTCAACAAATGGAGGTCCACCTGAATGAGTATCCATTCTATGGATGACTTCATTAGGAGTGCCTGATATAACTCACAAGCCCATCTCTAGTTAAGGATATCCATCTCATAGGGTAACATCTATGAGAATCATTGACTTGATATAATACAAGTCCAGAATTGATACAACACAAGTATCCAGTACTAGAAACCCACCTCAACACATGAGGATATAGATAGGACTATACAAGTCCCGACTTGATACAACATAAATCCTAGAGAACGGACCTTGATGTTGTACAATCAACACTCCCTCTCAACGAGGGAGACATTCTCTTCTATTCTAGACATTTTCTTCCATACAAAACTTATCTTATAAGTATCTCAACTCTGTCACTGACAATGGCTTGTCCACACTTTTACAATCTTCTCATTAGTAACTATGTACTGAAATTTCACTTTACATGTCCATGTATTTGATGAAGTAAAACTTCATCTCAATTCATCTCTAACTGTATACATAGCTTGATTGGATATGCATACTCAACTAGATACACATACTCAGCTGGATATAGATACTCGACTGGATACACATACAAAGTATGGTCACACTCTCCAGTCATCGCAAGTATGGTCACTCACTCCAACCATCGCAGTATGGTCACACTCTCCAGTCATCACAAGTATGGTCACTCTCTCCAACCATCATACGTAACTTTTTTTTAGCTACTCTGCTTCTCAATTTGTAGTACTACCCGCAAAAAATATTTTCTTTTGTAGTACTCTCTGACATACATCTTGCTTCAGTAGTACTAGCTGCAATACACTTAGATTTTATAGTACTAGCCACAATTTAATCATTTATCTTAAGCTAAAACAATAGATGGATAGAACAATAGGTATGCCATGTATCAATTATAATAAACAACCTATTCAATGTACCTCAGTGGTACACAATCATATTCTTAGTTAGTAAGCATAAATTATAAGAGGTCTACTAAGTACCTTAAGAGACCAACAAACTACTTATACATAGTAGCATCATCTGGATTTGATATAGAATGTAGTTTCTCTAAACTAGAAACCACATATTTTACATCCATAATATACAACAACACATATCAAATGTGTAATATCATGTATAAGTAAAATTTCATATTTTTCTTTCAATATTCAATATTTGTTGACTTATGGAAACTTTTTCTATCTGGAGAAGTTCCCTATGAGCTTTCTATTCTCTGTGATTTTCTTCAAGGCCTGATCACTTTCTTAGAGATTTCAAATTCTTGTCATTATACCACAACACCCCAACTACCTCTCTAATAGCTTTAACTGTTCTTTAACAATCCTCGCTATAACTCTTCTCGAGTATCTGATAGTCTTCGATACTTTTACCCTGTCTCTTCTCATGTGGATTCTCTCCACAAGATATCACATCCCCTAGCTGCCTGAGTCATGTACCATGAATTACTGGTAGGGAACTTATTTGTTGCTTCCTGTGAAGATACATCAATACTCCCTCTTCAACTAGAGGATTAGTTGTATACTATAACAAGATTGTCCCGGATAGAGGCTTAGTAAATATGCTGACAATTATGCTCATCTATGGATATGTACCATGTCTCGGATATAACTGTCTATAAACCTCATGAAGCTTTACTGCTTCACAATATGCTCTATATGGAGAAACATCTCTAATGTGACCTTTCTCAATCATTGCACTAGTCAGAATCCATATATATTTGAAACTTTATTTCACTGACCAAGACATATCTAAGTCCACATACACTTGTACCAAGTAGGTACCACAACACATGCTTTGTTGTACATGTCTATGTATTGGATGCAAAGAATACATTTGGTCCTGGAACTAACCAAATACATCTCAATTGACTTGTGATCCTATAAATATGAAATAAGAATGTTCAACTTCAGATTTATCTTCATGTATGTGGCCATGGACTTACAGTTCATTATCCTGAACCTCTTCAGGAACTCTATTGCATATTTTTATTTAAAAATAATATTTATCTTGTGACTTCCACACCCCTAAACAGAAGAATCATAACAAGATTCTTGAATATAGTTCTCATCTTCCTTCTTAATATGAGCATCATGCATGTCTCCTCTTAACATGAGATGCATCAACTGGTTTGACTGGTTCTTTAGGAGCTAGCGATTTTGTAGCTTCTCCTTCTCACCATCAGGATGTGAGAATCATAATTTTGGTCCTCCATCATAAAGAATCATGCTCATCTATGTATGAATCTCTTCTTGACACATGAATGTAAATAAGATAAATTGATTATATTCAGGAGTTTTTACATATCTCAGAATAGTATTACGACTTCTATTCTGACTTCTTCCTAAGAAACATAGGAACCTCCCGATCTTCTCTCTTTCAGGATCAACCGTCAGAATGACTCCACATTCAATACATGTCATTCTTTTCTTGTAGGTCAAGGCATATGGGTTTTTTTCCTACAATACAAATTATTCTCATTATTCATAACTTTGCATAAACAATAAATGTAATCACATGAAAACTTTCAACATACTAGCAATGGTTCACACAGTTATGTGCACATATTAAATTAATGTTTTGGCATAACCCCATTCATATCTCATGTGATGTTTTTCAACCCTATATCAGTCCAATATTCATATTTTATGAAAGAAATATGTAGCCCCATATTCATATCTTGTGAATCAAGCATGCAACACCATATCTGATATATTATTAACGATCATGCAACCCTATGTTCATAACTCATGAACAATCATACAACCCTACATCTCATGTTTTATGAAGGAAATATGCAGCCTTATATCAGTACTATATAAGTCTATATCATTCCTATATCATATCTTATAATATGGAATTCATGGGATCTACAACATGCGAAAAGAATATGTTATACACAATGGCACACTAANGGGATCTACAACATGCGAAAAGAATATGTTATACACAATGGCACACTAAGAGGTGGGGGGGGGGGCATGTATCAGTGTTTCTAAAGCTTAAACCATTTCCAATATTTAAAGTATTGTTATTGATTACAGAATTACAGCTATGAAAATGCAGCAAGCATAAAAGAAGGAATGATAATCATCAATCACATACACGTGATAGAGACAGACAAATATTCAACTTTATTTGAGAACCTAATCAAATGAGGCTTAAACCTTTGTTTATAAATTCCTTCTTATGGAGAGCACCAACCCTCATGTTTTCCTTAGCACCCACTAAGATAACATTCTCCAGCTACTATTGGATGGAAGCACCAACTTCCACTTGTAGAGGCTCCAACTTGTACATAGAAGACAACATGTTTTACCTACCACCACCCTACCACCCTTGTTTCTCAAATTTAAACATGTTTAGTACAATACAAAGAAAAAAATATATAACAATGCATACAACCTCTGTTCTGATCTATTTCTGGATTTTCTTAGGCACTTTGGTTCCCCTCATTGTCTCTGTTCTGGATGTTCTTGAAATAAATCATGCTCCTCTTTCATTTTGCAATCCCCACTTCTACGATGGTCCATGCACCAGCTCTTTGCCTGTAGAGAGTGCACCCCATCATTCATCACGCACATCCTTTTATACATATCTATATGTAACCCCTTTTCCTATTCGTATGCATGACGGTCTATTTCCATAATTGATCAAACTTTTCGATGCCTTATGATAGACAAGAAGTCCAATCACGGAGTAATCATTAGTTTTTGCAACACATATTCGTCATTTGGCTTCTTTCGTTATTGCCATTTTCTGCAACTCATCTCTTCTGCAATTTTGTTTCTTCAACAAATCAAAGTTTTTGCACTCCTAGTTCTGTAGTTCTGATTCTATAGTACTTGTTCCACATGAATCAATATACATCATTGATATTCTTCAATATCTCCATGACCATTGATCTGAGAAGAAAATTAGATATTGGATATGTGATTTTCCAGATATCATTCTACGAGTTCCACTTTCTACCTTTCGTAGATCCTTGTCTGCATGATTTCTTCTGCACCGTCGATTTTGTGTGGCGTCTCTACTGACCATTGATATGAAATAAAACACTTGCTTCCACAAATATTTTTTTTCAAATTCAATCCACGTCATCGATTTCTTCTACAACATTTCTCGATCGTCGATCTTAGCTCCGATGTGGGATGTAGATCCCGGTTTTTCAACGTTTTGTTAAAAGACTTCCAGAATTTTTGCTTTCCTCCTTCTACTTGCCAACAATCCTTCCACATTGTGGATTTCTTGTGCACACTTTCCCGACCATCGATCTTATATCTGGTGTGGGATGCAAAACTCGTGTTTTCAACATTTTTTTAAACAAGTTTGAGACTTTTATCTTGCAAAACTCCTTCCACACCGTCGATTTCTTGTGAACCCTTTCCCGAACGTTGATCTTATATCTAGTATGAGATGCAGAATTTGGGTTTTCAACATTTGTTTGAATAATTTCAGGACTTTCTGCTTTCCGAATTCTGCTTGCAAAAATCCTTCCGCATTGTCGATTTCTTGTGCTAGTTCACTCCTGACCGTTAAATCTATTCATCAGATTATCTTTCAATACTTTGCGGATTTGCTTCCGACCATTTATTTCTTTTGCAGATTCATTCCTGTCCATCGGATCTGTTCATCAGATCTTCTTTCAAACTATGTGGATCTTCTCCCCATCGTTGATTTCTTTTGCGAATTCATTCCTTTCCGTCGGATCTATTCATCAGATCTTCTTTCAAACTTTGTGGATTTGATCCTGACCGTTGATTTATTTTGTAGATTCATTCCTTTCCGCTGGATATGTTCATCAGATCTTCTTTCAAAATTTTTGGATTTGCTCCCGACCATTGATTTCTTTTGCGGATTCATTCCTGTCTGTCGGATTTGTTCATCAGATATTCTTTCAAACTTTGTGAATTTTCTCCTGACCATTGATTTCTTTTGTAGATTGATACTTGTCCATCAGATTTATCCATCATAATAATTTTAGATTTTCTTCGGATCGTTGATCTCTTGTGCGGGTTCACTCTTAATTACCATCATATCTATTCATCAGACTTTCTTTCAAACTTTGCGTATTTTCTCCCACCATTGATCTCTTTTGCGAGTTCACTCCTATCCGTCGGATCTCTGTAGAAGCCATGGATTCTTTTGAGTCCTCTGCCCATCTGGATCATCTTCTATGTTTTTCCATCAATGAAAACCATATCACTTTCTGATCTGTTTCCATATGTTTGCGGGTTCACACCTGACCATAGTATTTCTGTACAAGCCATGGATTCTTCTGATTCCTTTGCTTATCTAAATCATATGCTTGGAATTATGTTTCCAGCAATGACAACCAAATCACACTCTGATCAGTTTACATATGACCACAAACCTCCAATAGAAGACATAGAAGAATGTATATGCTCATCATGTTATAACACAATTCCAAATCCCAGGAATTCATATTTCTATATGGTTGTAATGAAACACACTAAAAAAATTTTAAATATGATTTTTATAACATCATATGATAAAAAATAAAAAGTACTTATATTTTATTGTTTTGAAGGCTCCCTCTTGATCTTTTCTTCCTTGCATATATTTTCGGAGACTCTCAAACTTGATCTACTTGCAAATTTGAGTGCATGCATGAGGTAGCTAGTATCTGCATGGATATTAGGGTCCCATGCATACAAGAGTGAATTATCTTCTTCACTAAAGGAAATGCTCCTTTCTTCTTTTCATGGAAATACTTCTTGGGAGCGAATGGATTTATACATTTTTTCATTCTTTCCATGAGGGAAAGATTCTTCTCTTTGGTGCACATAGTTTTCTCTAGATGTACCATTCTTCTTGAATGCAATCATGCCATAACCTCTTGAAGTTGGGATTCTCTTCTCGATCGTTTTACTACAGCCAAGAATGTCTCCCATGAGGATGGGATCCCATCAATGGTAGTTGGAATAAGGTCATCTTCATCCATCTCTACACCGATGTTAGAAATATGATATTTCACTTATGAAATATTTGTGAAGAATGATGCTATGGTATCATCCCTTTCCATATTTAGGTTACACTAATTGTTCTTCAAATCCCTCTTTTGAGTTGGGTACTTCTTCGCATAAAGGTTCATTAGTGTTTTGAAACACTCCTTTGTAGTCTTTTGGTTGGACGAAGATCGATGCCATGGATCCAATCTTTTGCTCAACTCTTAAAGATCATGTAGGATTCAGTTTGTTGCACAAAACTAAGCTCCTTCATGCCCTATGCTTTGATACCATGTTAATATTTTGAACAAATATGGATATGCTTAAACTTTAAAACTTTTATTAATCGATCACTACATATATAAATCTCATAATAAAAATCAACCACACAAATCATTCAACCATAAGAGACAAGATATACATTGGGAAAACCATCCAAATACAAACAATGAAAAACCAAACAATTCTTTGAGTATGATAAAAAGATTTGCAAAGAATGGTGTACAACACATTAGCATATTTCTCAATAAGAGATATATCCTCAACATTAGAGAAGAGATATCCACAAACAATTTGTAATGAACTTGCCAAGTTCCCAACACTTTAATAACACATCAAAACTCATGCCATGCAATGTCTTCCTGACACTGGTGCACACATGTATTTCAATTTCGAATTTTCCTTCAAGGGTGTCAATTCGGTGCCTTGGATTCTTCATCATGGACAAGGATATGTGCCATATATTCCAAGAATAGATTTAACTAAATGATAACTATCTTTGAACTGGTCTACAATCTTTTAACTGAAAGTATGACCACTTAGTTGGGAGGGTAACTTAAGTGTCATGGTGCTTCACTCTTAGTGTCATTAATGCTTCACCCTTAGTTCCACCATGCAAATCACTTTATTTACTATTTTTATCTTTGCATGGATCACAAAGATATTCCTTATTTAACTGCTACATTCTTTATTACAACTAAGGCTTTAACTGAAGCGTTTACAATTCGATTTCACATCAAGGTATACATAGGAAATTCGAATCCTTTCTCTTTCTCTATGATTGTCTCTTTATCATTTATCATTTACTACATGGTATACATGTGTATTATTATTTATACATCTTATCATATCATACTCACAAGAATTTTCACACATATTTATGATCATATCATATTACCCTGAGTCATATAGTCATATGATAAAGTAGATCACTCTAGGGGTAGCTAATCCATAAATGAGACTTATAGCACTTAGTGACCATGACTAGTAATACATCACATAATATTTCCACTTTACTAAGTAAAGTTTTCCTTAAGTCAACAAATGGAGGTCCACCTGAATGAGTAGCCATTCTATGGATGACTTCATTAGTATCATTGCTTGATATAAATCACAAGCCCATATCCAGTTAAGGAGATCCATATCATAGGGAACCGTCTATGAGAATCATTGATTTGATACAGCACAAGTCCATACTTGATACAACACAAGTCCATACTTGATACAACATAAGTATCCAGTACTAGCACCCCACCTCAACACATGAGGATATAGATAGGATTACACAAGTATTGACTTGATACAACACAAGTCCTGGAGAATGGATCCCGATGCTATACAATCAATAAAGAAAAGGTCAAGAAGACAAATTTCAACAACAAACTAATGCTGATATTAGTTGGGTATGAAATTTTTATTTTCTTTCAAAAGGATTTGGCCAGAAACTACAAATAGTGGAATATTCCAAGCAAACTCAACCTCATTGTTGATGTACTCATATGCATTGAAATCCAACATTGGAAGACAATTTATTAGGAAAGGAGAAAAATTTGAAAAGGAAAATGGGTAGATGCAAGAGAGACTAAGAAGACAAAACTAAGAGAGAGAAACAAGAGGGATACCATGACCAAAATCTTTCAGGGTCTCAGAAAACATGGAGGATATAATATCCCTCCTCGGGAGGACATTAATTACGTTCTTCGAGCTTTGATGGAAGAGGCTATCTCGGTTGTTGAATCATATGATACCACTTATAGAACCTAAGTACATACAAATATGCACTGCTCTAGACAATGATAGAGTAGGGTTTGGGGCTTAAGGTTTCTAGGGTTTAGCATTTGTAAAAAAAATATATTGGTTTGAATTTTAACATTATTGACATTCAATTGCAAACCCAACTTCAAATGCCTGACCTGATCTTACCTGCCTTGGACAAAGGAAAAAAATAATGGATTCAACTCTAACTCAGCTAAAGATTGGCTTCAATCATAGATTATGTAAAGAATTTTTTTTCAAATCGTTATTTTTATTTATTTAACCATGTACCAATTCACTAGAAACACAAATGAACTGCTGTGACATAAGAAAGAAGGAATCGGTGCACTAGTAACACACATGCATTGGTGTGGTCATACATAATCACTGCACATTGGAAATGAAATTAAAAAATTCATCTAATACGTAGTTTTTAATTTGAAAATTTGTTTAGTTTAACCCTCCACAGTGTTCCAGCAACTAAACTTTGTCCCAGTGCACCAGAAACTAAATCCATCATGATGTGTATAATTAGAAAAGCCGCACCACAAGAGAAAAATGAAAATAAAACATTAATCTTGTACGTGCTTTTTAATTTAGATATTTTTTTTTATTTTACCCTTGATGGTGTGCCTGAAACTCAAATGCCCAAATGCAAAATTGTGGATTGTCCGTTCGCACCAATAATGAGAATTAAAAAAAATGGTTTAACATGTGCTTTTTTACTCGATAATTTTTTATTTAACCATGTCATGGTGCACTCAAAACTGAAACACATTGATGCAATTAATAAGAACAACCACACCAAAAATGGAAATTATCATTGGCCCAGGGTTTTGGTCATGGTACTTTAGCACCCAAGTTTGCAAAGTTCGGTTGAAGGGTTGCGACGAAAGGGTACAAGTCCGACAATTGAGGCAGAAGTCGAGGAAAAGTACCGGTTTTGAAGAAGTATAACCGAAATGTTGGTTAGTAAGTTAGGATTTGTGTCCACTTATGTAACGAGTCAAATAGTGGAATGGGATGTAAATAGGGCCATTAGAGCCTATAAATATGTAATGGGTTGGGAATTTAGAGTAAGTTTAAAGTTCAAATTCAATAGAGTTCAGTAAGAAAGTCAGTCGAGAATGATGTAATGTTGTTTTGGGTTGAAGACTAAGCTGAGTCATAGAGTATGAGTTGATTTGCAGGATGTGTGCACATATCTATGTAAAAAGGATCATGGAGATAATTTCTGTAATTTGAGTGTAGATAAGAAATGTTCAATTTGCAACTCTTACAAATAAACAAACACTTTTGTGGTTTTCTCTCAGTTTGTGTTTCCCCGTTAAATCATGGTGTTATTTTGTGTGACATGTTATGTTATTTCTTGCATTATGAACAATTAATGTTAAATGAATAGTAATGTGTGTTGTTGGTAAAGTAAAAAATAATAATGTATCTAGTTAGTACTAATAGTTTGAATGTCTATCGCATTGCATGATCTATACTAGGAGTATATGGTAGTATAAATCCCCTTCATTGTTGCGAAATCCTGGTTCTTGCAGCTCCCATAGGTACTTCGAGTGAGACTTATTCTACATCATAGGTGTTGCTGAAATGATTCAAATCCTTTTGGGATGATATCTTGGGGTTTGTTGGTACCCATCAATATGAACCTGGGCTAGTGTGAGTTTGTACCCACAAATGGTTTCGTTGACGCTCTCGATGCGCATGATAAAGGTAGCCCATTTACATATTCATGGATATTATTATTGATTTATTTTGTTGCATGGGACAAACGACCACATTATCAAGGAATGGAATTTAAAATACCCTATAGAGCAGCCAGATACCAAAATATATGGTTCACAAATATCAAGAGACGACATAACGACAACAATGTCGAGTTCTTTTTGCAAGTTGAGGCCGTCAGACAAAAAATGGAGCACATGCCTAGGATAAAGCTGCGACAGTGCAACGATACAAAAATATCATTCGATTTCATCCAGGTCCCCATTACATCAGTATTCAATTGCGACAAGACCCCCAACACCAATGGTTAGCGATGAAATTCAGGCTCATGGAGGAACAAATAGACAACATTGTTAGAGAATGGCCTGAAGAATGGAGAGAGCCTGTAGTGGATGACCAGTTATTTGTTGAGTTTGATCCAAGGAGAGAAGGAAATTCTAGGACCCAACCTGCTGGGCCCCAATAAGAAGATATTCAACAAATTTCACACTATTTAGCAACCAGGATTCAAGTGTTAGATCGACTGATTTGACACTTGGAGATAAACAACATGTTGTAGAACCATAAAGGAAAGCCTGCAAAAATAAAAAGGAAGCTAAAGAGACCAGTTCTATGGGTCTCACGGATGATGATTACACACTCCTCATGGACATAATTCAAGAAATTACAGAGGCAAGGAAAAAAGATGAAAACCAGAATACTAAATTTTTCACCAGAGTGACCAACCTGTTACAAACATTATGTATATTTGTTAAAGAGGTACAGGTTGCTGTAGGTAGACCATAGGTGATAGTAGAAGAATTCATCCTATTCGAAGAGTGACCGAGTTAGGTATCTCTACCTAAGAGGCTTCATAAAGTCCAACTTATTCCAAATTCATTAGATGCGGGCACTCCAGACGTGAACATTGCAATCCAAAGTATACCATATGTCGAGCTCAAGTTGTCTAGTATTTCATTGTTCATTGTACATAATATTTTGAATCATGTGACAAAAATATTTAAATTTAAAATAACACCAGCTTTATGAGCAACCAAAGTAATTAAAGGACAAGTTATTAGCCTAGAGGCCGAGTCGACCGTTATCATGGTGCAAAAGGAAAATATGCGATAAGATAGACAACGACTAGAAACCATCATTGAAGTCACCTATGGCGACGTGCCTGAAGTTAGTACTACACTGAATATGATTGCGAAAGAAAAATTGGCCAAGTTAGGGGAAGTCATTGTTGACTTTCAACATAGAATTGGGGAATTGGAAGCAAAGCTAGTTCCTAACACTCTCCCTGAAGTTATGGAGTAGAGACAGACACAAGTCATAGGGGATGTCCAAGCTATCAAGGAAGTTGAGATGTATTGCGCCAAGGAATATGTTATGCAACCAAGTCCCATAAATAGCATAAAAAGAGAAGAAATAGACAATAAGAGAGTAATCCATTCCTTAACAATGAATAACAAATATAAATATCAATCCTCTTTGAGTGAGGAACCTCCTTACACAATGTACTGAGTACACAAGATAATATAAGATACTATGATTACTAAAATGAGAATATCTCCTTCCTATATATAGGAGACAAAGGTGTACAATAACAACTAATAGACCCACTAATAAACCTAAGCCGACATAAATAATATGTAATGCACCACAATATAGGGAGTAATGCGCCACACTATAGGGTGTAATGTTCCATCATTAAGGGCTTAACATGCCCCTTCCCTTCAAAAGGTGTTGTCCTCAACGTTGAAGTAGTTCTGGATGTTGCTGTATAAAGGAATCATCTTCCCATGTTGACTCTACCGTAGGTAAATTCTTTCATTTAATGAGATACTCTGGAATTGATCGATTTTGAAGCTGTCTAGTTCGTATTCAATAATTTATTTAGGATCCAAGATAATTTTTCCTTCCTCGTCAAGTTCTAGTAATATCGTTTGAACTCATAGCTTGTCACTAATTACCTTCTTTAAACAAGAAACATGGAAAACTGGATGGAATCGTGAAGATGCAGGTAGTTCCAATGTGTAGGCCATACTACCAATCTTTTGTAAAACCTTGTAGGGACTGTAGTATTTAGGTGATAATTTATTATCCTTCTTGGTGTTCTTCAAGGACATCTGTTTGTATGGTTATAGTATTAAAAACACCCAATCCCTCACATTAAAGCTTCGTTCACTATTGTGTTGATATGCTTGTTGTTTCATTCGATTTTGTGATAGATTCAGATTTTCCTTTAAGAGTTGAAGAACTTGTCATTGATGCTTCATGTGGTCTTCCACTACTTGAACCTTAGAGGAGTCTCTTAGTGAATATGTGATTGATGGTGGATGATAGCCATAAAGTGCCATAAATGGGGTCATTTTTTATTATGTATGGAAGGAAGTGTTATACCACCATTCTTCCAAGGGTAACCACTTGACCCATTGTGTTTGTTTATCAACTGCAAAGCATCAAAGATACCCTTCCAAACATTTGTTTACTATCTCTGTTTTTTCATTAGATTGAGTGTGATAAGATGATATAAGAGCCAGTTGAGTACACAAAAAAGATAATAAATTGGTCCAAACATATCCAGTGAAAATGGGATACCTGTCACTTGCTATAATATTTGGAGCACCATGTAGTTTTTGTACTGTCTCCATAAAATAATTGGTGGTTGTGATTGCTTTGAAGGGGTGAGATAGTGCACAAAAGTGTGCATATTTAGTAAGTCTATCAACAACCATCATGATGACACTCTTTCCTTCAGACTTTGGTAAACCTGTGATAAAATCCATCGAGACGTATGTCCACCTTTGGCTTGGAATGGAAAGTGGTTGTAGGAGACCATGGGTCTTAATTGTTTCCACTTGTTTTGTTGGCAAACCAAACATTCTGTCACAAATTTTTGAACATCAATTTTAAGACCATCCCCCAAAAAATATTTCTTTACCCTATGGTAGGTTTTTAAGAAACCTGAGTGCCCTCATATCAGTGAGGAGTGGAATTCAAAAAGTACCTTTTGCTTGAACTGGGAACTCTTACCAAGATATAAGCGATCCTTGTACCACGGCAAGTCATCTTTCCACCTAAATTGATTAGAGGCACTAGGATTCTGCTGTGACTTTTGAATAAATGTCCATATTTTTTCGTCATTTTTACATTCATCCATTGCTTCGGCTATCCAATGTGGTTGGATGATATAAATATAATAGAGTAATCCTTCAACATCCTCATCTTTCCTAGAGAGTGCATCTGCGACAACATTTTGCTTCCCATTTTTGTAGATGTTTTCAAAGTCATATCCCAACATCTTTGTCACCCATTTTTGTTGCTATTCTAAAGATAACCTTTATTCCAAGAAGTATTTAAGGCTATCATGATCAGTTTTAACCTTGAAATGTCTCTCTATAAGGTAGGGGTGCCATTGATTCAAGGCATGTAGTATTTCCAACATTTCATTCTCATAAATGGGATTTTTTAAGTTCTTTCCCTTGATTGAATGACTTGTGAAGGAAAGAGGGTGTCCTTCTTGCATTAGTGAAGTTCCAATTCCATTTCTTGAAGCATCACATTCCACAATAAATGTTTTTCTGAAGTTCGATGTCACCAAAATAGGCACTTTACACGTGGCCTCTTTGAGTTGTTGAAAAGCTTGAGTTTCCTTTGGAGTCCAATAAAATGCATCTTTCTTCAATAACAGTGTTAGAGGAGATTCTATTCTTCCATAGTTCCAAACAAACTTGCAGTAGTACCCTACCAGACCTAAGAATCCTCGAAGATTCTTCAGGGTTTTGGGAATTGGCCAATCCATCATGGATTTAATTTTTTAGGGTCTACCTTGACACCTTGATGAGATAAAATATGACCCAAATACTCTACCTCCTTCATGAGATACAATATGACCCAAATAATCTACCTCCTTATTCCCAAGACTTGCTATAGATTAGTATATCATCTAAGAATACCAACACAAACTTTCTAAGGAAAGGCTTGAAAATAGAATTCATCAAACCTTGAAATGTGGAAGGCGCATTTGTTAGACCAAATGGAATGACCAAAAATTCATAGTGACCTTCATGAGTTTTGAATGTTGTTTCGGGGATTTATTCTTCCTTCATTCAAATATGATGATACTCGGAACGAAGATCCAACTTTGTGAAGACAACTGCTCCATGTAATTCGTCTAAGAATTCATCAATGAAGGACTTCATCATGACAAGAATGGAAAACTTATATTTAATGGGGATCTTGTTGAGCTCTCTATAATCAGGACACATACACCATGATCCATCTGGCTGGGGTACCGTTACCACTGGTGCATAGTAAGAATTTTGGCTAGGCCTAATTATGCCAACCTCTAGCATTTCAGCAACCATACGCTCAATTTCACTCTTTTGGCTATAGGGATATTGGTAAGGTCTTATATTAGGAGGAACACTATCTAGAATTAAGTGGATAGCATGATCAAATACATGAATAGGTGAAAGACCTTTGGGAATATCTTCAAATACCTTGGAATTCTTATTAATGACCCTTTGGATATCTGGGGAGATAGGGAAATTTGAGGTTTGAACATCTAATGAGCATAATTTTGAAACTACACCTTGATGTCCCCTTTTTAATAACTTTGTCATACCATTAGAGCTTATCACCTTGCTTGGTTTTCCTGTGATACAATTTTAAATCATATTATTTTCCTTCCCATGAAAATTTCATGAATGTTTTTTGAAAATTAAAAGCCACCGTTCCCAATGATTGTAACCATTGGACACCTAAGACAACGTCAACACCACTCATTGGGATAAAAATCATTGGACTATTCAATACATATTCCCACATAGCCATATTGATATTATGGAATTTCCCTGAGCAATTTATAGTTCCTCCATTTGCAATCATTACTTGAAAATATGGTGTTGGGTATACAAAGCAATTAAGAACTTTGGCTAATTTACAGTGAATGAAATTATGAGTATTACCATAATCATTCAACACTGTTACCTTCTTCTTTTTGATGTATCCTTCTATCTCGAGAGTTTGAGGAGTGCTAATTCCATCCAATGCATGACAAGATATGGTGGGAGTAATTTCTTCTGAAGTCGCCTCTTCTTGAGATGCTTCCTCTTCTTTTGGTTCTTCCTCTTCATAATCTATGTAGAATAATTTATTCTCGTCGCACTTATGTCCTTTACTATACTTGTTGTCACAATTAAAACATAATATTTTTTCTCTTATTTCATCTAGTTGTTGGGGTATCAACCTTTGTGGTGGTTTAGAAAGAAGAAACATTATTTTCTCTATATGTGTTGGAGAAGGCCCTTCTAGTAGTCATTGCCATATTTTTATTTTCAACCTTCCTTTCCATCATGAAACCCTTCTCTAGGTATGATGGTTCAAAGAGACACAACTCATGTTGAATATTATATTTCAAGGTTCCAATAAAGAGATCTAACAAATTATCTTCTGAAATATTCTCCACTTTGTGACTTAGCTATTGAAATTGCTTGATGTGCTCTGTAACTGAACCTATTTGCTTGAGATTTACCAACTGACTGAAGAAGGTGTTTCTATTTATATCCCCATAATGTGCAATCAAATATTCTATGAATATAGACCTAGAGATAATAGAGTCATTTTTACGGTCACAAAACCATTGGTACCATACAAATTGATCAGGTTCTAAATACAAGGATGCAATAGTTACCTTTTGCATAGTGGGCACCTGGTGTAAATCAAATAATTGCTCCATCTGAAAAATCCATGTGATTGGATCCTTGCCATCAAAATTTCTCATGTAAATATTGGGGATAATGTAGTTTCTTGGACCTGAATTGAACCCGTGATGTTGTAGTGAATCATCAACTTTTGAGGACTCCACCTTCCTACTCTCCAATTGTTTTTCAATTTTCTCCAGACGTGACTAGAATAAGTTAACTTTTTCCTCCTTATCCTCTTCTTGAGTAGATAAATGAGGAATAAAGTTGTGTTTTATATCCTTCATCAATTCCTTCAAGTCTTAAAGATACTATTTACTAGCCATCCCTTTGAGATCCTCTTTAGTAGGCATATTATTTTCCAATTTATCAAAGTCATCAATTTTCACATTTCCTTTAATCATATCTTCCAACTTGGACACTCTAAAAGAAATGTCCTCCATTTCATCGTATGTCGGGGATGAATCCTCTGGGGGCTTGAGTGGAGTGTGATTATTTCCAATTCATTTTTGTGTCATTTTGAAAAATAAATACATATCACACCCTAGGTTTTACCACAAATAGATCCTTCTACTAAAAACTATTCAAATGCAAATTGACGTACCTTTTTCAAACCCTGATTGGAATACTGTTTTAGGGATAACTTGTAACTGAGGTAAAATTTGAATTTCAACCTCACTAGGTCTGAAACTTCATTCTGTGGTACCTTGATCTGTCCTCTTTCAAATGACGAATTTCTAACCTAATTTGGATGTGATAACAAAAAGTTAGTGCAAATATCCCAAAGCTTTTTATTTTTGGCCTATCCAAAAGAGCGCACTTGTATTGTATGCCACGTGTCCAATATTTTGTTTATGTAGCTGAAACTTCTACCATATCTTCTTTAGTCCATATTCTTTCATATTCCACTAGTCTCAATCAATTTGGATGTTGGATTCCTAATATATGATCTTTTTCCCAAGAACACTTGTTTTAGACTAGGTTTAGGACTAGTAAAAAGACCTAGATCCCTCTGCAATTGTATCCAAAACTGTAATGGTTCAGGATCTGAATTTTAGACTAGAGATATCTTTGTCTATTTTGGAATTGGATTCCTAACCTTGATCTCTGAATCCTTGTAGAAAACAAGTTGTAGCAAAATTTCCAAGATGACTAGTTTTGCAGAAGCTAGTCCCGAGGAAAGAGATCTGATACCAAATTTTAGGCAACCAAGTCCCATAAATAAAATAAAAATAGAAGAAATAGAAAATAAGAGAGTAATACACACCTTAAAAATGAATAGCATAGATACATATCAATCTTCTTTGATTGAGGAACCTCCTTACACAATGTACTAAGTACACAAGATAAGATAAGATACTATACTAAAATGAGAAGATATCCTTCCTATATATAGGAGACAAAGGTGTATAATAAAAAATAATAGACCCACTAACAGACCCAAGTCAACATAAATAAAATGTAATGCACCACAATATAGGGATTAATGCACCACACTATATGGTGTAATGTGCCATCATTAAGGTCTTAACAACATACGGGGAGGTTTCCCAAGATCAGGGAGCCTTAGTGGACGACGTAGAGATGCAAGGCATTAAAGAATAGTTAAGTGCACCTAAATAAAGTGTTGAGAAATTTTAGGGGTCAGTCAAGTGTCTCCCCCCAGTCGATAAACTAAACAAAGGTGCTGAACTAAAGTCACTACAACAGTAAGTGAGTAAGCTATGAATGCATGAACATAAGAGGAAATAATTGGTTGAAAAATTGCAGGCAGATGCAAAGCAAGATGTTGCAACAATTGGGCCTATCCAGGATGTGTTTAGCCAAGTAGTGATATCTGCAAAGGAGAGGACTTCATCACATCTCTCCGATGAAGTCATTGAAGAAATGTCAAAGTTGAGGGAAGCAGTCCAAGTATGGGTTGAAGAGGTAAAGAAAGTATTTTAGGACTTTTGAGCGAAGCTAAACACACTGACTCTATCATTCTGAAGTGGCTTGGTGCTAGCCACATGTGACTGTTGGGGTCTACTGGCCTGGGGTTCTGGTCATGGTAATTTGGCACCGAGTTTCACAAAGTTCGGTCGAAGGGTTGAGACAAAAGGGTACAAGTCCAACAATTGAGGCACAAGTCAAGGAAACATATCGATTTGAAGAAGTCGAACCAAAAGGTTGATCAGTTAGTTAGGATTTTTCCCCACTTATGTAATGAGTCAAATAGTGGAATGGGATGTAAATAGGGCCATTAGAGCCTATAAATATGTAATGGGTTGGAAATTTAGAGTAAGTTTTGAAGTTTAGAGTCAGAGAGTTCAATAATAAAGTCAGTTGAGAATGATGCAATGCTATTTTGGGTCGAAGACTGAGCTGAGTCACAGAGTACGAGTCAATTTGTAGGTTGTGTGCCTACGTAGATATGAGTAAAAGGGATAATGGAGATAGTGTATGTAAGTTGAGTGCATAGACAAGAAGTGTTCAATTTGTGACTCTTATGAATAAATGAGCACTTTTATTGTTTTCTCCCAGTTTGGGTTTCCACGTTAAATCATGGTGTTATTTCTTCCATTATGAACAGTTAATGTTAAATGAATAATAATGTGTGTTGCTAGTTGAGTATAAAATAATAATGGATCTAGTTAGTACTAATAGTATGAATGTCTGCCACATTGCATGATATATTGATGGTTTTTATAACAAAGGATATGGTAGTATAAATCCCATTCAGTGCTGCAGAAGCCTGGTTCTTGCATCTCCCACAGGTACTTCGGGTGAGATTTCACCTGCTTCATAGGTGTTTCTGGAAGGATTCAATTCCTACTGGATCGGTATCTTGGGGTTTGTTGGTACCCGTTGGTATGAACTTGGGTTATTCCGAGTTTGTGCCAACAATTATAAACTAAAAAATTAATTGTATTTTTTTTTCAATGGGATTGATGTTAATGTATCAATCAATTCGAAGTTTTGTTTTACAAATTGATTGTCGTTGAACATTTGCTAATGGAAATGATATTGTGGTTTTGTAATAACTCGTTGGTATAATGTTGGTACAAACCAATTGCGATGTGCTTACTAATATCATTGATGTAAGGTTCAATATTTATGAAATCATGATTTTGATGATGAACGACCTATCTACCATCTTTTGTTGCATCCCACTACACTGTCAAATCAAGAGAAGGATACAAAAAGAGCACAAATTAGAGAGGAAGAATACCAAGCATGATTGAATCAACCATCTATTCAATTCCCATTGCCTCCAAAATCACCAATTAGGAATGAATTTAATTACAATAGTTCTTCACATGTTGGAAATTGAGGCAATGAAATAGAGGGTGGTATGGATGATTTCTTATGACATATGAGTGACATAGATGCAATATTGTTAGATGCGTTCCAGTAAAATGAGCTAGGGGATGATGCTCATATCACTACTACCTTCTTCCAAAGCCTTAAATCGAATTCACCACCCCTCCCTCTAGACCTAGTCGGTCGAAGTATACCCATTTGGGGACAACAATGTTACTATACAAATTGAAAACAATGTATGGCATGTTAGATGCATGTTTCTTGGAAATTTGGAAGTAATTGACCATCAAGTCCCTTTTATTTTGAGGAATATTGTCACACAATAAACATTGAAAATGGTAAATTTTATGAACGTTATATGAAATTGCACATTTATATTTCCCACTAACTGTAGGTTATTGAAAGATAAGGTACTTCAAAGTGTGACTTGCTCGGCAACTGCGAAGAGGCAAACAGATGTTGAAAATGTTGGGTATTACGGTTCATATAATATCATGTGTGTTTTAATGATTGTTTTCAGTATAGAGGTGAATATGCAGAAAAATAGATATGTCCAAAATGTGGGCATGGATGGTACCATAAATCAAGAAACAAGGATAAAGAACATGGTCCTCCTCATAAGATATTAAGGCACATGCATATAATCCCAAGGCTTCAAAGGCTCTTTTGTTGCAAGTAATTATCTATGTTGTAGGGATGGCATGCCTCACACCGAAGTGAAGGAGAAATTTGGGTTTCTGCTCAACATGAAAATGCATGATGTTGTGGGTTCTTCCTAGGAAGTTCATCATACAATCAAATCAAACAAGCTTTTAGCAACAATGATGAATATTGACTTAGCCATTGCCTATGAAAAGGTGAATTAGTTTTACATCAGGTTGGTACTACTCAAATTTGTATGCATCTTTCTACCGTTAATTATATTTTAGGATGTGTTACTTAAAATTCTTTTGTTGTTTTAATAAATGTGTATACTTCTAGTTTTTTCATGGATTTAAGGGGGCTTAGACAAGGTTGTCCCATGTCCCTTTTTTGTTTCTACTTCTAGTTGAAGGCATACGGAGATTGATATCAGAAGCAAAAAGGGTGTGGTATTTTAGAGGTATTAGAGTGGTAAGGGAGGTCTCCCACTCACACTTATTTTTTGTAGATGATATCCTACTATTTAGCAATTGTACTTTGCAGGAATACCATTACAAAGGAATTCTATATACCTATTGCAATGCATTTGGTATGCATGTAAACCTAAATAAATGTTGTATGATATGTTAGATTTTCTTAAGATCTATTTAGATTATCTAGGATCTTTATCTGAAAGAATAACAAGTACAAAAAAATGCATAAGATGCAAAAGATGCACAAGACACAAATATTTTCATCGGGTAAACCATAAAGGAGAAAACCCCACAAAATTATTCAGAATAGTAAGATGATCAAAAGCAGTAATAAGAAATGATCAACAACTATATTTCTCTCCTCCTCTGACTATCTCTCTCTCTCATGCGCCTTAGAGAGTGTGTGAGATGTCTACAAATGAGGGAGACCGCCTCCCTATTTATACCCTTTCAAGTCACTGACCAAATATAAGACTCGATCCTACATGTCATCTCACATGGGGCCCAATTATCCTAGAGATACCACAATTACACATTACATGATGTTACACTGGGGACTATTTCCCCAAATTACAACTGAGGTTGTACCTCAAGGTCTAGACACAATTTAGACATCCTGTAAAGGGGTAACACACATCCCCAATGGGGGTACACCAACATACAATGATAATATACATCATAATGTATTCTGAAGTTACAAATACATCAACACTCCCTCTTAACTAGGAAGGTATTCTCTCTCTACACAGTCATCAACACATATAGTCAGGTCTTCATCGCATCATCATCATCATCACGGAGTCATAGAGTCTTAATCATAGATGCTTCCATCATCTTCTTATAATTTGATCATCATCCCATACTATCTGTCATAAGAAGTTTCTACAATTTCATCCCTTTTTCACGCTATATGTAGGCCTAACCCTCTGCCAGGTATTCATCTATAGTGCCAACACTTTTTCATGCTAGATGTAGGCCTAGTCCTCTACCAAGTCTTCATCTATAGTGCCAGCCCTTTTTCATGTTGGATGTAGGCCTAGTCCTCTGCCATGTCTTCATCATCTCTACGAGCAAGAAATCAATTAGGTACACCTTAGGACTTATTATATGCCTCTTACAAAACTTGCAAGATGTCCCAAGACTGATTATATGCCACTGCAAAACTTGAAGGAACATCCCAGAACTGATTACATGCCTTGCAACACCTATGTACCCTACTATTACCTCATCATATTTATATCATCTCATCATCACACAGAGCACATCCCAGATACACTTAACACAACACTTACATCAATGACCATGGGAGGCCTAGCCTGCCATCATGTTGGACAAGCTCTCAACACTTACATCATGACCATGGGAGGCCTAGCTTACCACCATGTCGAAAATGATCTGCACTTACATCCAACCATGGGAGGCCCAACCTTCCACCATGTCAAAAAGGCTCTTCACTTACATTCAACCATCAGAAGCCTATCCTGCCACCATGTTGAAAAGGATATGCACTTACATCCGACCATAGGAGGACCAACCTACCACCATGTCGGAAAGGCTTTGCACTTACATCCGACCATGGGAGGCCCATCCCGCACCATGTCAGAAAGGCTCTGCGCTTACATCCGACCATAGGAGGCCCAACCTGCCACCATGTTGAAAATGATTTACACTTACATCCGACCATGGGAGGCTTAGCCTACCACCATGTCAGAAAGGCTCATGCGTATCTACATCTTTCAGACTCATCACTTCCCTTTGGAGGGAACCTCGATCTGAAGAACACCAAGCTTCTCTCTGAAGTACTCGAACTTCATTCTAGCCATTTCTAGCATAGAATCACATTAGGATTGATTATGTCCAAGGATAACCTATGATTTTCATTGGGACTGATTACATTTGAGGACAACCTATAGGACTGATTACATTTGAGCAACCTACGAGCTTCGCTTGTCTTGCCTACTATTCTAGAAATCACCACTCCCTCTTTCGAGAGATCTCGATCGGGATCACATATTGGAGCTTTGCTTCTCCTCTCTCCATCATACAAAAAATGCAAGTCAGATCAATCAAATCAAATAGTAGCTTTCACAAGAAACATACTACGTCACAAATAGTTGAGCAAGTGGCAACATATTTTTCCTCGACTGTACTGAGCGCCATGCAGGACTGCATCCTTCCAAACTAGTATCCCATACTGGATCTCAAACTAAAGAATCAACCCAAGGTGCTCTTCTTCTCAGTGGATCTACCAATCCGAATCAACATAACCATGCTGGTTATTCTTTTAATTCGTATCATACTTGAGCCCATATTCAAATGTACCCTTCAGGTACTGCACTGCATGCTTTGCAACCAGGTGAGTATGTCTCAGATCCGTTAAGAACTAGTTCAGGTCGTTCACAGCAAAGCATGTGTCTGGTATTGTATTTGTCAGAACATCAGTGAAGAAATAATCTAAAGATACATTGTGGTATCAACAATCTATGATGAAGCATCACTCAATAGGTTCAGGTTCGATGCCATAGGTGTGGGCATGGCCTTGTAGTCCATCATCCTAAACCTCTTCAAGATCTCCACTACATACTTCCCTTTTCCAATGGATATTCCATCCACACTCTGCCACACCTCCATTCCTAGAAAGTAGTACATCATACCCAATTCCTTCATCTCGAACTCGGCATCAAGTCTCCCTCTTGCATCTTTAATGAGTTCCTCTTTTCCTATTAGGAACAGGTCATCGATATATAACAAGAGCATCACTGGTCTTCCTCTTTCAACCTTGAAGTAAAGGTTGGAATCCTCTTTACTCTCAGTAAATCCTAGATCCATCAGTAAGCTATCCATACTGTCATACCATGTCGAACCTCAGTATATTCTGTAGTCACTCCCTCTGAAGTGAAGCATCATTCTCCCTTTGCATTTCATACTCTATGTATTGAAACATTATGTAATGGAGTGACAAGTAGCTTCCTCTGCTACTAATATTCTATCTAGGGTCACTGGATACCAAGATCCTCTATCTTGAACTTTTTTTAAAAGTTCTTCTCGCACCCATCTGTGAACTTATACAATGCCTTCTTTAATTTGCACACATGAGTCTACCTGTCATGTGTCTCAACTCCCAATGATTGATCTACGTATACTTCCTCCTTGAATACGTCATTCAAGACTGTTATCTTGATGTCAGCAGATGTATCTCCCATCTCATACATGTACATATGGATATAATGGAAGTGTACCACGTCACTGGTGCAAATGTCTCTTCATAGTATGTGCCTTCTTTATGTGAGAAGCCTCATGCTACGAATATTTCCTTGCATTCCATGATGCTGCCATCTACTGCATGTTGGATCTTGTAGATCCATATGGAAGACACTACGGACTTCCCTTCAAGTCTTGACACCGCATCCTAGACATCATTCTTCTGGTACTCTTTGATCATAGTCTCCTTCCCTTTATTCTTGTCTACTTCTTCATAGTTGGAAGGATCATTCTCTTTATATTCTTATGAATCTCTTTCTTTTGCTATGGTGTCTTTGACCCGGGAAGCTTCAGGTTCCTCTTCTGAACTATTGTTACTTGTTCTTTGGAATGATCTACAAGTCAAGTTCATTTTCATGATTAGAAACATATAATAATTTCAAAAACATATTAATAGTGAAAAATATATGTCATATCCATGTGACTATTTTAGCCAATGCTACAACATTCATCCATATCATGTATTCATACAATAACTTCTAGATGCATTCTGCCCTAATGTTATTACGAGTGTGTACTACTCCTAATATGCCAGCAAATAGGTTTCAATCTAAATAAGTAGTAATGGAATGTTGTACAACATCATTGAATTCTTACCCATCATGTGCAATTCAGTAGTATAAATGCAAATAATCAAACATGCATAACACATCAACTGAATATAAACAAATGCATAACCAAACAATATCATGAAATGAAAATTGAATACTTATCTTTATTTGTTTCATGGGTAGACTCCTTGTGCCTTCAACTTCATCATCGTCTTCATTCATAACAACATCATTTCTTATCCAAATGCTAAGATGGATAAGAAGTTCTTCAAGAATTGAGTTCTTCATATTCCTCATCACTTGAGGGATCTTCTTTGAATCATGAGAGCTTGATCTTCAGTTGCTCCCATATTCTCTTTTCTTATTATGAGTCAATCTTCTTCTTGTGTGCACTCATCCCAAAGTCTGCTGAAGGTAATTGTTGGACTAGGAAAAGTGTGCAAGGAAGAATCCGATGCACAAGTGCAAGACAAGTAAAATGGACACGCGATAGAGAAAAGCAGGTAAAGGAAGAAGCACAAGTGTGGAGCAGAGGAAGATGCAACGAAGATTGATGCAACAAGGATCAATGCGACGAAGATCAATGCAACGAGGAAAGACATATCTGAGTCGGTGGAAGAGGCAGGTAGAAGAGTTGAAGCTAAATAGGTGCAAGACAAGGAATACTATAGAAGGACGAGTCGACGAAAGACTAAAGGAAATTTTTGTGGCTATTTATGACCTGTACAGACAAGCTGAAAGATGTTTCCATGGCTAGTTATGGATGTGGTTAATGTAATGAAGGAATTTTGCGGTCAGTATGGCTTGGAATTAATGTGATAACAGATATTTTGTAGATAATTAAGTCTATAATAACTAAGCTGTACTCAGTCAACCCTACGTGGTCTTGTAAACATTATAAATAAGAGGAACCCGCTCTGTATAAGGGTTAGCTTTAGTATTGGTTGTTATTAGCTTGAAGGGTTAGCTTCAAGAAATAGTTGAGTAAATTAGGAATGTAGTGAAATTAGAGAGGAGTCTAGTAGTAGAAGGTTGTTGAGCCACAGATCTGTAGTTGCGTGAACAGACCGTTTTGTAGGAGTGAATCTGCAGCTGAGTGCGCAGACAGTAAAGTAGAAGAGTCAATCCAGGATTTGTGCAAATCAGTAGGAGTAGATAGAAGAATAAACCAGAGAGCATGAGAGAAAGAAGAGTTGAGAAAAAGACATATCTTAATAATAGTATGAAAATTGCAGACTGTAAGGTGTTATCTATATTTCTCATGCCAGATGAAGAGCACCTTGGTGGTTTTTCCCAGATGGGTTTCAACGTTATTTCCTGTGTTAATGAATTTTGAATGGTGAATGTGAATGGTTGAATGTTTAACTATCAATGTTTAAGGTTTGATTATATCCCTTTATTTACAGTTATTGTGTGAATGAATGTCGCTCTATAGATGAATGCGGTAAATGAATGAATGACTAAAGCATTGCCAAGCACTATGTATTAATTCACGTTAAGTTGTTAAGTCATAATATTAGTCGCATCATAGTTATTTACTTAAAAGGAATCAGTTGTGTCACACTGTGTGCCAATGTTGAGTAGTGAAAGACTCCATCCCTCCATCTCTATCAAGCGCCTTGGCAGCGCGCCAAGGGACTTTACTCCCTCGCCAACTGTAGAAACATGGTTCTGGAAGTTACACATTAAGATATATCGAGTGAGACTGCACCTGCCTCGTGGGTGTTGCCGAATAAGATTGCTCTGTTGGGTCGATGTCTTTGGGTGTTTTGTTGGTTTTGCGTTGTTGTTGAACCTGGGTGGTGTAAGTAAGGAAAAGAGGCCAACAAATGGTTTCATTGTCATGACCCTTAATCATTTGAGTCAAGGGAGATGTTGTGGTATCCGACAAAGAAGGAAATAGAGGATTGGATGGAGTCTAAGATGCTAACCTTTGCGCAAGAAGAGAGCAAAGATCATGGTTGAGCACAGAAACTAGTTAGACCGATACATATACTCTGATATTCATGAGATATTCTTTGCATAGTTTTCCATTGTGCTGCATGAGTGGTTGTCAAGATTGGCAACTCAACAGACAAATCTCCAAAGAAGAGAGGCATTTGAGGGGAGTGATTAGTTGGTTTGCGAGATAAGCCGTGTAAGTAACCTAATCTCTAGAGCTGTTGATTTTTGGGTTGACAACATTTTGCAAGGGTATATTACTGAGTTTTCGGTAGAAACTATAACCTCATATAGTGAGGCTAAAATAAATTTTTTCCAAGGACCTCGACGAAGATACTTGTTGTCTATAAGTACATGGATAAAGATGCTATTCTATGAGAAGGGTATCTTGCAGTTGAGCAGTTGAGTCACATATCCAAAGGAGGGGATATGTCATGTACAATCTGTAGATAAAATGGAAAATGGTAAGCTGAGATGTTCCGAGGAAGTACATAACCTAAACTAGAAGCTGGATTCCTAAGGAGTGGAAGGATATTTAGGTATAGAAAAAGGAGAAAGACAAGTCCTAGTATGTTCGGAGAAAGTGAATATGAAGTTGAGTCGCAACTCGATGAAGGGTTTTGTGACGAAGAGGAAGAGTGTTGGGGAAAAACATTAAAAAAAATATAACATACATCCAACGATTTAATTTTCAACCCGGAGAGAGCGTAAAATTGTCAGGTACATACAAAATATATGCAGGGGAAGAGTATTACTAACTTATTCTACAATTGAAATTGAATTAAGCTTGCAAAATCAGGAAATGACATGGAAAGAAAACTAATCTAGAAAAGCAGGAAATTGCATGAAATAAATCTAATTGCAGAAAACATGAAATTGCATAAATAAACTGGTATAAAGAAATCAAAATTAACTTATGAGCTCACATAAAATCAATACAACTAATTCATAACCAAGACATCAAAATATGAAGAGATCAAACTATCTATTCTAAAATATGAAATCTATTACAACAGGATCAAATCCATGACTATCTCAAAAGATGAACCAGTTCTCTACTACCAAACCACTAGAGAGGCCTCTAACCAAAATGAGGAGAGAGCCCTCCTATTTATACATGAATTTAATATAACTAATCATACTTACAGATCCACTATTCTCTCAACTTATCCCTCAAAATCCTCAACAAATCTACAACTCATCCCTTCAAATCCTCAACAAATCTACAAATCATCCCTTCAAATCCTCCATAATATCTTGGATAAGATATTCCGTCTCCACATTTCCATGATCTTCTCCTTGAAATTAACCCACATCTTGAGGATGAAATTCGAATTTGAGGCTAGTTGGTCACTTTTGAACTTGTTAAAATCTTCAAATACACCTGTAAGCATCACCAAACTCATCCAACTTTAAAGTATAATGAAAATATGTTATTTTTCTGAATAATTAACCACAAATTCACTCAAAATACTCAAAAATAAATGATTTGGAAAATGGTAATATAAACCCATATTTATTATGAAAGTGGTGAATATTAATGGTTTTATGGGAGGATAAAATATGAATAGTATATGAAATGATGAATAAAATGTGATCTTTTTGCGGCTCAACATTCCCCCCAACTTGACTGGTTGCATGTCCTCATGCAACTATGCATTGATGCTCTTCAAAAATTTCGGATTTGTAGCTGGAATTTACATGATGATGGTATGTAACAGTAAATCATTCCAGGATTTGAAATTCATGAATGGCAGCAATTTTTCTTTTTCTTTTTCTGTTTTTTTATATATATTTGTGGTTGGTTCTTGTGTGACAACCATAACAAATGTTGTTTCTTGTGGTAACAACATTCATTTCATTTACTTGTGATTTTTCTGTAATACATAAGATTTTTTAAAATTATACATGCATTAGAAATGATGAACCATCAATGTATATTAGAAATCCTTTTCTTCATATTATGAATCATGGCAATATAAATAGCATAGTTTACAAAACATAGTTTTGGAAAGACATGTTGGATAATGGTAAATGAGATGTTGAACATGTAAAATGATAATGAATAGTCCCCCCCCAACTTAAGATGTATTAGGTTTATGAAAAGGAGAAAGGGATGTAGTGAGGGAATTTTCCAAATTCATTCATTTTCTAGCATTTAAGGAATTACATGGCTAAAGATTAGAAAACAACATACCTCCACTTACCCAAAAAGTTGATGAACTTATACAATAGGAATGTAGATGATACTCCTGTTGGATCATAGAGTGTGAAGTGAAGAAGTCTGAACTGCTGCTTGGTTGGATGAAGTGAAAGATGAGAGATGAAAGTAGAACTGTGGTACTCTCATATGGCTGAAGTATGCTGCTGTAAAAATGTTGATGGAGTCATGAAAAGTATATAGTCTTCACCTGCTACAAAACCCAATGGTACAATTCTTACCATGCAAATAAATGTTTCGATGTCGAACATGGAAAGAAGTCATTGGATTACCGACCATTGATGAATGTCGTTAACCAATGTGAGCCAATATCATCATTGATGTCAATGAGTGCCAAGGTACCTAAGTACATCATGCAAAGTTTGAATAAATGAGCTGATGTCGAGCCACTTACAAGATCTAACGATCAAGAGACATTGATGTATTCCCATGATTGTCAGTGAGAGAACTTTCCATTAAGGAATGCAAGCCTCAAGGTACTAAAAATGAACTCTAGTCTCTATCCCAGATAATGTGCTGAGGTCAATGGGGAAATACTTCTTGAAAGGTGGGCCTTAAGGAATCCCATATCAATCAACACGAGTTGTACATAATGAGTGGTAGGACTATAGATGAAATATATAAAGGTCAAACAATTTTTATGGCAGGGATAACGAAGCAATGTAGTCATGGAAAGGAAGTTGAATGGTTTTATTCATAAGGAAAAAGATAAACTAAAAATGAGGAACAATGTGTGTGACTCAGAAAGGTAGACATGCAGGAAGTCATGATGTATAAGGTAGTGAAAAGTACACTCTGACATGGATAATGGATAAACTTGGAAGGAAAAAGGATAAGTAATCATGACATGGCGTAATTGGTCTTTGAAAGGCTTCTTTGTGGCAGCAAAATGTCCTGACATACATAGTGGGAACTCAACTTCTTCAAGCTTTTAATGGAGCATTTTTTCTAAAAATCTTCCACGATTCTGAAAAATCACTTCTGCACGCCATTCATTCGTCTTTAAATATGCAAAAGGTTAGCATTTTCCTGCAACAAACTTGTGAGAGCATTGAAAATATAGGAAAATGTGTACCTAACAAAAATCAAAGAGAAAAAATGAAATGTTTTTATACCTGGAAGTGGCAACCATTCTTGTCAAAACCTGTTTTTGAGTGACTTGCGAAAACAAGTCAGCACAACAATCATAAAATTTGAGAAGATTTCAAATTCATTTATAATTTTAATTTTATGATTTTATTTGTTACCTAATACTTTTTATTTAGTTATATGTTTTTATTTTTTAATTTTATTTTATTTTTATTTTTTGTAATATTATTATTGCTCAATTGTTTTTGTCTATATATTTTTTAAATTTGATTTATTTACAAAAACAAGTTTTTATGTGCTTTTATGTATATAAATACTAATGTAATCTCTTACATCAGATTTTTTATATCATAATGCGTCTTTATGTAATGATTGCGCAATAGGGAGAGAGGATAGACCCTTTCGATGGTCGACCCCTCTAAAAGCAGACTATCTTAATGATCTGGATTAGAGAGGAGTGTGCGAAATAAATGATTTTTATAATAAGTTTAGCAGTTTTAATGATCATGCAGATACACCCCCCCCCCCCCCCCAAACTAAAGATGTGCCAGGTCCCATTGTGAAAAAAAAATAAAATTAAAAAGAAGGCGTAGCTGTGACAGCAGTTGCCTTCAATTTCAAAGACGCATCTTAATTTTATTGATTTTATAACTTTTTTATGTTTTTCTTAGATTACTTTCTATGTATTTTAATATTTTTTAATTATATATATATGCATATTAACGATCTAAAAAAAATTATGCTAATCTAATTTTATATAGTAAA